>OX940897.1:16936654-17360482 GCA_954871355.1 Cabera pusaria | reverse complement strand
GCACTTCACTGGCAGTCACTGCATCACACGGAAAGGCACGAGACGTTCGACGCGGCGTGTGTTCGTCACGCGACTGTCGCGAGGCCGCGGCCGCTCTCCGTCCGAGCCGAGATCGGAGGATGGGTGGCGTGCGTACGGAAAACTCCGAGCGTGGCTGCCTGCTAGAGATGGGACATTACATTTTATTTGTAGTGTGCACCTTGTTGTTTTGGTAGCACTTTTGTTATGTTTCCTAATGCATTGTGAAGGGTAGAGATCTATCCCTACACTCCACAAAATGCATATAGACCATAGAAGTAGTGCGTTTGTGCTTAATATAATATTTAAGTACAAATTATCAAGTTACCATTGTTAAGTACCATTGTCGTTACGGCTAAATAATACCCGAAAGCCTACCATATGGTTTACAACAGTCTTACTTCAATCTTGCAGAAAGAGATGCTGCTAAACGTCTGTAAAATCGTTATCTCTATTTGACCTACGTAGTAAAGCAGGATTGTTCAGATTGTTTTAGATTTTGTAGTAGGCTCCCAGCTTCTACACGTACTACTCGGTTGATGTGTTATTCGAGTTTCTCGAATGAACAGGTATTTGTCTGATTTTTTCGAAGCCTTTTCCGTGTATATACTCCGTGAGAGGCGTGAGATGTAGGCAATAAACCCGATATCACAGAACTGACAGTTGGTTGCCCTGTTACAACATAATATGGTTGCTTTTCTCTACTTTTATTGACTGATTTTTGATGAAGCAAAATATTCTAAGAAGCCTCTTCTATATGTAATATGTTTCCTAAAAAATAACCTTAGGTAAATATACATAAGAATCAAAAATTATGTTACACACTTTATATTATAAGTATATTATAGGATTGTGTGTAACAATGAATAGGAATAATATTTTTTGTTCAAAACATGTTTACAAAAAGATCTTAAATTATGAAGTATCAACAGTTTGTTCTTTTCGAACATACAATAATTCCGTGGGGTTAAATTATTAAATATACGTAGGTATTTCGTATATGCATCCAGTCCCTAGTTATGGCTCATGATAAGACAAAGCATTAATCATACAAATCACATATTAGTCAGCTCATGAAATTCATACATATCGTCATCGTGATGCATGTTCATGAAATGACACATCTCTAGTGCAGTACGCGGGAGGCACGCGAATAGCACGCTGCGCATTGTTAGCGTAAGACTCCACTGTCTCACGATAAATACTGTTTATTAAATATGATAACATAGTGTTCATAATTTTGCTGACACATATTGAGCAATACATATAATATATTTATCTTCTAGGCAAGGATGGTACATCGTAGACCTAAGACCACGTCCTCACTTGACATAGTTTTATGTTCGGATAATGGTTATTCGCTTGCTTATCCCTCATAAAAATATATGATAAACGATAGAGAATACTTGTGTTTCGATTACTTATCCCACCATTAAACTGACCTAATATTACAGAAAGGAAGGAAAGCAAATTATATATAATATACGAAAAAAACCTAAAACGAACTTAAAGTAGATATACATCATAAAAATCTTATCATAAAATCGATACGATTAGATAGTTTTATATGTAAATAAATAGATAGAAAATATTGTAAAATGTGTAAGGAACTGATAATGTAAGTGATGCACTCCACAGATATATTGTATATATATATCTGCGATGCACTCGATCGGAATCCTTTCTCTTTCCATACAACCATACCATAACATACAAATTCAAGTTTGCAAATTGCTTTTCTTCTATAAATGGACAGCTTATCAGATATGTTTAAAGTATGCTTTAATAATAGAGGACTATTAATTATTCTGTGCCATAGGTATATACAGAAACGAAATACGAGGACCTTGATATTTAAAGACAAAATATCTGTACCCATATAGTTACAGTTTTTACTACAGATTAAAAGGTATACTATATGATAATAATATCAAGCAAACATTAGGTTAACTCTACCACCCCTACAAGTGCTATGAAAACAGTCATACAAATGCTGACATCACTAGCATCGGCGCGGCCCTAATGTATAGACACGCGCATAAATTTGTTCAGCGATCGACATCAAAGCGCGCCGAGACGAGTCGCTACGTTCGATGGAGGCTGCAACAGACCGCAGCCATTGTCGTCACGGCTAAATAATACCCGAAAGCCTACCTATAATATGGTTTACAACAGTCTTACTTCAATCTTGCAGAAAGAGATGCTGCTATGCGTCTGTAAAATCGTTATCTCTCTTTGACCTACGTAGTAAAGCAGGATTGTTCAGATTGTTTTAGATTTTGTAGTAGGCTCCCAGCTTCTACACGTACTACTCGGTTGATGTGTTATTCGAGTGTCTCGAATGAACAGGTATTTGAAGTAGGTATACGGTAACGGGCGGTAGGGTGGACGGGTTTATTTAAATTGGGATGTCATTGTTCTTTTGATCCTTTTCTGTCGCCGACGCCACCGCACTGCTGAGTGCTGACTGCTGTTATAATTTCTTCTTTTTTTAAAGAATAATATAGTATGGTGTGAGTATGTGTATACATTTTTGCATCTTTGTTAAATTAATTCTTTGTATCTAGTAATTATACCTAAGAAAATAGTTATCTACTTACCGTAAAAATCAAAATACCTATATTTATTTTAGATACTTACATAAGACGGTATGGTAATTATGTTTATTTATTTTAAACAGTAATCCCAGAAAAGGCATTTAGCAGGTTATTCTCAATCATTCGAAAGCAAATTCGGATTCGGGAACTGCCTTTACTTTGACTGGGTTCTATGCAATGCGATTCACAATGCTCTGATCGATTAATTTGATATTTCAATTCGGAATAAATTAAAAGTCAAAAACATTTTTTTTTAAACTTTTTATCTGGGACAAGGAACAAAAATGTTAAAAATAAATTCTAAGTATTTTGCGGGTAGGTACTTACCTATATTCTTAAAAGCTTGAGGCACAGAAGTACCTATTGTAAGTACCTAACCTGTAAAACGGGTAGTGCTTCAAGCTTTTAAGAATATAGGTAGGTAAGTTACTTACCTATATTCTTGTTTACGGCTTGTTTAGGAGATAAAAGCTTGTTTTATACTTTATTTTTACTTGTTATTTATTTTTTACTTTTTGGTAGGTATAGGTAACCTGAGTATTTAAGGGTAGGCGTTATGTTTTAAAAGTTCTACGGATAGCATGATGTGATTATGGGTAAAGAAGTGCTTGCTCTTCAAGGCTAATCAATCGAAAGTCGGTGGGGTTAAATTTGTTGTTATATCACAGAAATGCCATGGCCACCTTCCAGCTTCATCGTCAGATCCTGGATATCGTTTAAGTGTAAAGTAATCCTCAAGACGAATCAATTGATTCCAAATTCGTTGGAGTTATGTTAATTTATCACAGAGATGCGGTAGCCACCTTCCAGCTTCATCGCCAAACCCTGGATATCATTTAGGTGTAAAGTCCTCCTCAAGACGAATCAATCGAGCCCAAACTCGGTGAGATTATGTTGTTTAATCACAGAGATGCCGTGGCCACCTTCCGTTTCCATCATCAGACCAGCTCTATGGTACCATATTATTGTATTGTCACCAAAGATACTTAAGTTCACCAAACTTGAGTCCAATCGGAAATCGAGAAGTGGGTCTAATTTAGCTTCCAAGAACTTCCACCCGAACATTAGACATATGTATACATACAATAAAAGCTTGTAAAATCAGTGATTCTAATAGGAAAGGTTTCCGCGACTAAATAGCTCACAGATTTACCAATATGTAGGTATTCAAAATTAAATATGAAGCTTCTGAATCGGAATACATTTTCGAATGGATGAGAATCAGAAGACAGGGCAAACATTTTATCACGCTAAAACGTTCTTGTAATTTCTCACTATAATGCAAAATATGTCCAGTAATTTTGTGCGTGAAAAAACTGTATTTGTAAGTAGGTATATCATTAACAATAACGGCAAACCAAATAGCTGTTTGTAAATAAATCTAAAAAGAGGCTTCCGTTTAAAAGATAACTGTAAGACATTTAAAATAAAAACATCTCTGCTACAATTAACGCCTAAAATAAGCTTTATGAGTTTGTTGGGCGCCTTGTTTGTTAGGATTGTAAACAAAGCTCTGCTCTATTTTACTAATGTTTACGGTAAAATATAGAGCATTTTTTGCAGTAACATTGTCAACGGTTTTTATTGTAACATCTTTATTATTTTTAGTACAGTTAGGTATAGAACAGTTTTGCTTTCAGTATTTTTTGCGAGGGATATTTGGTCTGTTACTTTCCCAGAATCATCCAAAGTTTTGGAACAGGATTTTTTAAGGTTTGTGTAATTTTTTGTTGGTTTTTTTATTGCAGAAAGACAAGTTCTTAGCTACTACCTTAATGTATGGAAATGTTCTTATTTTATTTATCTAATCTAATGATTACTTAGTTAATAATGATATCTGATTCTCAATCATTGGATAGCTTATTTAACAATTTTGAATATTGATAAATCCGTGAGCTATTTTGTCGCGGAAACCTTTCGAATTCGTATCACTGATATTTTTTTTATTGAAATATTAAAAGTAACTGATTCGAGCATTGTTAATTGCAAAGGTTCAAGTCGAAGTAAAGGCAGTTTCAGAATCCGAATTTTCTTTCGAATGATTGAGAATGACCCTGCTGGAAGTGGCACACTCCTTCAGTAACAACGTGAAGCGTTTTAGCACATATTATATACCTACTTATCCTAAAGTTTAGGATAAGATATTAGGATCGTTGGGTTAAGTTACAGAATAAATAATACTTAGTCAAGTTAAGCGAACATGTAATACATTTAGGTATATCGTACCTATGCCTATATTGTGCACGCAAACTTGCATTTTTTTAAGGAAGAAAATCCACGTCACTTTATTGGTCCACTTACTACTTACTCTCAGAAAACTGTCGAGATATAATTGAGTCTTACATGTTCTCTTCATTTTTTTAATGTCTGATTGGTAAGCGTTTGATCACTAACTCGCCTGGTGGTAGGTAAGCGATAATGTGGTCAAGGATGGGACTGTCTAAGGACTGTGTTGCTCTTAATTCATTTTCTCAACATTTTTTAAATTATATGAAGCTCTTTTTCTAAGTTCTACTTACTCCTCGATAGTCAGAGCATTTATAGCCACAGATACCTTCAGCATTATCTAAGAGCTCCATCTAAATCTGAACTGTCCGAATTTTCCTGGCAACAGCCGCTCATAATTCGTTTTAGATCGTTAATTTTCTTTTTTTAGATCATTTAACTGCTCTGTAACTGACAATGTTAGATTATCTAATTATTGTTATATACGATAAGAATGAGACAGAATTTTAATTTTAGACTTAGTGTGCTACTGTCCTCGACCATATCGTCACATACCACCAGGTGAGATAGTAGTTTAAACGCGAGCATATATGCCTCAGATAATCTGAGATAAATGCTATAAACTACAACCAAGACGCATCGCAACGAGGAAATAACACAAATTAACATAGTCTTGGCGCCCACAAAGCGTAAGTAAAGAAAGCATTTCCAAAGAAGTCTCTTATTTTTAACAATTATCTACGGTTTACGAAGGACCTTCCTAAACATAGTACTAAACGGTTCATTTGTCAACAGCCGCGGTTCGCAGAAGTGTGCGCAGCAGCTTAGTTACATAAGGACTGGCGCAACAAACCCTTTGTCGATGACATCGCAAGTTTTATTGCTACCGAAACCAAAGTGAGCCGCATTAAATGCGTTTCTTGAGAACACTTTATTTTGGCAGTTGTGTGCACCAGTGTTACTAATTTTAATGGTGATTCGATTCTATTGTGGTGTAGCCCAAATTAAATAGAATTTAGAGAACCGTAACGTTATAGGTTCTTATTTTATACAATATTTTTAACCGACTTCAAAAAATGAGGAGGTTCTATGTTCCACTGAATGTTTTCATGTATGTTAACCGATAAGGTACCTACTCGTAGACGCCTGGACCGATTTGGAAAATTCTTCTTTTGTTTGAAAGGTTTGTGGTCTCATTTAAATTTCATCGAGATCTGACAAGTATCTCCTGAGATATGGAGATAAACACTTCAAAGACTTGGTACATGACCAGCACGGCATTTTGAGTCAGTTCTTTTAGTTTTTTAAACGATCTTAAATTAATAACTAATGTTAAAATTATGTCTAATAATGATAATGGTATGATCTTGTTGCTTGAATTGAAGCACAATACCAACGTTCTAACTAAGTCACAGAATAATGAATAGTACAATCTAAAGTAGAGACCTACAATACCACCACAGACTTCGTAGGCATTATACGCTACGCTATCTTATGTCTACAACAGCAGGGCTAGCATGGCCTTATCCCCGGGGGAAAGACAAAATTATTTCCCTGTTTTTCGCCACTGACAGGAGATCAACACAACAATTTAAACGCTCGGTGAAGTTTAACCCCGAGTTTTGATTTTTTGTACTAAAAAGTTTAAAAAAAGAATTGATTAAAAGTCAGCGGGCGTTTATAATTGTCGAAAAACTTTACTTATAATTTGCCTTCTTCACCAAACAAAACACGGATAGGTGGAAAGACAAAATAGTCCCCTTGTCATGCTAGCCCTGCAGTAATACTTAAAATACTATATTTATTATGTACATATTTATAGCAGACTGATCGCCTGTTGTAGTTAATACAACCATTGTATACTTATTGAATTGGAATAGTATTTAATTATTCTTTGTAAATTGGGCACTGGCTATTTCATTACTATCCATAGTGTATACAGCTCTTATAATATCGTTTAAAAACTAAAAAAGAACCGACTTCAATGTTCATTTTCAGTACCAATTTTGAGATGTTTATCTCAATATCTCTGGAGATACTTATCAGACCTCGATAAAATTACCATGGTACCACACTTGGGATATCTCCTTTCGAACAAAAAAAGAATAATCAAAATCGGTGCATAAATGACGAAGTTATCCCCGAACAAACATAAAAAAAAACAAAAAAAAAATAAAAATATACGGTCGAATTGAGAAACCTCCTCCTTTTTTTGAAGTCGGTTAAAAATATTTGTACGCTTTTGTGATTACATTATATACGTACAATGCAGCGCTAATAGTTTTAGTTAGTAAGTACATAAGCATACAAACATATAATTCAAATTGTCATAAAAAAGTTAACAAAAATCTGTACTCAGTGCCATAAAATAGTGACAATGTAGACGTTAACGTGCCCCCACCGCATCCCTTACCGTTATGTCTCACCCCGGCGCGGCGGCGCAGCGCGGGGACGCGACCGAGACAGAACTGTTCGCAATAGGTTTATGACACGAAAACATTGTTAACATCCCACCGCCATAAACAAATCGGCCGTTAAGCTTTGTTACAGGTTTCGCACTGCCTTTGGCGGCCCATAAAACTTTTTCTTCAAAACTTTATCACTCACCGCCTCGGCCTTCGCATATTGACGGCCGCAGAACACAAAAACCCCTCACAATAGCGCCCGAACTGTTAGCAAACACGCGCATTTTGTTTACGGTTAATTGCAAGGGTTCGCCAATAACTTTGCCATTGTTAAACTCTTCTGCTTATTGATTTTACGACGTCTACGTCGCGGAAAGGTTTAAAAGTTTCACCACTTTTTACAAAAATACTTTTTTACGACGATGAAATTACGTGTCTTGAAGTTAAAACACAATTTCACCATAAATATTTGAGGTGCTGGTAAAAACGGAATTGCATTGTAATTAGCGCAGACCAAACGCAACGCAAACCAATTTTTGAGAGTAGTGTCGACAATCTAAATCAAGTGAGCAAATCGCAGGTAGTTTCGGGTGGTTCGGGAATGCAGCACCTGCCCTCCGCAGCAGCAGTTACCGAAATTGACGAGTGTCATAATTACGGCTCAAGCACACCTCGTTATCGATAACCGCTCCCATCCTGGAGTGAAAACAGCACTGCGGGGCGAAAACAAATATTAGTATTAAGGTGCGGTCGTTCACACGTGCCAATTACCTACCTGGCCGCCGCCGATGGTGTAAAGATTGCCTCTCTCCGCCGCCTCGCACTCGCCGCCAGATATAATTTCCCCGACCCGCCGACAATTAGGATCCACAAAAAACCACCATCGCCTCGCCACTTTTTAGACTCAATTCTCCAATCTTTATGTAAATCTAAATGTCAGGATTGAAATAACACGTCGACTTTGGTGGAAAATTTATTTGCCGTCTACAAAAATACACCATTTACATAATTATTATTTACCTAGTCGATAAATATACAATATTTATAAAATTTTCTATTTTACATTATGATCACAGCAAATAAATCTAACATGCTTAGCATTTTAGTGCAGAACTTAGGTATTCAATTTATGTTATTAATATATTTATATAGCATCATAGCCATTTATAATACAGTAATTTGACAAATGAAAGAGATTCTAAAACTAGGTGATATAAGAAGATGAACATATATACCTACCTATATGTTGATAAATACGATTTTATGATAAAAAATGACACTTATAGGCTACCGTTTTAGCCACTGTCTCGCCTAGTGATAAACGATGATGTGGTCGAAACTGGTGAACACGCTGGGCCTAGAATACTCTGTCTCTCAAGTACTTAATCTAGATAGATTATATAATATTTATCATATTATATATTTTCAATCAAACGATTCTAGGCCTAGCGTTTTTACCATCCTCGACCTTATCATCGCTTACCGCCAGGAGAAACTATCTATCAGATATAAATAAAGGACATACAAGAAAGGAAAGAAACTACATTATTATATACAAATAATAAAAAAAAATGATTACATTGAAATATTAACTTTACATGTATGTGAGCATTTTGTAAATAATATAAGCATTCGAAAAAACAGTTCAGAAAAATAAAGTATGTATACAAATTAAAATGCATTTGAAGAAGATATATAACTAATTGTTCATGGTAAAAAAATACGGTGTTAAATATTACTAAAAATAAGGTATGAATATATGATGATTCTTATATTATTTAATTCTATTAAAAAAAAATCTTGTAACATCGTATAAAAATATCTGCGTGGAAAACAATAATTCATCACATAATGAAATACTGCTGTGAACTACTAAGTACATTGTTAAGTTAATTATTTTATTATCAAAGAAAGCATTTTTGGAATGATAGTGACATAAATTAAACAATTTAAACTACAATAATACGGATTTTGTACAATAACTAAGTAGTTATAACGTGCTCTTGAATGAAAGCCGACTGTCGGCAAAGCAAAGATAGACTATATTATAAAGGGCATTGATGAGAAATATTGCTTATAGAAATAGATCTATGTGTTTACTGGACGCTTATCAGTCCTATCACAAGGTCTAAACAATCTTATTTTTTAAGAGGAAACGAGGTGCGGCGAATTTGAAAAATTGGCAATTCAAAGAAACTTTTGCCGTCGCGCAGTGCCCGAACAACCAATAAGAGTGCGATAAGGAAAACAGCAACTCAGACCCATCTTACAAACAAAATGTTGACTAAAATAAGGCTTTGTATTCCCCTGTTTTCTCCTTGAAAACTGATCCGATTAAATTATTTTTTGCACAACATTTTTACAGATAGGTGCATCCGTAGCCGTCTAGATCAGGACAGTAAAATAGGTCATTTTTCAGGTTTTTGATGCGTCATATTTCTTTTTACAATTGATTGGTCAAAAAAAGCAAATGACAAGCTACAATATAGCTACTGCAGTCCTTGATTTTTTTGTAGAAAAAATTAGTTCTCGAAGTATTTTCTAGGGAGGAAACAGGGGAATAAATTTGTATGAAAATTGCACCCCGCTTTCTCTTTTAAAGGTCAGTTCACACTGAAGCGCGACGCGACGGTACTTGTGGTTTCGCGCGGTGCAGCGCGACACCTCGCGGCCTAGCCTGACGCCAACATATTATCTCAATACAATGTGTATCTTTTTGTGCAGCAAAAGTTCTATTTTTAACCGACGAAAAAACATGGAGGAGGTTATCAAGTCGACGCGTATATATTTTTTTTACATAACTGTTTACAGAGTAGTCTTATTTTGAATTCTTTTTTTTGTATCACTATCTTAAAAAGTGCCACGTCGCGTCTCAAATGTTTTAGACCCTGTGATAGGCATGAAAATCTGGCTTCATAAGATCAGTAATTTTACAGATCGTACAGCTGAAAATTACAGGTAACCACGATTCACACGGACAATTTTCCAAGGTCAATGTGTATCACAGGTAGATACATATATTCAAATCACCATACACGCGACTTTTTTTTATCACAAACATCTTGATTTTCCAAGGTTGCCGGCCAAGCACAAACATATAATCTCTAACCGATGGAATCCAGCTTAAGACCCCTCTCGAAAAGGTTAGAGCAAAATGAAATACTCTTGAGAACATTTCCAATAATCCACTTTTTAAAGCAGCATATTACAAGAAATTTCTAATACAAAATTCTCACGCGCGGCAGGCACTCCGTGCATACATTTTGTAGTAGGTCCCGCACACCGCAAGAAATTTCTCGTGACAGAATGTCACGGAGTGCATTCAGGCGCACGCGGGATTTTTGTATCATAAATGTCTAATAATATGGGGCCGGCCTAAAACTGTACCGTATGGTTATTTAAAAGAAACGTGTTGTCGCGTTTAAGGTTTAGGTTTCATTCTTCATCGAAAACCAGCCCTTAATAAATTAACAAAAACTGGTTTCCAGTGCACTTCTAAAATACTGGGAATGCTAAGTCTCTTTCAATTGTATTGAGCAACTTATTTCATAAATTACATTAAAACATAAACAAAGCCGCTATAAAAAAAATACCTATGTATTATTAAAAAGTAATAGAATAAAAATTATTGATTACGTACGATATTGATGTGCAGAAGCTGGCCCTGAGAGATTATTTAGGAATTTATCAATAGACAATAAACCTCTATAAAAGTTTATACTTACATTGATTAGTTTATGGAAGTGAAACTTTTTTATGCGTACTAGGGTAAAATTTGACGGAAGTGACGTAACCGTCATGTTATATTTATAAACGCCCTCTATTGTAGAACGGCGTAACGACGAAGACGGATTCGCTATCATTCGGGCATTTCACCCGCTAAGTTGCTAAGTTCAACAGATGGAGTTGTACAAAAAATAATGTGGAGAAATAAATTGAATGAACTTGACAGTTTAACTTCTACCGCGTAGCTTTAATGTTCATAAACAAATTAAAAGTGTACGAGTATATTGGCCAAATCTACAGTGACTGAAATATCAATAACTACCTACTTTATATTACTAAATGTTCGGAAGACATTCAGGACTAAGCTTAATTTCGAACCTATATATATATATATATCCTAATTGTTTTCATGATAATTATTAAATGTAGAAATAAATAATAATTGTTTTTGGCTATTTATTGATTGAATTTTTGGCCGTAATGCTTATTGTCACCTCGAAAGCACCTTTTATTTAAAGTTCAAGCTTAAAGTGGATAATCATTTACAATTCGTTACCGTAGAGTTATCTTTTATAGCGATGTGACTGTTTTTTGATAATAATAAGATAACAGGAGAAAGAGCCTGTGCGCAAAGAGAACCGTGTAGAAATTGAGGTCCCGTCGGTCATCGGTCGTTTTAATGATTTGTTTTTGTTGCATTTCCAACACTGCTGCCATTACTAGCACGACTAAAAATGTTTGATACTTGGCAGGTAACCCCCTAAATTAATAAAGGTGTACCCCCTTAAAATTATCGTGTGCTACTAGGTAGGTATGTACCTTTCTTCTTTACCTTTGAATATTAGTTTATCGTAACGCCACGGCGGTTCTCTTTTGGCACAGACTCTAACTAGACGCTCCGATGAGGTCTGCAGAATAAGCACAGAATAATTAATAGTACTACCACAGTTTTACAATCACTACGTACTATGAGAGCTATGGTGATTATTATTACAAGGTGTCGTGTTCACATACAAAATGTAGTATGCGTATGTACTAACGCGTACAGTTGTGCGTATCCAGTTTCAAAACATTTTCGATTGCAAGTGTCGATTATTTTTCTAATCAATCAGAAGAGCCAAAACAAAAAAAAACATATTTTTTGGCTTTGTCGCTTCTTGTCACTGGTCAACATAGACAGATGCGAGATGCCAATGCATAAGAGTGCACAGGAAATTATTCCTTAAAGTGGATATGCACAAACGAAGGCGATAGTACAATAGCCTATACATAATGCTTTTTATAGGTATAATAAGACACGCAAAATTCAATGCCACCTTCTAGTAACAAGTACATATTAACTATATTTGAGAGCATGTATGGAGAAAGCAAGTATCTCATCTTTTAGCGATGACTGGACATATCTCATTAAAATATAAGATTTACAATATTTGTTTTAAAATTAATAAAATTATCGTGAATGTAACGTAATTAATGTTATAAATTCGCGTGACCTCACTCCCGAAGAAGAGTGACGGACTCGCTCGAAACTAGGTCTAGAAAATTCGACTAAAGGTACGTGAATTACAGCCGCTATATTACATCTCATAAGATTTACAATGCTAAAATATTCGCTAGCTATGTCCGGACATAGATTGTTTTAGAATATTGGTAGCAATCCTGTTTTTGCTTAAACCACAGAATTAATAATAGTACAACTCAAATGAAACTATGCAATTAGGCAACACTAATATTTGTCGTCCCTATTTTACTTCAGGAGTGAGAAAAGGATGGTACTATTTTTTATTGCTGTCAAATTTAGTTCAGTCAAATCCATAACTAGTACCGTTTTAGTTATGGATTGATATCGCAGCATTCATCTGATTCCAATTTTTTTCCAATTCACAGTGAATTGTAGTGAGTGAAAATATCGGTACATACTATATAACAGGTAACAATATAAATTCTTCATAGACTTTAGATATCCGTCCTACATAAGATACAAGAATACTCATAGCGATATAGCTATAAAATAAACTACATACAATCAACTACTCTTTGCGTATATCACAGACTTAGCGCCTCCTTCGGGACTTTTGAGTAAGGGCCAAAGCACGCAAGCTACTTTAGAATTTCCTGTTCGGCAATTTTGCGATTGCATCAACACTGCATCGCGTTTAGGCGACTTAGTACTGCTATCTAGATTTATACTGTATTGCACGATGCTGTATTTTGAGCTTTACATTTATTGCTGCGTTTTGAAGATTGTTTACAATGTATTGCTGTATCAAAATCACACGTTTTCGGTACAAATATTTACGGCACGGCAATTAGCCTATACGGAATATTACTAGTATATGGTGAAAAAGGCCCTTATTGTAATATTTAAGTAGGCAGTACAATATATCTCACCAAAAACATTATCAAGTAATATAATGCCAAGACGAGTACACATCACAACATAGTCAACATGTCCGGCTTGGCTAGTTTATGGAAACTGTGAGTTTATAATGATTGAAAATACAATGTAGGTATATATAACATTTTATGACCAAATATATCCTTAGCAATAGCATATACTCGTACTAGACGCTATATCTTTATAATATTTATAATTATTAATAAGATATCGCATTATCCTTTTACATATTATACTATATTTACTAAGTCCAGTCAGCAGTGTCCCTTACACTTGAAATTTCATGTTGCAATTATCGATTCTGGGCTGAATGTTTTAGAGGGTGAATCATTTTTATAATGTAAGTAAAAAGAATACAGAGACTTGTAGTACGAAGTCCGAAATTCCAAAGCAAGATATGAATAGCTCTGGAGCTCTGAAGAATATTCTTCACATTGACACAAAGATCTCTCAAAGAAGTTACACACTGCTTCTTTTGCCAGCGATAATATCGCGATGCAAAGATAAAGTTTTTATGGAGGAATGTTAAAATTGGGTTGAAACGTGTTACAGACGGTTATCGACTATAACATTATTCACATCGCGGTTTCATCGCTGCAAATGGTCGCAGTGTGTAAATTCCTTAAGAAAATCTTAACAGGTCGGCACCGATGTGTAAAGATCAAGCCCATTATTACCACTCCACTACCACGCAGCAGAAAAACAAGCATTCAAATACGGGCTTTAGCTCGTACTCTGTAGATACACTTTACAATGGCAACATTAAAATAGCAAACAGCGCCTATGATTTAGTGGTGGGCGTTATTTAACGTAAGCGGTTCTAGAAAATGCTTACGAGGCTAATAACTGTATACGTAGTTTCGTGGATCAAAAGTAAGCAGTTATTTTTCGTAAGCAGTTTTGTGATAAGAAACGTTTTGTGCGGCGAAGTGCTGTGACTAACTGCGTACAAGCTAATAACATTATTCACAAAATAGTGAATAAAATAAAAATAATGTATTAACGAATTAATGCGAAACTTACTTATCTTTGTATCGTGATATTTAAAAGCATCAATTTAAGTACGCGTGCAAAACTGTTTTCTGAAGTAGCTATATGTATGTCCTGTGTAGAAATAACCGGTTACTAAAATAAGCGTTTTTAAAACTGCTTACGCGCAATCATGAAACTACGTATAACTAGTTACGCGAAAAACCGATTACGACCCACCTCTACTATGATTTGCTTTGACATGGATGAGTGCTTTATTATAAAATGACTATATGAAGAATATAGTTACTTCGACTTTTAAACTTGTATACACTATATAATGCTGTCATTGTATAGTATATCTACAGTGTACGAGCTAAAGCCTATATTTTAATGCTAATTTTCTGCTGTTGCAGCGCGCTGTAAAAAGGTTTCAACCTTAACTCCGAGCATTGCAAATAATCATTGGCGACGGTAACCACTTCCCATCACGTAAACCGTCTGCGTTTTTCCTGTGGATAGTATAAAAACGGTACTGTTCTATATCAATAAATACATGTGAAATAAAACGGTACCGTGGGTATATAAAGTTTGTTCTATAACGTGGTATCACCGATGTGCACCGGCGGCCGGTACTATGACTCGGGGAATAGAATGCTTTCCACGGGCGCCGGCGCGTCCAAGTCTTCATTGTCGGGCCGCGACCAGTCCTGGGGAAGAAAGTGTATTATAGTGTTGATAATTTTAAGAAACTATATTGTAGTGTTGATAATTTTAAGAAACTATATTATGGTGTTGATTTTTTTTAAGAAACTATATTATAGTGTTGATATTTTCAAGAAACTGAAACGATATTACAGTGTAGATATTTAAAAAAAAACTATATTATAGTGTTGATAATTTTAAGAAACTGAAACTCTATTATAATGTTGATATTTTTGAGAAACTATATTTTAGTGTTGATATTTTTTTTTAAACTTTATTAGGTATGATAATATTATAGTAATGATAATTTTAAGAAATTATATTATAGTGTTGATAATATAAAGACCGGGTATTTATTAGGTAAGACTAGGAGTTTTAGCGGGAACGTGGAAATGTATGGGTGCTCTCGTTGAATTTATTTCAAAAACTCTTTGGAAAGATCGTGTAATAATAGTAGATTAGTAGCCAAGAGCTGTAAGGCATCGAACTATAGGCGCCCTCGCTGCGCTCGTGCGCCTAAATATCTCGGGCTGCAATTGATACTTACACCCGAGCTAACTACTCTGCTTTACATCTCGATTGTGAGGTAATTAGAAAAAAACCGGCATTACAAGAATAAAACATTTTATTTGTTAAAATTTATAGTGAAATTGTTGCTTTTAACATTGAATAAATGCACCACAAACTAGATGGCTGCAGCTTTTTTGATAGCTCACTAAAGTATGTTAAGAATACAGTCTCAGATAAAGACTTTACTCGTTTTTCTTTTCGCCACTTCATGAACTTGTCGTAAGTTTTCAAATATCTCTCTTTAGAACTTTCAGGCAAAATATTGTCAATTGCTGCTTCAGCTTCCATTTTCATTGAATCGGGAGTGCAGCTTATTTCTTCATCACTTGCAGAACTCATGTTTTTTTCCTAATTAGCACGTAATTATAAAAAAATCCCAAAACAAACAATATTTAAAGTAAAAGTTTTCTATTCCCGCCTTTTTTCATCTTATTTTTTTTAAATTTTTTCAAGAACGAAATTGACCGTCGCCGTTCGATATTTAAAATTGATGACTATTATACTCATACGAAGACAAGGCTGAATAGCGAAGCGACCTCTTTTGTCATTGGGCTGAATGCATGATGTCTATTGCCAGTATGATGGTTAGATGTACGCAAACTTTTTGAAAGAGTGAAGAGTTTTTTTTTAATTACTTACCGCCCTAGGGCTTTTCTAGCTACATTATTACCCTAGAGCGCTAATTGGTTACCTACAAGCCCCATTTGGGGGTAATAAGGACCTACTTACCGAATATGAGAGATGTAAATGTGGATTATTTAACCATTAAATACCAGTAATGTACAGGGAAACATCACAATGTACTAAAACATGCCATTACGTGTTTACACTGAACAAAGCCTTTAGTAAAGTCTACATTTTGAATGAGGAAATGACTTTGACTAGACGATAAATTCAACGTTTTACGTTTTTTAAATAAATTATAACTAAATTATTATCAAGTGTGATGTTAACATGGACTAGTGTTGTCTGGAGATGTGAGGTATGTAAAATAATTACCTGTTCTTCAGTGCTGGCGAAGAATAAATAGAATAAATTAGTGCCGAGATCGATAGCCGCCGCTAAATAGAACACCTCACGCCACTGTCCTAGGGTTTGCTGGAATCACAAACATTAAAATCAATATTAATAATATTACAGGGGGCGATTCATTATCACTGAATCAAACTAAGTGGGATGGTACAAGACGGTCTTCGTGTATGTTTCCAGATTTTAGAGATATAAGAGAACCGTGTGCCATTAAGATGTCGAGCTTCACACGGCCTAGTATTTCACTAGACATTTAAACTGTAAGATATAAGTATGAAAACATTACTTTGAATTGTTGAATGATTGACAAAGCGATTATACCGCTACAGGCAGACTTGCAGAAGTTTTACCACTAAAATATCTAGCTGGTATTTTAAACAAAGCGATATGCTATAGTATATTTTCGAAAAACGAGCAACAATTTAAAAGCGTATTAGCATTACGTATTGCTTTCGATAGTGTTTTCTTATTTATATGTACACTAAAATATACAAGTACAGTACAGTTCCTCCTATTTCACTTGCATTACAAAACTATGTATATATATATATAATTATAATACGAATATACACAACCCTTCTGTGAGCTGTAAAAAATATCATCCTAAATTTGACAAAGCATAGTTTGTAATGGAAGTGAAATAGGAGGAACTGTACTGTACTTATATATATTATACTAGAAGTCCCCCGCGGCTACGCCCGCGTTAAAAACTCCTTTTGTTTACTTAAAACTTTTCTTTTGTAAAAACGATTCTATCATTAAAGACATCAAATAAAAATTAGCCAAATTGGTTCACCTGTTTTCATGTTATCGCGTGACTAAGACAAATCAGGATTCATATTTTTAAAACCCGAAAACCCAATAAAGCGCAATCCGAAACTATATTGATTTTCAGACTTTTTTACCCCAGTTCACTCTTTAGGGTGGCATTTTGAAAAAGTCTGAAACTCGTATTTACTTATTTATTTACAGAAGTACTTGTGTGAAATGTCGAATAAAATGACTATCCAAAATTTGAGCCCCCGCTTCATCCCTTGAAGAGTGAATTTTGAAAAATCCTTTCTCAGCGGATACCTACGTCAAAATTTCTATCTGGATGCAAAATATCAGCGCAATCCGAAACAATATTGATTTCAGACATTGTTACTCCACTTAACCCTTTTAGGAATAGAATTTCAAAAAGCCTGAAACACGTTTTCACTCATTTATTTACTAAACTACTTGTGTGAAGTTTCGAATATAAGAGACAATCAATTCTTGTTTCTCCATACAAACTTTGAACCCTCGCTTCATCCTCTTCAGGGATGAATTTTGGAAAACCTTTCTCAGAGGGAACTAACGTCGTAATTAATAACTATCTGCATGCCAAATTTCAGCGCAATCCGAAACAATATTGATTTTTACACTTTATTACCCCATTTCACCCTCTTAGGGGTGGAATTACAAAAAAACCTGAAACACGTCTTTACTTATTTTTTTACTGAAGCACTTATGTGAAGTTTCGGATAGAAAAGACGATCTAATCTTGTTTCTCCATACAAACTTTCAACCCCCGTTTCATCCCCTTCGAGGGTTAATTTTGGGAAATCCTTTCAAAGAGGGATCTAACGTCGTAATAACTATCTGCATGCCAAATTTCAGCGCAATCTGAAACAATATTGATTTTACACTTTATTACCCCATTTCACCCTCTAAGGGGTGGAATTACAAAAAAACCTGAAACACGTGTTTACTTATTTTTTTACTGAAGCACTTGTGTGAAGTTTCGGATAGAAAAGCCTATCTAATCTTGTTTCTCCATATAAACTTTGAACCCCCGTTTCATCCCCTTAGAGGGTTAATTTTGGAAAATCCTTTCTTAGAGGGAATTAACGTCGTAATAACTATCTGCATGCCAAATTTCAGCGTAATCCGAAACAATATTGATTTTACACTTTATTACCCCATTTCACCCTCTTAAGGGTGGAATTTCAAAAAAACCTGATACACGTGTTTACTTATTTTTTTACTGAAGCACTTGTGTGGAGTTTCGGGTAGAAAAAACTATCTAATCTTGTTTCTCCATACAAACTTTGAACCCCCGTTTCATCCCCTTCGAGGGTCAATTTTGGAAAATCCTTTCTCAGAGGGAACTAACGTCGTAATAACTATCTGCATGCCAAATTTCAGCGCAATCCGAAACAATATTGATTTTCACACTTTATTACCCAATTTCACCCTCTTAGGGGTGGAATTAAAAAAACCTGAAACAAGTGTTTACTTATTTTTTTACTGAAGCACTTGTGTGGAGTTTCAGATAGAAAAGACTATCTAATCTTGTTTCTCCATACAAACTTTGAACCCCCGTTTCATCCCCTTCGAGGGTTAATTTTGGAAAATCCTTTCTCAGTGGGAACTAACGTCGTAATAACTATCTGCATGCCAAATTTCAGCGCAATCCGAAACAATATTGATTTTCACACTTTATTACCCAATTTCACCCTCTTAGGGGTGGAATTAAAAAAAACCTGAAACACGTGTTTACTTATTTTTTTACTGAAGCACTTGTGTGGAGTTTCAGATAGAAAAGACTATCTAATCTTGTTTCTCCATACAAACTTTGAACCCCCGTTTCATCCCCTTCGAGGGTTAATTTTGGAAAATCCTTTCTCAGTGGGAACTAACGTCGTAATAACTATTTGCATGCCAAATTTCAGCGCAATCCGAAACAATATTGATTTTACACTTTATTACCCCATTTCACCCTCTTAGGGGTGGAATTCCAAAAAAACCTGAAACACGTCTTTACTTATTTTTTTATTGAAGCACTTATGTGAAGTTTCGGATAGAAAAGACAATCTAATCTTGTTTCTCCATACAAACTTTGAACCCCCATTTCATCCCCTTAAGGGGTGAATTTTGGAAAATCCTTTCTTAGTACACCCTTACGTACTAAGACAAATATACCCTCCAAATTTCAAGTCTCTACGACCAGCGGTTTAGGCTGTGCGTTGTCTGTCAGTGAGTCAGTGAGTCAGTCAGTATGTCAGGACAAAGATTCTTATAGTATTAGATTATATACAATGCAATACAAAACTCTTTATTGAATACTAGATATTTACAAATTGTACTTTTTGTTATTTATTATATGTTATTATTATTTTATTTGTATTATAGGTATACTATTATTATTTGATTTGTTATATTTTGACTTCACAATAAGGAGGAGGTTCTCAATTCGACTGTACTACTGAATATTTTTACAATCGCGGCATGTGAAGTCGGTTTTTATCGTTTCGTAAACGATCTTAAATTATTTCATTTTGTCAACCGACTTCCAAAAAGAAGGAAGTTCTCAATTCATCTGTATGTTTTTTTTCTTTTTTTTTTTGTGTATGTTACGCAATTGTGAACCGATTCGAATGATTCTTTTTGTAATTGGTAGTGTACGTTTTCGAGGTGGTCCCATTGTACTTTCATCGAGATCTGATAAGTATTTCCAGAGATATGACGATAAACGTCTCGAACTTGCTACTGAAATTGACACGCGGGGCATTGAAGTCGCTTGTTTTAGTTTTTAAACTATTTAAATTATTTTCTTGAATACGGGTTATAACTGTATGTAGGTGTTTGAGTATGTCGCAAACAAAGAGACTTTCTTAATTTTAATACTAGATGGAGCCACAGGAAAAATTAGAACTCGCAATCGTTTCATTTGCAATTATAAACATAGAATGGCTATGTTCTTGTATAAATGAACGCGTTATAACAGTTATAACCTATATTGTCATCCTAGAATACTTAACTTTATTACTTTTTAAAGCGCTTCTACACACTAATGGTAGTGCCAAGCGTATAATATCAGTTGGACTCGCCCACCGAGGCATCCGTACATTCCTTACTTAGAGAGAGTAGACCAAATGCACAACGTTAATGTTCAATTTTTTTGTTCTGCCGGCACTCCCAGAAAACTACATATATCAGATTTAGTTCTATATAACTGATGCAAGACCTTGCGCTTCTTGGCAAATTTCATGGTTCTAGGTCAATAGGAAGTACCCTATAGGTTATGACTCCTTTGTGAAATATGTGACTTTATATTTATATATATTTTTCACAGCTAAAAGATACCGTAGACTCGAGTATTTAAGTAAGGTTATGGAGGCAGATTTTTTCATGGGTGGTAAGCAATTTTTTGGTAGCAAGTCAGGCAGAACATCGCTTCAATGACCCTAATACACAGGTATTAGGATCATTGAAGAACCATGATTCATCATCGAACACCCATGATTCATAAATGCACGCACTTAGAAAGGAACTTCTGAAGGTAACTATATATATATACGCCAACGGCCCGTCTAATCCAAAATAAAACCGGCCAAGTTGAGTTGGGCTCGCCCACCGAGGCTTCCGTACCAACGTTAGTTATACCAATTAAGCTAGAACTCTAAATTGTATGAGCAGAACCGGAAAGATGTCTAAGCTTCCAGAAGAATCTCTGCAGCTAATGCAGAAGCGACGAGAAAACCCCGCAGTCACTTCGTCAAACCAACGGGCTTTGAACAAAAAAAACTCTAAGCTGGTAAGACGCGACCTCCGTAGCTCCAACATACGCTCTATTAAAGAAGCGATCGAGCGAAACCGGGGGTCAAAAGTTTTTGTTTAACAGCTGGGTCGAAGCCATCTGACGAAGTTGACCACATCTAACGGGAGTGTCGTCGGTTCTAAGCCGGAGATTCTTAGGGAGGTTCAACACTTCTACGGCCAACTATATACCTCGCAAGCGTCCCGTCCCCAACCCCAGTCTGAAGATTCTAGAGCCACTCTTACCCGCCATTATACCGAGGATCTGCCAGAGGTCAGCCTGGACGAAATTGTGATGGCTCTCAGACAACTTAAAAATGGAAAATCCCCCGGAGAGGATGAAATTACAACAGAGCTCTTGAAAGCTGGTGGAACTCCAATGCTTGACAACTGCAGCGTATATTTAATTCCGTCCTCTTTTCGGGGAGAACTCCAAAGGCGTGGAGCAAGAGTGTGGTCATTATATTCTTTAAAAAAGGCGGCAATAGCCCAATGGATAGGGTGTCGGACTGGCAATCGAGAGGTCGTGAGTTCGAATCCCACTCCACCCATTGCACTATTGACGTGAATCCACTCTAGACACAAGCATATTTAGCTTAGTTGGAGGGGTTAACAAGAATACTAGTAATGTTAAACCCACATTGCGAGTAATCTTTAATAAAAAATAAATAAAAAAAAATTAAAAAAAATTTAACATTTTCAAGAACATGTGTAAACGTAAAACAAATGTAAACGTAACACTGCTAGATATAAACCTTTTTTAAAAAAGAAGACGAGACCCTCTTAAAGAACTATCGACCCATTTCACTCTTGAGTCATGCCTATAAGCTGTTTTCGAGAGTCATCACAAATCGTCTCGCGCGTAGACTCGACGAGTTTTACTTTCAGCCCCCTGAACAGGCTGGGTTTCGAGGAGCAGATGGCACCATAGACCACATACACACAGTGCGACAGGTTATACAGATGACCGAAGAGTATAACGAGCCCCTGTGCCTTGCATTTGTGGACTATGAGAAACCTTTTGACTCTGTAGAAACCTGGTCTGTTCTGGAGTCTCTGCAGCGGTGCCAAGTTGATTGGCGGTCCGTCAAAGTACTGAGAAGCCTGTACGACGCCGCGACTATGACCGTCCAAGTACAAAATCAGCAGACTGAACATATCCCCTTACATAGAGGAGTGAGACAAGGGGGCGTTATTTCCCCCAAATTGTTTACTAACACTCTGAAGGATATGTTCAAGACGCTGAATTGGAAAGGACAGGGCATAAATATAAACGGCGAGCACCTCTCACACTTGAGGTTTGCGGACGATATCGTCATTATGGCATTATGGCGTGCAGGACTTGCAATACATGCTGACTACCCTTGCTGATTCTTCTGCACGCATCGGCCTCCGGATGAACTTGGATAAGACCAAGATCATGTTCAATGAACATGTTATCCCGGAACCGATTGCCCTAAACGGAGTTCCTCTCGAAGTTGTTCACGAATACGTCTACCTTGGACAAATCTTGCAATTGGGTAGAAACAACTTCGAGAAGGAAGCTCGCAGAAGGATACAGTTGGGATGGGCAGCATTTGGAAAACTTTGTCGAGTCTTTTCATCGCCAATACCACAAAGCCTAAAGACGAAAGTCTTTAACGAGTGCGTCCTACCTGTTATTACGTACGGAGCCGAGACGTGGATACTGACAGTGTGACTGGTTGACCAATTCAAAGTCGCTCAGCGAACTATGGAAAGGGCTATGCTCGGAGTATCTCTGAGGGATCGAATTCGGAACTTGGTCATCCGTCAGAGAACCAAAGTTATCGACGTTGCTCAAAGGATTAGCAAGCTGAAGTGGTAGTGGGCTGGTCACATCTGTCGTAGAACCGATAACCGTTGGGGTAGACGTGTTCTAGAGTGGAGACCACGGCTCGGTAAACGTAGTGTAGGGCGCCCTCCAGCTAGGTGGAAGCTGGCTGCCAGCGGTTGGAAACAAAGAGCTGCAGATCGAGCTCAGTGGCGTGCCATAGGTGAGGCCTATGTCCAGCAGTGGACAGAGATAGGCTGATGATGATGATGACATATCTACGGAGACTGAGACTGTCAGATGTCGATAAAAATTCAATGGGACCAAACGGAAGGCATAATCTTTCTAACTATTTTTTTTTTCTATTTGTTTAAGTTTTGACGGAGTTCCATAAAAAAAACGTCGAATTGAGAACCTCCTCATTTTTAGTGAAGTCGGTTAAAAAAACAGCAGAGTATTCTCCATTTATTTTGACGATAATGAATTTTTGAAAATCCGTCTTCACTACACAGCAAGGAAAGATTATCTTTTAATGTCTTCTAGACGTCAACTAAATAAATTAACCATATTTCGCGGCACATAAAAGTTAATTGAAAAGTTAACCCAAAAAAAATATAATAATAAAAATACATTGTACAATTATATTGTTTTATTAATGACTTAGCACGGTCCACTTATTGCATAACATCGTCCACATCGACAGTCTGACTGAGCTGTCATAGACTGAATCAGTCCCGCGACATTGCATACATAATTAAATAACTCAGAATTATTGTACCAACCAACACTGCAAAAAAAGATTTCCTATAGGTGCATTTATATGCATAATACCACAGATTATGTAATAGTTAGTACGTAAATAATACTTTCCGTTGTTAGGTTGGCTACACAGTACGTTCATAATTCGGGTATCAACAATGTAGGGAAGTGCTAATTCTTATAACGTAGTAGAGTGGTTCAGTACTCTATGGACTGAATGACTGACTGCTAACTGACTCAACTGACATAGCAGACATTGCAGTAAGCGCGCAAAACAATCCCTGCTTTCGTTCCGAATTAGGACCAATCACCAAGCATATCCATTTGTAAATTCGGAAGTAATTCTTATTTTGAATTTACGTCGTTTTGGTTTAAAGGAGGGCCACTTTTTGTGTGGAAGTTGTTCTGAATTAGAGTTCCTCTTACATTTTATTCGTAGTATAAATGCTTAACGGTCAATGCATACTTACATATTATAGCTAATAGGTAATTCGTAAACTAAATGTACTTTTTTAATTATATACTCAATTTATTTTATTTAAAAACAGATTATCGATAGTCTGGTTGTTCGTTATGCGTGGCACTTCACTAAGTGGGCGGTACCCGTCAATGAAGTACGACTTTATGTGTAGTAGAGATTTTACCGAAAAAATACGAAACTTCATGGGGATGAGCTGCAAAAATTGTCATCCTAAGGGCCAGTTTCACAGGTTCCTGATGGCCCTATTACTTTGATTTTTTACAACTTTTTCATGGCTTCATCTGTCAGATAATTTTCTTATCTGAACCTTAATCAGCCACCGGTGAAATTGTCAATGTTACGTCACAGGGTAGGTTATATTTGGGAGGGGGCTGATTGTAGTTGGCATATTAATTGTTGGCATATTTTGTTAGTATTGTTAGTGTTGGGTTAGGTTAGTATTTATAGTGTACGTACCTGTTCAGCATTTATAATATGACCTACGACGTAGGGCGCCATAAAACCGCATATATTGCTCGCCGCGTTCGTTATACCGTACATTGTACCCGCGAACTGCGGGGATAAGTCGATGTGGTTCATTTGATTTCCTGGAATAAGTTTATACTTACATATTTTATGTGCAAATCAACAAACTTCGAAAAACAACATTGAGGGAATTTACATACAACATACATACATACAATCAAGCCTGTTTCCCGTTGGGGTAGGCAGAGACCACTTCTTTCCACATGCTACGATCCTGACATACCGCTTTCGCCCATTTTACTTTCATAAGCGCCTTAATTCACGCTCGCCGGTAATAGGTACTTTTGACTTGGCTTTTCTTTAAAACTTCTCCGATCTGGTCGTGATACGTTCGCCTAGGTCGGCGTCTACCGGCTGGCCCATTCACACTCGGCTTATAAATCTGCTTCGTCAATCTTCAATTTCAGGGAAACATCTTGTTTTAATATATATCTATATAAGCTCCCAGTAACATAGTCAATATTAGTAGCAGAAGTCAATTATGGCGTACGCGCGTCGAGAGGTTCGAGCGCGGTTGTCATTGGTCCGTCGTTGATACGACGGACTCTGTCGCTGATGCAAGAGAGTCAGAGAGAGAAAGAGAAAGAGAGGGAGATGTGTGTGATGACGTCACAGTTCCGTGCTGGGGACAGAAACATGCGTTAAGAGGCTCCTTTAAGTTTATTTATTTTTATTTTTTTAATATATCTTATTGGCTAGCGTTTGACCACTATCTCACCTGTTGGTAAGTGATGATGCGGTCGAAGATGGTAAGCACGCTATGCCTAGAATGGGAACTGGCTCTCAAGGATAGCTGCTGGAATACATTAGATGTTTGGCGACATATTTTCTAACTTGAGGGCGGTAGCTGGCCAGGCGGACACTAGACACACTGGACACTAGACACACGTCAATGGAAGTAGTCAACAAATAGAGTACATACCGGCATATGCGGCTCCTCCAAAAGCGGAACATATACTGAGTAGCAGCATGACAGCGGTGCGGTCACAGCCGGCCCATGCAATACCCAGCAGACCGAAAGCCGGCACAAATGCAGCTGGAAATTTATACATAAGTACACATTGTTTTTAACATACTCCCAAACAACAGAAATCCATAATTAAGATAGTTTAAAAACTAAAAAAACCGACTTCGAAACTCCGTGAGTCAGTTTTAGTAGCAAGTTTGAGACGTTTATCGTCATATCTCTGGAGGTACTTATCAGATCTCGATGAAATTACAATGGGACCACCTCGGAAATAAACTCTTCCGGTTAAAAAAAGAATCATTCGAATCGGTTCACAATTGACGGAATAATCGCGTAACATACATACAATCACGCCTTTTTCCCGTTGGGGTAAGCAGACTACTTCTTTAGACATGCTACGATCCTGACATTACTCTTTCGCTTCTTCCACTTTCATGAGCGTCTTCATAATAGCGTAACATACATACTAAAAAAAATACATACAGACGAATCGAGCACCTGCTCCTTTTTGGAAGTCGGTTTAAAATAGAGGCTTTTTTATATATTACTAGCTGCACCCCGCAGCTTTGCCCGCGTTTAATCTTGGTTATGAACCTTCCTCTTGAATCACTATATCTATTGCTGAAAACTGCATTAAAATGCATTGCGTAGTTTAAAAGATCTAAGCGTACAGACAATGGGAGCAACTTTGTTTTATACTATGTAAAGATTGTAAAGGCTAGCGTTTCACCACCATCTCAACTGTTAGCCTAGGTACTTGTACTATTATTTATTCTGTGGTCTAGTCCTAGAATGGGAACTGGATCTCAAGGAAAGCTTCCGATAAACATTAATGTTTAGCGATAGATTTTCCAACTTGAGGGTGACAGCTGGCCAGGCGGACACTAGATAGTGTCCATCGTTATCAATTCGTAGGTTATTAGATTATCAATTCGTCGGTTTTTCAACCGACTTAAAAAAAGGAGGAGGTCCTGGAGGACTGTTAGGACTACAAAATTGAAACTTGGTAGGTAGATGTATTCTGTGAACCGCTTTCCGATATTTATACAAAAATAAAAAATATAAAAGTTTAAGGGAAGTTCATTCCATACATGGAACTGAAGCAAAAAAAAATGTTTTCTTTAAACCTATACGTGTCTAGGTCTTCAAAAATGACATTGAGGTTCCTTAAATCATTTTTTCTCAAAGTCAATCATTTGAAAGATAGGCGCGTCTAAAGTGGTAAAATGTGTGTCCCCCCCCCCCCCCCCTCTAACTTTTAAAGTATGGGAGTGAAAAATCTAAAAAAAATATATGCTGTAGATCTCAATAAAAACTAACAACGAAAATTGGTTTGAACGAGATACAGTCAGCAGTTTTAGAGATATGGCGATCGCAAAGATAACTTTGTTTTTCATACAAACACTATGAAAAACAAAGTTAATTTTGTAGTAAATCGACTAAAGATACGTGAATTACTTATACCTGACATGGATTGCGAGGTCCATCATCAACATCATCATCAGCCTGTGTCAGTCCACTGCTGGACGTAGGCCTCTCCCAATATGCGCCACTGAGCCCGATCTTCCGCTCTTCTTTTCTAGTCACTGCCCACCGCTTTGCGTTTGTCGTCGCTTCACCTGGTCACAGGACGTCCTACGCTACGTTTACCGATTCGCGGTCTCCACTCTAGGACAAGTCTAGCCCAACGGTTATCAGTCCTGCGGCAGATATGACCAGCCCACTGCCACTTCAGCTTACTAATCCGTTGTGCTATGTCGATAACTTTTGTTCTCTGGCGAATTACTTCGTTCCGGATTCGATCCCGCAGAGAAATACCGAGCATAGCTCTCTCCATAGCTCTCTGAGCGACTTTAAAGTTTAAATTGGTGGACCAGTCAAATTGTGAGTCTCCACGTCTCGGCTCCGTATGTCATCACAGGTAAGGACGCACTGGAAGTCTGTGGTATAGGCGACGAGAAGACTCGACAGAGTTTTCCGAATGCTGCCCAGCCCAGCTGAATACTTCTCTGGATTTCCTTCTCGAAGTTGTGTTTGCCTAGTTGGAGCGTCTGCCCCAGGTAAACATACTTAGTGACAACTTCGAGTTGGATTCCATCTACGGCAATCGGTTCCGGAACAAACGTGCTTGTTGTACTTGACTTTGGTTTTATCCAAATTCATCCGGAGACCGATGCGTCGAGAAGAATCGGCTAGGCCATTCTGGCCATTCAACATCCTTTGTAGATTGTTAAACACAATCCAAAATTTCATCGGACCGACGGGACTTGAACCCGCAACCTCCGGAATAACATGTTCCGGTGCTTTGCCAATTAAGCCACGGTGCGAAGTATCGTTACGACGAAATTAGTGGATTGCATTTTGTTAACCCAATTATGCATTGGTGGCGCCATCTATGACTACTTATTACGTAAGTTAATCATTCGGAAGAATACATTACAGTTTTCAAATCCGACGAGAGATGTTGCACTGCGTAAAATCAAATATTATGTTTCTTTGAAGTGTTTCACACTTTATATATTTTTTTTTTGTAAATTGTTAAACACAATCCAAAAATTTCATCGTACCGACGGGACTTGAACCCGCAACCTCCGGAATAACATGTTCCGGTGCTTTGCCAATTAAGCCACGGTGCGAAGTATCGTTACGACGAAATTAGTGGATTGCATTTTGTTAACCCAATTATGCATTGGTGGCGCCATCTATGACTACTTATTACGTAAGTTAATCATTCGGAAGAATACATTACAGTTTTCAAATCCGACGAGAGATGTTGCACTGCGTAAATCAAATATTATGTTTCTTTGAAGTGTTTCACACTTATATATATTTATTTTTTTTTTGTAAATTGTTAAACACAATCCAAAAATTTCATCGTACCGACGGGACTTGAACCCGCAACCTCCGGAATAACATGTTCCGGTGCTTTGCCAATTAAGCCACGGTGCGAAGTATCGTTACGACGAAATTAGTGGATTGCATTTTGTTAACCCAATTATGCATTGGTGGCGCCATCTATGACTACTTATTACGTAAGTTAATCATTCGGAAGAATACATTACAGTTTTCAAATCCGACGAGAGATGTTGCACTGCGTAAATCAAATATTATGTTTCTTTGAAGTGTTTCACACTTTATATATATTTTTTTTGTAAATTGTTAAACAAGTCCCGTCGGTACGATGAAATTTTGGATTGTGTTTAACCAATTTACAAAAAAAAAAAAAATATATAAAGTGTGAAACACTTCAAAGAAACATAATATTTGATTTACGCAGTGCAACATCTCTCGTCGGATTTGAAAACTGTAATGTATTCTTCCGAATGATTAACTTACGTAATAAGTAGTCATAGATGGCGCCACCAATGCATAATTGGGTTAACAAAATGCAATCCACTAATTTCGTCGTAACGATACTTCGCACCGTGGCTTAATTGGCAAAGCACCGGAACATGTTATTCCGGAGGTTGCGGGTTCAAGTCCCGTCGGTACGATGAAATTTTGGATTGTGTTTAACAATTTACAAAAAAAAAAAAAATATATATAAAGTGTGAAACACTTCAAAGAAACATAATATTTGATTTACGCAGTGCAACATCTCTCGTCGGATTTGAAAACTGTAATGTATTCTTCCGAATGATTAACTTACGTAATAAGTAGTCATAGATGGCGCCACCAATGCATAATTGGGTTAACAAAATGCAATCCACTAATTTCGTCGTAACGATACTTCGCACCGTGGCTTAATTGGCAAAGCACCGGAACATGTTATTCCGGAGGTTGCGGGTTCAAGTCCCGTCGGTACGATGAAATTTTGGATTGTGTTTAACAATTTACAAAAAAAAAAAAATATATAAAGTGTGAAACACTTCAAAGAAACATAATATTTGATTTACGCAGTGCAACATCTCTCGTCGGATTTGAAAACTGTAATGTATTCTTCCGAATGATTAACTTACGTAATAAGTAGTCATAGATGGCGCCACCAATGCATAATTGGGTTAACAAAATGCAATCCACTAATTTCGTCGTAACGATACTTCGCACCGTGGCTTAATTGGCAAAGCACCGGAACATGTTATTCCGGAGGTTGCGGGTTCAAGTCCCGTCGGTACGATGAAATTTTGGATTGTGTTTAACAATTTACAAAAAAAAAAAAATATATATATAAAGTGTGAAACACTTCAAAGAAACATAATATTTGATTTACGCAGTGCAACATCTCTCGTCGGATTTGAAAACTGTAATGTATTCTTCCGAATGATTAACTTACGTAATAAGTAGTCATAGATGGCGCCACCAATGCATAATTGGGTTAACAAAATGCAATCCACTAATTTCGTCGTAACGATACTTCGCACCGTGGCTTAATTGGCAAAGCACCGGAACATGTTATTCCGGAGGTTGCGGGTTCAAGTCCCGTCGGTACGATGAAATTTTGGATTGTGTTTAACAATTTACAAAAAAAAAAATATATATATAAAGTGTGAAACACTTCAAAGAAACATAATATTTGATTTACGCAGTGCAACATCTCTCGTCGGATTTGAAAACTGTAATGTATTCTTCCGAATGATTAACTTACGTAATAAGTAGTCATAGATGGCGCCACCAATGCATAATTGGGTTAACAAAATGCAATCCACTAATTTCGTCGTAACGATACTTCGCACCGTGGCTTAATTGGCAAAGCACCGGAACATGTTATTCCGGAGGTTGCGGGTTCAAGTCCCGTCGGTACGATGAAATTTTGGATTGTGTTTAACAATTTACAAAAAAAAAAAAATATATATATAAAGTGTGAAACACTTCAAAGAAACATAATATTTGATTTACGCAGTGCAACATCTCTCGTCGGATTTGAAAACTGTAATGTATTCTTCCGAATGATTAACTTACGTAATAAGTAGTCATAGATGGCGCCACCAATGCATAATTGGGTTAACAAAATGCAATCCACTAATTTCGTCGTAACGATACTTCGCACCGTGGCTTAATTGGCAAAGCACCGGAACATGTTATTCCGGAGGTTGCGGGTTCAAGTCCCGTCGGTACGATGAAATTTTGGATTGTGTTTAACAATTTACAAAAAAAAAAAAAAAAATATATAAAGTGTGAAACACTTCAAAGAAACATAATATCCTTTGTAGATCCTGCAGCATCTCTGCCATAATGACGATGTCATCTGCGAATCGTAAGTGAGAGATGTACTTGCCGTTAATGCCACAATCTTTGCAGTCCAGCATCTTAAACATATCCTCCAAGGCGTAAGTGAACAGTTTCGGGGATATGACGTCCCCCTGTCTCACTCCTCGACGCAAGTCGACATTTTTAGATTGCTGGTTCTGTACTTGTACATTCATCGTTGCGGCACATTGTACAGACATCTCATCACTTCGATGTATCGCCAGTCGACTTGGCGACGCTGCAAGGACTCCAGAACGGAACAGGTTTCGATTGAGTCGAAGACCTTCTCATAGTTCACAAATGCTAAGCACAGGGGCCGATTGTACTCTTCGGTCTTCTGTATAATCTGCCGCACCGTGTGCATGTGGTCTATGGTGCCGTAATCGCTTCGAAACCCGGCCTGTTCAGGTTGGAACTCGTCGAGTCTTCGCGGAAGACGGTTCGTGATGACCCTTGAAAACAGCTTGTAGACATGGCTCAGAAGCGAAATCGGGCGATAGTTTTTCAAGAGGGTTTTGTCTCCTTTTTTGAAAAACAGAACCACCGTGCTTCTGTTCCATGCATGTGGAGTTCTCCCTTCCCCTGCGAAGTTTCATTTAAAATGAAAATTTTAGATGGCCTGCAAGAAGTCCAGACCTAACGCCCATGGACTTCTTTTTATGGGGTCATGTAAAAAATGTTGTTTATGAAACTTGCTATGAAACCGTTCAAGAGCTAAGGATTGCGATAGAAAATGTTATTAGGGGCATACACCACAACACTTTGCTGAAGGCTACAAGAAATGAATTTCAACGGCGACTAATGTTGTGTAGCCGGAACGACGGGGCTCATTTCGAACAATTTATCAGTTAAATAATTTAAGTGTTACAAAATTGATAGTAAAATAAAGTTGATGTTAGATTTAACGATTATTTTTATTTTTAAGACCTAATGTTTGTTAGAGAAACTTTATCCTGAATATTAATACTACCGATTAGTATATTAAAATAAAGAGTGTTTATTTTTTTTTAATTTTAGTTGGTTCGAGTCCCGGGCGAAGCAAGCGAGTTTAAAAAAATCTTTTAATGCAGATTTGTTTCTTTTCAAAAATAAAGGAATGTCTCCTTTAAGTAAAATGAGCTAGCTTAAGGATTTAACGTAGTTTCCCTCCAGGGCCTGAGTTTAATTTCCACACTGTATAGTATGAAGTCGCGAGATTTACTTCGTGAAAAATTTAAGGAAATTAAAATTCTAACAGTGGCGTGTCAATACATTTATGAAAATATTATGTTCATACGCAAGTATATTAATGATTATAAGAAAAGGTCTGATGTACATAAGTTTAATACAAGACATAAAAATAGATTAATTATACCTAATTTCAGACTGCAGAAAGTTAGTGGTTCATTCATGGGGAACTGTATACGCTTTTACAATAAGCCACCCAAAGATATTGATGAATTGCCTAGGAGCAAATTTAAAAGATATGTAAAATCCAATTTGATGAAAAAATCATACTATACAATAGGTGACTATATGGATGACAAAAATGCATGGCCTGAATGCCCCAAGCTCCAAGAACAAATATAAATTGTATAATAATTATTAATATCTTGTAAAATTTTAAAGCTGACATGTACAATTAATTTAAAAAATGAGAAAATGACAAGATATGCCCCATAGAGTTTCTTGGTGTTTTTTCTCTGATGGGAGTATTTCCGAAACACCGGTAGATTCAATAGCCATTCAGTTTTCCCCTTTTGTCCGCAGATTTTCTTTCTAGGCTTGCCATTTTTATTTTTATTTAAACAATATTATGCAGCTGACAGACGGACTATCAGTTCCATACGGATCATGTATGTGATCGGTATGCGTTTCTTTAAGTTGTGTTTCACTATTTCACTTTTTTATTTATATAAAAATTGTCTGAAGTACTGCACATGTATGGTTGGTTTTAACCTACTTTAATATTCTTTTTAAATATTCTGTCGTAAACGATTGGATGACAGCTGAATGGTTCATTACTTTTGTTTTTTTTTCTAATTCAAAGCGTAATTCTGCTTTTGCTATGTTTACTTGATAATTGGTTATGATTTATCTTATGATTTATGATTTTGACGTGTATATGTGCGTATATTAATACTGCCTACATACAGAATAAATGCTTTGATTCTTTGATTCTCTGAATATGCGCCGTTTGTCCGTAATGATGAAGTCAATCTCGTTTTTAGTCACAGTGTCGGGGCTTTGCCACTTCCACTTCCTTTGGGGCTGTTTCTTGAAGAACGAGTTCATCAAGAAAAGCCCTTCTTTCTCGATTCGCGAGGTCCACCAGTTGATTTTATCCACTTTCGAGTATATCTATGGAGTAATACCGTAAGTGAGTATTTATTAACATTACCGATACTTAAGGCCGTTTTCGCCACTAAGCCCGATCTTCGGCTCTTTGTTTACAGTCACTGCCCACTAGACTTGGAATAGGCCTATGTCCAGCAGTGGATTGATACCTGCTGATTATAATGATGAAGCCCATTTACATCAGTTTATGATAAAGTGACATATAATTAAATAACTGCCATTATTATGACGCCACATAGAAGTTGTCGAAAATCTGTCAGAAAGTTACTAATAGGTTTCAGACACCAGTGAAACTGGCCCTAAGGCTCGAAATAGCTATTTAAATTGTAGCTACTAGCCAGTTTGATAAATGTAAATATACTTACAAACAGTGTTCCAAAGCTTCATACTGTTGAGCCGTGATATCCATCCTTTGGCCAGAGTCCAGTCAGCGAAGATACACAGCAGAATGCCGCCGATCCATGCCGTTAAATACGGCAGTGCGCTCAGTCGAGAGTTCTGCAATATACAAACTAAGTATAGTAAAAATCATTTCCATACAACGATAAACGTGTTAACTACCTGACGCTAACATTTTATGACTTATAATAATTAAGATAGTTTAAAAACTAAATCAACCGACTGCAATGCCGCGCGAGTCAGTTTCAGTAGCAAGTTTAAGACGTTTATCGTCCATATATCGGAAAACGCATGTCAGATCTCGATGAAATTGCAATGGGACAACCTTGGAAACATACCAATTAAAATAATAATAATTCGAATCGGTTCACAATTCACGGAGTAATCGCGTAATATATACAGACGAAAATAATTAAAACACGAACGAATTAAGAACGTTATCTTTCTTGGAAGTCGGTTGAAAATCATCATCATCATCAGCCGGTGTCAGTCCACTGCTGGACGTAGGCCTCTCCCAAGATGCGCCACTGAGCCCGATCTTCGGCTCTTCTCTTTCAGTCACTGCCCACCGTTTTGCGTATGTCGTCGCTCCACCTGGTCACAGGACGTCCTACTACGCTACGTTTGCCGAATCGCGGTCTCCACTCTAGGACAAGTCTACCCCAAGGGTTATCAGTCCTGCGGCAGATGTGACCTGCCCACAGCTTGCTAACCCGTTGAGCTATGTCGATCACTTTAGTTCTCTGGCGAATTACTTCGTTCTGGATTCGATCCCGCAGAGAAATACCGAGCATAGCTCTCTCCATAGCTCGCTGAGCGACTATAAACTGGTGGACCAGTCGAACTGTGAGTGTGCACGTTTCGGCTCCATATGTCATTACAGGTAGAACGCATTGGTTAAAGATTTTTGTCTTTTGACACTGCGGTATAGGCGACGAGAAGAATCGACGGAGTTTTCCGAATGCTGCCCAGCCTAGCTGAATTCTTCTCTGGATTTCCTTCTCGAAGTTGTGTTTGCCTAGTTGGAGCGTCTGCCCTAGGTTAATATACTGCGTGACAACTTCGAGTGGGATTCCATCTACGGCAATCGGTTCCGGAACAACGTGCTCGTTGTACATGACTTTGGTTTTATCCAAATTCATCCGGAGATCAATGCGACGAGAAGAATCAGCTAGGCCATTCAATTTTTTGAAAAACAGAACCATCATGCTTCCGTTCCATGCCTGTGGAGTTTTCCCAGTGAAAATAACGGAATTAAAGAGCTGCTGAAGCCGTTGAACTGCTGGAGTTCCTCCGGATTTTAAAAGCTCTGTGATTTCTCTCTGTGATTGTGTGATTCCGTCTTTTCCTAGGGCTTTTCCATTTTTGAGTTGTTTAAGGGCCATCACGATTTCGTCTCGGCTAATTTCGGGCAGATCTTCTGTGAAGTGGCGGGTTATGGTGGCTCTAGAATCCTCAGTATCGGGTACGGGTCTTGAAGCATGCGATGCGTAGAGCTTGCCGTAGAAGTCTTCAACTTCCGACAGAATCTCCGACTTGGATGCAACGACGTTCCCCGTTGACGTTGTCAGCTTTGTGAGGTGGCACCCAGAGGTTGGACAAACACTTTCGACCCCCGATTCTGCTCAATTGATTCTTTAAACAAGATCGTGTTAGAGGATCGGAGGTCATGTCGTACCAGCTTCTTAATGGTTTTGTTGCGCACCTGGTTAATTGACAAAGCTGACAATGAGTCTGTTCGTCTCTCTTCCATTAGTCTAAGTGTTTCTGCCGAAATTTGGGTTTTTTGCCCGTACGCTTGCTTTCGCAAAACTTCGTCCCTTTATCCCTAAGGATTTCTACCACTTCTTCGAGTTTCCGGTCTACGTGATCAGTGGTTTCCAAGGCAGCGAATCGATTTTACAATTTTAATTTTATGTTTCAGACCCAACAACGGTTTGGAGTAGGTTCGGTGGGAGCGTGGACTTCATCAATCGGAATCTCTCGGCTTTGAATTCAACATCCACAGAGCCTCGTACAAGTCGGTGATCACTTCCAGTATTGAACCTAAAGTCCCCGTCACGAGAAGCTATAAATTATGTAAACAAGTGTTCAGGAGTTCACGACATTTGGACCAACAAAAAAAATGTATTTGTTTAAGATTTAATAAATTATTAAGTAACAAATATTAATTAACATATATTATTTAAGAATAATTATTCGTCAGATTCAGATGTTTCCATTTCTGTGTCAGAATCAGTGACATGTATCACTCGTACGCATTCGAAACTCGAATGACGCGTTTATTTCAAAATGGCATCCCGATAGTTTACAATCCCTGCGTCCGGTACCAAGAAACACATACGATAGCGCTTTGCGTCGTTAAAATATGATCCGACTAAATTAAATAGGTTGTTACTTTCATATAACCCGTCTATATTTCATGTCGATTGAATATGGTCAATTTATAATTATCTCGCAGTATAAAATGTTTACTTAGTAAAAGATGTTTGTTTACATAATTTATAGCTTCTCGTGACGGGGACTTTATTGATCACTGAGACGTCTCTGAATATGCGCCGTTTACGTTGTCCGTGTCAATGATGAGGTCAATCTCGTTTTTAGTCACAGTGTCGGGGCTTTGCCACGTCCATTGCCTTTGGGACTTTTTCTTGAAGAACGAATTCATTAAGGAAAGCCCCTCTTTCTCGAGGAAATTGACGAGCATTCGCCACCTGTGATTCCTACTCCCAAATCCGTGTGGTCCTATAGACGATTCGCCGCAAGTTTGTACTCCCACATAGGCATTAAAGTCTCCCATGACAACTTTGTAGTGAACCTTGGAGGTGGTGTGTAAAGCTCTAGAGATATCTGATGCTTTCTACCTCATCATCCAAGTGTGTCGAGGTCGGTGCGTAAACCTGGATAACCTTGAGCTGTAACTTGATTAGGTTAACCTAACTTGGTTGGTTAAAAATCGCTTTCATCTATTTATCTATACATATAAAAATCAAGTTTTATTTTGTTTAGTTATTCTGTATGTAAAGTAATGTAAAGTTGGCTAGTTTTAGAAAAAAAATTAGAAAACTCAAAGGAACAAGTACTTCTGATTAGATGCGGGCACAGAATAACTAAAAGTACATGTAATGCAGACGAAGGCCAAGCTAGTTTTGTTATAAAATTGCATAATTGTATACTCTTCAATTTGTGGTTCTTCTGGTAAGCATAGGTATTAAAATCTAATTAGGTCGATGGGTTCAGTTGAGATATTTGGATTACTTCTTCCTCTTTACAACATGTACTTACGGAAACAATATCAAAATGCAGTATATTATTCATATATGAGGGTAGTTCGGTAAACTGCGTGTAGAACACCCAAGACTGGCCACATTGTGCGATCAGAATAGCCCACAGCGGCACGCAAGTCAGGAACTTGCACCATGGTATAGACATGCTGGGCTTGTCTTCCTGAAACAGAACATACTAGAATAATACTTAAATTCAACATTTAAAACCAACCCCGACTGATCTATTTACACAATCTGTTCATTGAAACCATTCCAGTCGGTGAGAAATAGAGTTTTTTTTTTATGATATAAGTTAACAGGACAAGCACGACGCTTGCCTGATGGTAAGCGATGACGTCTACCTATTACAGATACAGCGGCATGCAAATTCTGGGCTGCCAGAATTTTGCATGTCACTGCACTGCGCCTGTTACCTTGAGACATAAAGATGTTGAGTCTCACATGCCCTGTTATTTCACTGGACACCTTGCCATTTAAAACCGAAAAACATTCCTATTTCACGGCCGAAAATTAATTGGCAAAGTGGTGGTACCGCCCCAGGCGGACTAGCAGAAGTCCTACCACTACAATATTTTTATTAGTATTCTTCAGATTCCAGGAGATACTCCAGCATCAGGTCACCGCTACCATGTTCTTACAATATCATTGATGTAAGAGGATACCGAATTTCGAATTGATCACACCTATAAAAGTTGCTAACTCTATAGGAGAGGCCTATGTCCAGCTGTGGACGGAAATTGGCTGATAATGATGATGATGATAAAAGTTTCTCTCGTAGCGTCTTCATCTAGAAAAAAAACTCATAGTCCTAAAACGGCTGAACGGATTTTCATGAATCAAAGCTTAGAACACTCAATCAAAACGCCTATTAAACAAAGAAACCTAAATCATAATCGGTGCATTCGTTAAGACGCAGGAAAACTTTCCTGGTATCTAACCTATTATTTGAGCACCAAATGACTAGATACTAATCCCTCTTCACTCTTCACCCAAATAGTTTAGGCCGTTTGACCGTGAAGAGGTCATAACAAACAAACTTTACGTTATGAATTCATATTGTATAACAAACGTTATGAATTCATATTGTTTTTGGTAAAATATAAGGTACTTGTACTATTCATTATTCTGTGTATAAGGTAAGGTACATAAGATATAAAACAAAAATGAAAATAAAGTTAAAATGTAAACAATCTTTTCTTTCTTTAGGGTACCCTAGACTCCCATACCCACCACAGATAAATATATCAGTAAGTAATTACACAGACCTCCTACATATTAAACTTGATCGCGTACACTGGCCTCCATGAGACCGACCTTGAACGGAGTTCGTCCCTTTCTTTTATATGGACAACTTATATATATATACCATACATATAGTATAGAACATATATGGGACTAGCAGGTTGTTAGACAAGGACACACTCTCACACACACACCCGGGAGTCTCTCAATTGGGCCGTTTTGTTCTACAAAGCACTAACAACCTTATGTATTGTTAAAGCATACGGATTAAATTGAATTTGTCAAAACATCTGCAGTGCACCATCCTTTTATATTACGTCTATGAGTAATTAATACGTACGTAACCTATACCATTTTAGATGACCGAGCAACATAAAGAGATTAATGTAATAAAAGATACTAGCACATTTGTTTATGTAAATATTATATTCTAAGAGCAACTAATGAGTCACGGTATATGGATTTCAATAATGCGGTCACTATTCTGACTCAGTATTTCATATTACATTATACCGAGTTATGTTATGATCGTGTGTTTGCTGATTTTAAGGTCTTAATTAATATTTTAAGAAAGTGTGCTATTTGTCTATTTATAAAACAAAAGCAAGCTACGGCCGTAGTATTAAAGTGTTACACACTTTATATTTTTGTAAATTGTTAAATACAATCCAAAATTTCATCGTACCGACGGGACTTGAACCGGCAACCTCCTGAATAACATGTTCAGGTGCTTTACCAATTAGTATTATTAATTAGTATTATTTATTCTGTGCTATGGCCTAGAAACTGCGCATTATTTTTCATTATAATGTTAAAACCTTCAATATAAAGTTATTTATGTAAGTAAGTACCACAGATATATATGCCTATAATTTTAGAGCCATCAAAGGCATGGACATAACTCCTGTTACTTTTTCCATCACTAAATTTCGGCTGTGCCGTCGCAGTATGTATGAAAAAGTCGGCACGCTTAGTTTTAATACAAATCGTGATACATGCGTTATCTATTGTACATATATATCTGTGGTAAGTACCATATAGTATCAACACATCAACACCAATGTCATAAAAGTACTCTATAAGTCTATTTAGACAAGTAGATAATCAAAGGTAAGGTTTAACGGTTTCATCAATAAGGTTACCATTAGCTGTAACTTATTTGAGTAAGTATATGTGAAGTAAAAAACAAACAATTTAGTCGAAACCGTTCAGAGTATAATCCGAAAAATAAACGCGAGTGAATGCCGGTTAGCATAAAACTAAATATGAATTGTGAATTATTTTATAAAATAATTTAAGATCGTTTAAAAAACTAAAAGAACCGACTTTAAACGTCGCGCTAGTCAAAGTAGCCAGTAGACGGAGTAACTATGACATAATCTGTGCCAGTAGTTAGTAGTAAGTCGTCGAGATAAATAAGTCGTAATACAAATGTTGATATATTAAAAACGGCTCGGCCTATTTCGTTAAAATTTAAATGGGACCACCTGGGACGGGTACCCCTTGAAACAAAAAAAGAATTTTCCAAATCGGTTCAGGCATCTTCGGGTAATCGGTGAACATACATTAAAAAAAGGTTTCGACGCATTGAGAACGTCCTTCTTTTTTGTGAAGTCGGTTAACAAATGACTAAAGATAATACCTGTGGTCCAATACACGTAGTAATGTACTCTATTTCTTTGGGACATATCCTGGGGTGTTTCTGAGGAGAGTCATAGATCAGCAATACCCAGCCGATGAACCAAACCACGCCGAGGCTGCCAAATATGTAGAAACAGAGCGGCCAGCCACCGGCAAACTCTAGCGTACACAGCCATCCCGATATTGGTAGTGTTACCACTGTGCCTATGTTTGACCCTGGAAATGTTGAGGTTCATGAGAAATGTTTTAAAATAAAACTGGTCAAGTGCGAGTCAGCATCGCGTCTCTTATCGCACACTTAGGGAGGGTTCCGTACAATACGAAACAACAGAGTTTCAACCTCATATATTTGATTAATTGATATTTCCAAGAATATTTAGTTTCGTCGCGAAATAGAAAGACGGGGCTCGTTTACTAGCGTCATCTATGTCATTTTGCCGAAACTAATTAGATAGATGGCGTTTAAAAACACGTTTTTTGTATGGGGACCCCCTTTAATTTTTCACTTTATTTTGTTTTTAGTATTTGTTGTTATAGCGGCAACAGTAATACACCATCTGTGAAAATTTCAACTGTCTAACTATCACGGTTAATGAGCTATAGCCTAGTGACAGACGGACGGACAGACAGACAGACAGACAGACAGACAGACAGACAGACAGACAGACAGACAGACAGACAGACAGACAGACGGACAGCGGAGTCTTAGTAATAGGGTCCCGTTTTACCCTTTGGGTACGGAACCCTAAAAAATAGGTTTATCTCTTATAAACCCTATTAATTAATGTTATAGGTTATACAGTGAATAAAATATCAGAACAGTGACTATGTATAAGTAATTGAGTTAATGGTTTTGTTAATTATTGTTATTATTTTATGATTATTATTTCTTTTTTAAATTTATTTAAATATTCATGACATATTCTTATATTTTAAATAATAATTAAGCTATTGACATTTCATTTAATTAAATTAATAACATTAATTAATTAAATCAAAAAAATATTAAAATGCTTTGATTATATTTAAGTACATGATTTGCACACCATTATATGTGGTAGAATGTAAGGGTCTGTGATTCACGAATTAACATCTAGAAGCATGTGACTACATTCTAGCAAATAAATTAATTTTGATTTTGATAAAGGGGTGAATTTTGGAAAATCCTTTCTTAGTACACCCTTACATACTAAGACAAATATAGACTCCAAATTTCAAGTCTCTACAACCAGCGGTTTAGACTGTGCGTTGTCTGTCAGTCAGTCAGTCAGTATGTCAGGACAAAGATTCTTATAGTATTAAATAGATAGTATCTCATATATAGTTTGCTACATAGATTTACCCAACGACTAATAGGTATTTCGTCGACGCCTCGGTACATAAGAGATACTAGGCCTTGGAGTGTAATAGCGGTACGGACTGGTTAAGCGAAATTTAAGATGTATTAGTCTCGACAATTTATAGAATCAAAGAATCAAAGCATTTATGCAGTACGTAGGTCGTATTAATATACGCACATATACACGTCAAAATCATGAATCATAAAATAAATCATAATCAATGATCAAGTAAACATAGCAAAAGCAGAATTTAACGCTTTAAATTAAAAAAAAAAAAAACAAAAGTAATGAACCATTCAGCTGTCATCCAATCGTTGACGTCAGTCTATTAAAAAAAAAAATTAGGGTTGCCAACCATACACGTAACTGTGTGTTTCATTACTTAAGACAATTTTTATATATGAAAAAAAAGTGAAATAGTGAAATGAAACATAAAGAAACGCATACCGATCACAGTACATATCATGATCCGAATGGAACTGATTGGATATAGAACGTAGAAGTAAGACTATTTAATTTTTTTTTATCACCTACTTAGGTGCCTAGATGAAACGGTCTGAATAAGACACAGACATACTTTATACATATAATTAAGGAGTGTTCCGATCTAGACTGGGCGAATCTTTATCGCTGGCTGCATTGTTACTTATCATCCATGTATGAATGCAGCACGTGTACTTAGTCATGCTGTATAAAAAAATTGCTTCTCTGTAAAGTCAGTTTACGGACGATAATTTTAAAAATTCGTGATAACGGCATACGATCGTGCCTCTCTATCACTTGTTCCGCTTTCTCGCTCGCACGCGGAACGAGACAATTTCTGTGCGTGCAGCCGGCGTTCATCGATTTATAAGACGTTATAACAACAGAGAGTTAGTGATACACCACCAAACTTAGTGATAAGCTAATTTATATCTTACCTGCATAGACATAAGCAGCAAATTTAGACCTTTCCAGTGGAGGTATCCATTTAGCTAGCATGGCGTGCATAGCGGGATAAGTGACTCCCTCCGAAAGTCCAGCCAAGGCCCTCACTACTATGAAGAACCAGAAGTTAGCGTAAGCAGCTATTGGACTAAGTATGGTGAAGACAGCAGTGAAAAATACACCAATGCCGTATACGAATTTTCCTCCATACATCTCTGCTATTCGCCCGCCAGGGATCTACATAAACAATTTCAGTATGTAATATATCAATCAAGTATCAATTAGTGAACTCTCATATTCGTTTATTTATATATAATAACTAGCGACACGCCCCGGCTTCGCACGGGTAGAGCATATATGGATTTTTTTTCTGCATTAGCTTGTTGCATCGAGTACGAATTAATGTCTTCAACTTTTTATAATTATGTATTTTATAGTCTAACGTTTGACCACCATCTCACCTGTTGTAATGATGATGCCGTCGAAGATGGTAAGCAAGCTAGGCCTAGAATGGGAACTGGCTTTCAAAGATAGCTGCCGGAACACATTAGATGTTTGGCGACAGATTTTCTAACTTGAGGGTGGTGGTAGCTGGCCAGGCGGAATATACAACTAAGTAGTGTCCAAACACCATGCGGGGGTTGTTGGTTTCTTAACTTCAACCGATTTACACAAAACCTTAAAGAATTATATACCTAAATCTTTCTCATTATTTACTCCATCTATTGGTAAAACCGCAAGAAAACCCCCTCCGTAGTTTTTGAATTTATCGCGAACAGACAGACAGACGCGGCTGAAAACTTAGTTTTATAATATGTAGTGATAATAATATAATTATTTACCTGTGTTAACACATATCCATAGAAGAAGGATCCCAAAATAATACTTTGTTGTTCAACAGTCCAGTTAAACTCCCCGGGCCTCTAAAATCATAGATTGTTCGTATGAAAACCAGCACACAGATTCATTAAATAACTAGAATAAGTACAACAGGTTGATAAACTATCTGATAAAGGTGGTACGATTTTCATACACAAGTATAATGCACAAATATGAGTAAATGTAGCAATGACTTGCACTGAAATTATTTCGAATAAATATAGAAAGTGGATAAGATGAAGGCTGATGTGCAGATGTGCGAGGTAGCTAAGCGGGGAGGGAGTAAAACAACATGATTTTTCTAGCAAAATAAAAAATAATAAAAGCTTGCTATGCATTAAGTAGTATCCTAATTATTTTTATTAGATTGATAGATGAAAACCAGCCCGCGCAGGCTTGGATGCCGCAACTAGGCAGTGTGCAGGTCGTGACTTTTGATCCAATTATGTTTCCATCGGCTATCACAGTGACTAATGTTTAGCAAACATTATAGGTCGCATATTATGTTTCTTTGAAGTGTCTCACACTTTATCGAATGTTTCGATGTATCGAACCGTGGCTTAATTGGCAGAGCACCTGGACGTGTAATCCGGGGGGTGCGGGTTCGAGTCCCGTCGGTACGATGAAATTTTGGATTGTGTTTAACAATTTACAAAAATATAAAGTGTGAGACACTTCAAAGAAACATTATATTTGATTTAAGCAGTGCAATATCTCTCGTCGGATTTGAAAACTGTAATGATTTCTTCCGAATGATTAACTTACGTAATAAGTAGTCATAGATGGCGCCACCAATGCATAATTGGGTTAACAAATGCAATCCACTCATTTCGTCGTATCGATGTATCGAACCGTGGCTTAATTGGCAGAGCACCTGGACGTGTAATCCGGGGGGTGCGGGTTCGAGTCCCGTCGGTACGAGGAAATTTTGGATTGTGTTTAACAATTTACAAAAATATCAAGTGTGAGACACTTCAAAGAAACATAATATTTGATTTAAGCAGTGCAACATCTCTCGTCGGATTTGAAAACTGTAATGATTTCTTCCGAATGATTAACTTACGTAATAAGTAGTCATAGATGGCGCCACCAATGCATAATTGGGTTAACAAATGCAATCCACTAATTTCGTCGTATCGATGTATCGAACCGTGGCTTAATTGGCAGAGCACCTGGACGTGTAATCCGGGGGGTGCGGGTTCGAGTCCCGTCGGTACGATGAAATTTTGGATTGTGTTTAACAATTTACAAAAATATAAAGTTTGAGACACTTCAAAGAAACATAATATTTGATTTACGCAGTGCAACATCTCTCGTCGGATTTGAAAACTGTAATGATTTCTTCCGAATGATTAACTTACGTAATAAGTAGTCATAGATGGCGCCACCAATGCATAATTGGGTTAACAAATGCAATCCACTAATTTTGTCGTATCGATGTATCGAACCGTGGCTTAATTGGCAGAGCACCTGGACGTGTAATCCAGGGGGTGCGGGTTCGAGTCCCGTCGGTACGATGAAATTTTGGATTGTGTTTAACAATTATAGGTCGCAACTTAAATTATCGGATCGGTCGATTCGAGTGGTCATCGATGGCTGTTCTTCCGACCGATTGGCCATAAATGCCGGAGTCCCTCAAGGATCAGTACTCTCTGCAACGCTTTTTCTGCTGCATATTAATGACCTGCTTAAACCCGGTACTATTAGGTACGCAGATGACAGCACCGTTGTAGAGAGTTATACGTCCAACGCACGAACCAGTGCATTACAAATCCAGTCCCATAAGGAAGAGATGGTCCAGCGCTTAGTTTTCTTTAAAGGCAATCTCCGATTGGGGCGATGTCAATGTAGTCAAGTTCAATGATACAAAAACCCAGGCGTGTCTTTTCTCCGCCAAACGGAGCCCATTTCTTCTGGCTCCTACTTTCCGAGATGTATCCGTCCCGATAAGAAACCATCTCGAGCTTCTTGGCATCTCATTAACACCAACTCTCAATTTCGGCTCTTATATTGAGTCTCAAAAAAGCTTGGCATTTTGGCAAAGGTTAGACAATACTTCACAACGGGACAGTTGCTCAATCTTAACCAAGCACGAGTCCGATTGTGCATGGAGTACTGTTCTCACCTTTGGGATGGTTCTGCCAAATATACCAGCTGGAGACACTGGAAGCTATTGAGAGGAGAGCCAAGAAGCTCATTGGTGATGATCTACTTGTAAGCAAGAGACTTCAGAGTCTCGCCCATCGCCGCAGTCGCTTGTTTATCGGTTTTTTATCGGTTACATTTTGGAGAGTGTGCTATGGAACAGCATCATTTGATTCCACCTACCCCATTTTATTATCGGACATCCAGAGACACTAAAAGGCGCCACAGATTTATGGTGGATATACCATCTACCCGAACAAAGCGATTTGCATCATATCATATATCATAATCAGCGTGTGTCAGTCCACTGCTGGACGTAAGCTCTCCAAAGTTACGCCACTGAGTCCGATCTTCGGCTCATTGGGATGGATATGCCCTAATCTCCACGCTGGGCGGGTTGGCGATCGCAGGACGTAGCTGCTCCCACCAGTGACGCTGCTGCCTGTCAACGTGCTCTAGTATTTAGTCACGCCATAATTTTGAAAGGGTTATACCGCCGTTTTTCAGACGCCAGAGCCTCATTTGTTGGTCAGCAGGATGCACCACAAGCAGGTGAGGTTGGCTGGGAGCACTGAGGTGGTATTTGTGCTCCAATATCCCTATTATTATCATTTAAATATTGTTAATTGCATTATTTTTTGGATCTACAGACATTTAATTCCAATAAATAATCTGCATTTTATTTATAAAACTTAACTTTGGAGTCTTCAAAGAGACAAAGTGCTTAATTGTTACAGAAATAAATATGAACTAAATAGCTAGCATGGAGTTACACATGGATGATGGAGTTACATTTAAATTTGGCAATGTTAATTCTTATGTATCTAATGGTAACATGATAAAGATTTCAAAGTTCGCCAGCCAGGGTTAAATCCTCCTCCATGCCCTGCCTTGATGTACACCAATGTGCACAGGCTTTATTAGTCAGTTTTCAATACTTACAGAAGGTTGGGAACTATTGCTGGGAGTAGTTGCTGGACACACATCTAATGTGGTATCATTTGAAGGAATAGGTTTTGTTGTATTCACCATTGCTACTATAGCAACAGAGAGGTTGACCCTCATCGCATATACAATGGCAAATCCAAGGAAGCCCATGATTCCAAGCACCGTTCGACTTTTGATCCATCCTGTTGTCTCCTCAACTATAATATTAGGAAAAGCAAGCAATAATTACATTAACACAAACTGCAACAGTATTAAAAGCTACAGAGTAATAATAAGCCAGGAGATAGATTAAATTACAGTACAGTAGTCTCACTAATCTAGCACTGCAATAGTCCAGCATGTCCGGTAATCTGGCACCCTCCGCCTGCTTCTGGTCCGTGCTTGCAAACGGGTTTATTACAGATCATTTTAGGAATATTCAGTTAACACATTCACTGCTGAAAACACATACCGTGTGTTTTTATTAACGTTACGCGAGTGCGGGCGCGCACACACATGGTGTGGGAGCGAAATTTACGATACGCCAATGCGGCGCCACACAGACGGTGTGTGTGGCGCGCCGCTACCACAGTGCGGCTCACGCACCACCTATTTCACGGGCGCAAAAAACACACCTGGCGTGTAATCCGCACAGCTGTACCGACAATTTTCTCACAACTGGTGTGTGCGCCCGCACTGCTGTTTGATTTTTGTTTACGATCCAACGCCAGTACTACGAAACAGACGTTGTGTGTAGATTAGCATCGCTGGAAAGTTGCGAAAATGGCGCCGCAGTCAAAGTGTTAACACTTTGCCTGCGGAGCCATTTTTGCAACTTTCCAGCTATGCAAAGCAAGACACGATGTCTGTGTTTTGTAGCACTCGTATCAGATCATAACAAAAAATCAACAGCAGTGCGGGCGCACACACCAACTGTGACAAAAATGTCGGTACAGCTGTGCAGATCATACGCCAGGCATGTTTTACTAATTTTATTACTGCTGAGAAATAAACAGGTGTGTATCTAAACTCTCACATCATGTGTAAGCGCCCTCACTTGTGTAACGTTACGAAAAACACAAGGTGTGCGTTTTTAGCAGGCAATGTGTTAACTATTATGAAAATAGGTGTACTACATGAATACAAATATGTTTTGTATCCCCTTTAAGAAATGCTTTATTTTATTGATTGTGCATTTTTTTATAACATCCAGTAATAAAGCAACCCCCTTAGTCTTTAAAAATGTCAGAATAGTGAGATTCTACTGTGTAAGAAGTTTTATCTTGTTATTTTGATATTAATTTTATTGAATCACAAAGAATACCAAAGGTGTTAGTAGGATATTATATCAATGTTCAACACTAGCCTAAAGGATATAAAAAAATCTTAATATACTATTCACATTATTCAGGTAAGCATGAATCTTTTGTGAGAAAGGTCATATCATTATAGAGCACCCTTATATCCAGTGTATCGAGTAGAGTTAGAATCTATAGAGCCTCAGAAGTAGTGTCCTGTATTCAGGACTATTTGAAGTTGAAAAGAATCGAAGTCACTTCTTGACCTTATTTAAAAATACTGCTTGAAATAAGTTTACTAACCTGGTTCCGATTCAATGAGATTTCTATGACTACTCGTAACGTCATGTTCAATGTCGGAGTTAATAAGACTCTCTTCCGTAGCTAATGACATGGTTGTTTAAAACAATAACACCATTTCATACTATTACGAATTTATTCTGATAATTTGGGGGTGGATGTGTCCATGAGCTATTTATTATGGTGATGTTTCAGTAACACACCGATACTGAAAGTCTATACTTGGTATTAGATAATTTAAACACTAACTATATTACAATGAGTCACATCACAAGCTCTTTTTATTGTTTTCCAGTCCCACTTCCACACAAAAACACGAACGACGAACAAAGCAAACAAACAATGATGTGATTTGATTTGACGTTGAATTGATATGTCTTCAATGACATTGACATCAAAATGTGCTGTCATTTTTTTTTAAGTTTAATGATTACTCCACACTACAAGTGTATTTAGCCACTATCATTTGTTAGCGTTAAAGCGGCCTTTACACTTGTAAATTTTACTCACCTAAGTATATATATAGCTGAACAGTACCTACTTAACTCTCGCCACACACACCGCTCGCCAGTGATCTTACGTTACGTGGTGCTAAATGGGTGAATACTAATGGTAGGTAGACTTCGGGCGTGGCTTAAACTACCCACCGAGCAAGGACATGTCACCAATCGGTCCACCGATTTCAGCCTGATGTTCAGTGCAGTACAGTATTGAAGACAGGTTGGCATAATTGCGCTGTGTGGATTGGGCTGAAGTCGGTTTACAGCGCCTGGTCTCGTCTGCCGTCTTTTAATTCCAAACAAGCATGATTCCATCGCAGATTTCTCAAGACGCATCTTCACTTAAACCAGGTGAGATAGCGGTCAGAAATATGAAACAAAAAACTCCCTCAATTCGGAAAATTGTCTCCAAATACTACACGATGTGCTAGGATGTCACTCTAGGTTTGGCGTGCTACCATCACGTAGTAGTGATTCAGTACTCCGTGGTACCATCCTTGATCACATAGCACATCGTCACGATAAGAGGTGACATAGTGGTCAAACACTAGCCTATAAGAATAATGTAACTTTCAGGTGGGACAGTTTTACATCAAAAATGTTACAAATTTACGATAATTTTTAAACAAAAATAACTAGAAAACCTTTTCACAATCTTACACACACACGTGTGTAGTTTATTGCAATTATGTGTAAAAGGTACCATTAAATGAAAATATAGAGTCATAAGAAAAACAATATATTAGAAAAAATAAGGTACAAAAATTAACCAAATACGTATCAAATTTGAAACTTTAGACACCTACAACAAACATATTTTAACATCTAATAAAACTTTATTTAGACAGTCAAGTATCTAATAAATAAGTACAAAATGCTTCTCTATTTTTAATAAGACTAGTATTACTTTTTTTTACCTAATTCCTGCGATTTGTATACTAATATATATGCATGATAACAGCTAATCGAGTTAATCATAGTTTATTTTCCTTAATCCCTTGACCACAATTTATTTTAATTATGTATAACACGAACAGTAAGTGTGTTTACGTGGTAAGCTAGCAGTTTTGCAGCAAGTCATACGGAACATCGATAATTATAATGCTCCATTTTTATTTTAAGTTGTATACCTCACTAAAATGTTTAAAACCTTTAATGTAATTATTTAATAATATATCGCATGTAAACAATGCACGAAAAAATATATTTACCCTAGACATTCCATGATATTACAGTTGCCAAAATAGCCTTTGTTTTTCAATGTAATGAAATAATTTTCAATTAATTAATATTAATTAATTACTTAGGTTATAATGCCTATAAACTGAATGGCTTAAAATCAGTTTATAGCCCAATCTGAAATAACTAAATCTTAGTTATCTAATTTGATCATTACTCCAAAACAATAACAGATAATATCCCAGATTTATATTTACAATAAATTACTAATTAATAATAAGAGATACATTTTCTTTGCACTGAAAATTCAATAACACTGAAACACAATTGTTAAACAGTCTTAGTTCTTTCAATTAATATAAAAAATATCTGTTTGTTATAGTCCGCGAAAAATCAGCTAAACAACGTACTTTACTTAGTATCAGAACAAATCGCCAGGGTTAAGATTTCTTTGTCAAAAGTGTCAATAGAATTAGAGAAATAACCATTTAAGATGCAAATCATTCCTTATTACCAAGAGCATCTCATAATTTTCTTTTCTCACCTCAAATTTTTATTTAATATTATTTAAATAGTATCTGAGATGCATTCACAAACAAATACTCATTTCAGTTCCTAATATTACCTCAGGCGATCTGTCATAATGATGCTTCAAATCCGAATTCTTCGAATTTGAATGACATGAGTTTATGAGGTGGACTGCTGACTTGGCCTGCTAAAGTCAGAAGTAGGGATTTGCTTAAGCTTAGCAAAGTCAAAGTCAAGGAAATCGGTGATTTATGAAATACTTGGCTCTATACTCGTAGGCTTCACAAAGTCACTTTATACCACTTTTTAGTGTCATCTATTTCTTGGACGGAGCTTCAGCTGTGATTTGTTGTTTGGCTGATCTCAGTCAAACCTAAAGCCGAGTGTCTTTTTAACGATTTATACCTTAGATTTTACGTAGCTGCAGCTAATCCCAAGATCTTCCTAAATAAAATCAAATCTATATTTTAGCCGGGCTATAACAAGTACAGTATGATTTAAAATAAAGGCCATAAGTTTTTACAAATAGTAGGTAATAGCAGCCCCGAGATGACTGATGTGATGAGATTCACGCTGTGATTGTCCAGGATATTCCTCCCGCAGATGTGCTTCACACAAAGACTAGAATGACTTACTATCTTTCCTTCGTTGTCTAAACCTGGAAACAATAATAATATTCATAATTAAAATTTACATTAATTATGAAGTGCAATGTCTAGAATGGAATCAATAGCAGTCAACACTGCTAACATTTATAAGTATGTCCTATAGGTACCCTCCACAGGTGACTTTCGCTTCGTTCAATTCATAATTTTATGGATAGAACATTAAAATGTGTAATATAATATTGTGTTCTTCCGCGAGTTAATAAATGGGGCTTATAAACTATCAATTGTCGGTGAAGTGTTCACGAGTGTAGAGAAACAGTACAGTAAACATATGCCATTTTGAGTTGATTGGACTTGATTTCAATGTGACAAACTGAGAAATTATTATACCTGATACTAATCAGGATTTATTATATATCCGGATTTAGAGATCTAAGGCCCTTAGGCACTTTAAATTATAGAGACCCTTTCCCCTACATCCCAAATGTAATTTGTTTGTGTATTTGTTTTGCTGATTACAAATAATACAAGCAATAGACTGTGATGTGTTATTGTATGGAAGGAGAAAACCGAGAGAGATCAAAGATCAAAATAGATTGACTTAAAAAAAAACTGTTGCGGTAACTGGGTGGGCAGGGCCCCTTGGATGCTGGGTCCCTAGGCCAGTGCCATCGAGGCCTAGGTGGAAATACGACCCTAAATCATAATTATTTAGCTACTATAGCCAATTATTAACTATTATAGTCACTGCTGTTTGCTGTCTCGACATAGGTTTCGTGCATGAAAGATGCACTTCCTCGGCAGTTAACGCAGCAAGTCACGGTCTTGCGGTCTTGCTACGTAAACTCCCGAGAAAGTGCATCGGACATGCACGAAACCTAGGTCGAGACAGTCAACAGCAAACAGTAGTGAGTATAATAGTCGGTACTTTATAATCATAATTGAAACTTACGACAATTATAAATCTAAAATATATTATTATTATTTTTTAGCCATTATCGTCCCACAGAGTCCCACTGCAGGGCAAAGTCCTCCCTTCCCATTCCTCTCGGGTTAAGGCTAAATTTGAATAATCTTACAATAGGAATAAGTTTGTCCTGTTTGGTAATTATGACAAATGTAAACGGAACTTTGTACTTATATATTTCTTCTTCTTGACGGAATTCTGTGACGGATGGGAAGTTAAACGCTGTTCCTAATGACTCAAATTATGTTTATATTGTTATCATTCAGACAGATCAGTTCAATTATAAGTACTATAACACACCTACAGTAAATATGCTACATACATATATTATTTAGGTAACCTACTGATTAAAATTTACATTAATTATGAAGTGCAATGTCTAGAATGGAATCAATAGCAGTCAACACTGCTAACATTTATAAGTATGTCCTATAGGTACCCTCCACAGGTGACTTTCGCTTCGTTCAATGTCACGGTGTGCAGATTGATTGTGCAGTATGTTTTTGTAATTGATGGCTCGGTGAGAAAATTGGAATGATAATCTTCCTTGTCGAGATAGCGCCTTATGGTTGGGAGTTACACTATGTAGATTGGACACAAGTCATGCCCTCACCACTATTACAAATCATCAAGTGTCCCTAGACTAAATACAATTACTGTTACGCCACGCATTTGGCGTTCACGCCAAACGTCACTTAAAATATTTGGGAATGCCATTTCCTTCTTCTCAATATATGTCGTTGTCAGTGTGTTCTCTCATACTCATACATTTTAAAGTTGCACTTGGCGTGAACGCTATCAGAAGTTATATTTTGTGTAGATGGGCAGGTGAGATAGTGATCAGATCAAGTACATATCTATTCCCAATAAATAAAAACAACGGGTTGCACTCCGGGAGTGCCAGCAGAAATGAAAACTTGAACATTAACGTTGTGCATTTGGTCTACTCTCCCTCCGTATTACGAATTTTAAATCAGGTCACGTGTCCTGACACGAGTTAAAAAATGTTTACCCATCCCAAAAAAAATTTTTTGTTTTATCCCTCTGTCTTACAAATTTTCGATCAGGTCACGTGTCCTGACGCGAGTTTAACATTTTTTACCCATCCCTTAAATTCACAAAGCCGCAACAAAAGAAGTTTTCACTTCAAAAAAATTTTATCTTAGGCACATACCTGAATATTGCAACGTAGCTCCTAATAGAGAATCAATAAGACTGCCCAGAAATCCAGCCAGCCCTCCAAACAATATCAGTGGCCACTGTGGAGGCGAATACGCCCAGGTTGCATTGTCAGAGAAATAATATATAGTAAAATATTGAGATAGTCCCACAATCAGTCCTCCAAAGATACTGGCTAATGTACCCATTGCGGATATGCCTCCGTTAGTTCCTTTGGGAACCCGTTTGAAGTTTGTGACTAGAAAGGGATCTGCGTTTGATAGAACTGTGCCGAGTTCCGAAGCCCAAGTATCGCCATTGCAACATGCAAACACACCTGGAAGAAAGAAAATAGTTTAATCATTCTGAATATACATTTATATACAGAGTGAATTTTTCACGTGGGCGTGCATGGCCAAAACAGAAAGTATGAGGAATAGCAAAGAATACTCAAAGGAGTCTTGGGCCCAATTTTACTGAAAATTAAAACTGCATTATTGTATTTTTGAATAATCAATATTCCTAACCAGGTATTTTCGTATAGCTCTCGTACTACGCGCGTATTACGCGTACTTTACGACGCCATGTGCAAAAAGCCTAAATAGTTTGAGTTTTATATATCTCATACAACCAGTAATTTCTAAAATATGATGTCTTACCAAGGACTCCGAGAGTAAGCCATGAAGCCCTGTAGTCTCTTATGAAGTCTATTGGTGTTTCACAAGCACCAACATCCAGTAAGTACAAAATAGCAAGTTGTGTTGCCATTCCTGAGTTGCATAAAACTTGCACCCAATTTCTTTGCCCACCTGAAAAATGTATTACAAAAAGGGGATAGACATACACACGTAATTACTGCATTTTTAATCATAAAATTTTTCTGATAATTATGTTAGTCATATCTATTCCAAATATCCAGGCCATATTACTTTAATTCTTTAAGTATTGTCTATCCATATAATTGTGATGGAATATTAACAAGTTTTTTTTTAAGGCAGGACATGCCAGCTTACATAAAAAAATGTTGAGCCAGTTTGAATAATTAAATACAAAACACAAAATGCTTTGCACAACAAAAACCTCTTGGAACAATTCAAGCAATAATATTACCTTCTTTGAAATCAACTTCAATTTTTCGTTTCAAATGTGGACGGAATTTCGTGGCTTTCGAAGCTGATATGAAGAACGTAAAGAGGCAGGCCAAAAATCCGTAATTGCTGAGAGTTAATATGAATGCAACTGCAAAACCTAACAAGGCACCGCTGAGGTTTACACTTTTCTTTCTGTAGCCATACACTGCTATGAGAAGTGGAATAAGACATGAGGCTAGCCATCTTCCTGGTGATATCACAATGGGTTCTGAAAAATATATAAAAGTACAGTAAAAGACAAGCACAACACTCACCTAATAGTAGTAGTGTAGGGACATGTACATATGTAAGGTGTATGTCAGCAATTTCATGTGTGAGTGAGATGCATGGCAGGGCGGTCGGCAGTTGCTGCGCTCTTGTGCAAATGTTTTCAGTATGTGGACTTTTCATGACGTGATTAAACAAACAACCTTAATAGTACAAGTGATTTTTATTAATCGACTAAGCTACTCAGTGCAGGCAGGACCCTCATTAGTTCATACACGCAAGGCAACAGTAGTGGAGTCACTACATTGAGTAAAGAATTATTATTTTTATTACATAGAGTAGCCTCTATGTGCTGTGCTGCAGTGACAAAGTGGAAAGCTTGCCCTGGCTAGAAATGAAACCTAGAATTGGAGCTGGCTTTCAAGTACAGCTGTCATAATATATCATTAGTTGTTAGGCAACAAAATATATCATACATAAAAAATAAAACATTAATTTTAACATGAATAACCTAGATCGCCGGAATGTCGTCCTTATAAACACTAGCTGAAGGCCTAATAAGTACATACAATATCTTATATAAGGAAATACAGATATAGAACTGAATTAAGATCTAGAGATCTGATCCTAAACAATACTAATTCTCAGAAGCTGATAATGACTATGGGGAAAGGCAAAGAAAAGAAAACGAAAGAGAGGAGTCAGAAGTCAGACTTCCTCACCATGTAAGATGAATGAATAGCTAGAAAGAGAAAATAATGAAAAGCTTACTTCTAGTAATCTAAGTTCAATTTGAATTTTAGACTCACCGTCATATCCATCGTTTTTAGCAATAAATTTGGAATACATTATATTGCCTATCCACATCGACATTGAAAGCGGTATAGATACAGCGCATAACAACACTGTGAGGACATGGTCGTCCTTAATAGATCTCTCTTTTGTGGTAATCATTGTGTTATTAAAAAAATTTCATAAAGTCTGACCAACTTAAACTTTCAAGTTTTATGTAAGGTTATAAAAATCACAAAGTGAAATAAATTAATTATAAAGAAACTGCACTCGTCGTCGACGTCTCAGTATATATTATGTTACTCTTTGTATTGACACACATACATTTTATTACAAGAAAAGTGCAACTTATAAATTTATCGAAATTTTATTAAAATTAAAAATGTTCACGAACTACACAACACACATCAAGCAAAAAACCAAAACAACAACGAGACCACAGATTACTTTATGTGAACGAGACGGACGAGAGTCGAGATTACGAGAACGAAACGAACGACCACAGATTACTATATGGTCAACGACAAAGATTAAGAAGGAGTAGGAGTCGAGACTATTTATTACATGGATTAAATAGTAAGCGGATGTAGTATTTAAATAATAATAATAATATGTGTGGCGGCACGGTGGTCTTCGGTTTGTTTATCACAATGTTATGTGGATTTTAGTAAGAACTTCGAAAAAGGTACCTTGTTTTAAATGAGACGTTGTTCAACGGTGGTATCGCGTGAAGTGAAGCGTCGAATTTTGAATTTTGACAGCTGTTGCTGCCAACATTTTCGTCTATGGTTTCGTTTAAAAGGGTGGTGTCGCTTGATCGCCGCTAGATGTCGTACTCTGTCCGTGAGTGGCGACATGCCCCCGGCCTTGGGAGCACCTGCTTCCAAGATCATAATATACGTATGAGGTGTCAGGCGTCTCCAGCCTCTTCCGGCTGCAGAGGCAAGGGGCAGATCTTGGAGAATGCCCTTCTGTTGACCCCTGTTGCAGTGCGAATATCGGCGACGCGGGAGACTCCATCAGCACCCGGGAATATTTTTACGAGCACCATGCTCCCCAAAGTGATGTCACTCTGCTTCGTCTTCCACTTCGACCTCTGCTGAAACTCCGAGACATATTCTCTGGACCATCGTTTCCAAAAGAGTTGGCGCAGCCGCTCAATTCGATGATAGCGCGTCAGACGAGAAGTAGCCGTATCTACCAAGTCTCTCTCAGGTGGTGCAGTGAACGGTCAGCCGATGAGGAAATGGGCTGGGGTCAGCGGAGTGAGGTCGGAAGGATCAGAAGATAAGAGAGACATGGGACGGGAATTAAGGATGGCTTCGATTTGTGCCAAAACCGTGCTCAACTCCTTCTAATGTCAAATTCGCATTTGCAACACTACGCCGAAGAAAGTGTTTACACAACTTTATCCCACTCTCCCATAGGCCTCCAAAATGGGGTGAGTATGGTGGAATAAAATGAAATTGAATGCCGTCGTTGGCGATTAATTCAACGATTTGTTTATTATTATCGTTTAAGAATGAATTTAGCTCCCTAGAAGCTCCAACAAAATTTCTGCCGTTATCAGAATAAAGTGAAAGAGGTTTCCCCTTCGACTAATAAATCGCTTAAGTGCTAAAATAAAATCGTCAGTTGACAGACTGGTAACAAGCTCTAAATGAATTGCCCGCGTAAGGAAACAAACGAAAAGACACACGTAACATTTCACTAACCGTGATCCTCTCCCCTTTCGATTTAGCATCATCAGCGGACCTCCCAGATCCACCCCGTCCGCATGAAGGAAAATCCAGGGTCCAAACGTTCAGATGGCAAGTTACCCATGATCGGAGATAACGTCTTCCCCTTCATGCGCGAACACATAACACACTCGCGCACTATTTTCCGTGATAAATATCTCGCATTCAATATCCACCAGGATTCGCGCAAACTGGAAAGAAGAAGTTGAGGACCCACGTGGAGTAATCGCATATGTTCATGTCTTATCAATAGCACTGAAAACTGGTGTTTACTGCACAAAAGAATCGGATGTTTTTTATTATAATCAAAGTTGGTAGAATTGCAAAGTCTACCTCCAACACGAATTAATTTATTTTCGTCTAAAAATACGTTTAAACCTGAAACACGATTCAAATCCTTCGCGCTTGTTTTTATCAGCAAGTTATTTAATAAGCACTCGTAAATATCAGGGAACGATTGTCTCTGAGCGGACTTAACTATTAAGCACTGTGATGCATTCAACTCGTCCACCGTCAACGGACCGGTTTCTCGCTTCAAAACATCAGAGCGCCCCCTGACTTTGCGCAGATTAGCTATAAAACGCAATACGTAAGCCCATACTCGTTTAAGTTTATTGACAGACGAATATTTATCGAAATGTATTAAGTCGCACGGACGAACACAAACAAGATTGGTTATATTCGATTTTAGTTCCGGTAAGTTATTCACATTAATTGCATTATTTCGATTATTATCATTACATAATTCATTATAAAATTCACGTTTTGCATATAACACGGACCGTTCCAACAAAGTTTAGAGCTCACTAATGAGTCAGCTGAAAGCCCTCTAGACAATAGATCAGCTGGATTGCCTTTACTTGCGACATGATGCCATCTAGAATCGCCTGTAAGCTCGTTTATTTCCGTGACTCGATTTTGAACAAACGTTTTTAACAAATGTGGAGACATGCTGAGCCAACCAATGACTATGGTCGAGTCAGTCCAGAAGTGGACTTCGGTGAAAGTTAATCGTAATGATTCGATTATTTTTTTATAAAGTCTCGCACCTACTAGCGCAGCACAAAGTTCTAGCCTAGGTATGCTAATCGATTTTAAAGGCTATCTTGCTCTTAGCACAGAGAAGTTTGACCGTGACTTTGTCGGAATGGTCATCATAAGAACTGATGTAAGCGCACGTTTTAATTCGTTTAAACATGTCAAAGTTCCTGTGAACTTATTCCATGTTACCGCAATATCTGATGACACAGGAGTGTCCCAATCGAGTTTACTTAGCCACAACTTCTGTAATAAAACTTTCGATAAAATAATTACAGGGGAAAGTAAACCTAGCGGATCGTATATTTGTGAAATAATCGATAACATCACTCGTTTAGTTAATTTCGAAATGCTCGAAAACTCATCGACCTTCGCAGTGTAATACAGCTCATCCCTATCGTTATGCCAACCTATACCTAGCGTTTTGTTTTGCGTATGTTCGCCGACAAACAAATCTATAGGTGCACTCTCTGATACGTCTGAGTTGAAAGTCCACTTACGAAGCGAAAAGCAACCCGATTTCAAAACATCTGAAACCTTTCTACAGATGTCTAATAACTGTGAATAATCATCACTTCCGGTTATTAAATCGTCTACAAATATATCTTCGGTGATTACGCGTGCTATAGTATCATCGTCACAGTCTATCGCTAGCTGTCGTATACAGCGCATACTTAGGTATGGCGCAGACGCAGTGCCGTACGTCACCGTATTGAGCTGATAAACTTTCAGAGGATCAATCGGTATATCTCTCCAAAGGACAAGTTGTAACGCTCTTTGATCCGCTTGTATTAATACTTGTCGAAACATTTTTTCTACGTCGGCGCATGCTACGTATTTGTTGCCGAAAGCGTAAAAGAATAGAAAAAATTTCGTTTTGAAGAGCTGGTCCCGGTAACTGAATATCATTAAGTAATTTTTCGGACGAAGTAACCGCGCTCGCGTCAAACACTACCCGTAACTTAGTCGTGTTACTATTTTCTTTAAATACCCCATGATGCGGTAGAAAATAGTGCGGGCTGTCGACTTTATCTAAAGGACTCATATTATGACCTAAAGCCTCGTGCTCATTCATAAAGTCACAGTACATGCGTTTATACTCGGTAGAACGTTCCAATTTTCGTTCTAGCGAGAGAAATCTATTTTTCGCTTAATTGTATGGATCACCCAACGCCTCTGGTGACTCCTTGAGTGGTATTCGAACAGAAAACCTACCATCGGCTTCTCGTTTAATCGTTTTTGAAAATAATTCTTCACACAATCGCTCGTCATGCGTGAGAATGTTTCGCACTTCCGGTACGTTTTCTAGTTCCCAATAGTAGTTTATGCAACTGTCATATAATGAAGGGTATTTAAACACGAGTGTGAGTTTATGAAACGAGCGCAGCGAGTTTCATAATAGTAACGAGTGTTTTAATACCCGTGTTATATGCAGTTGCATACACTACTTTATCTTCACTAATGCAATTAATCAAACAACAAGAGTAAAAGCTGACAATAGTTTATTTATAATAATTGTTCAAATTTTGGATGGTACAATTTTGAAAGTTAAAATGCCAAAAAGTTATTATATTCTTTTTCATATAATTTTCTAGATTTTTCTGACAAAAGATTGTGAGTTACTTTTGTTGCCAATTCTAGAATATCCGGAGGCGTACAAATATCATCGTCGCTGTCCATTTTTTACTTTTAATTTGTATTTTAAAAACAAAACACATTGCGAAACATTAAATTCACGCGTACGTGTATTGTCAGTGAACTTGCCGCCATTAAAATCTAACCAATAAGAGCGCAGCTGCGCGCGCAGGGCCAATCAGGAGCGAGCTCGCGCTGTTCTTTTTTATTTAATTGGCACAAGATCTTACCAAAGAGTTTTGTGTATGTAAGTTTAGTAGTTTCGACGAAGTTTTCACGTATAACCCAACTGTTTTCAAAAGCCAGCCTAATATCAAAATTTTATACAACTTGTATGAGGATTTTGACATAAGGCTCGCCAGGTTAATTGGTCGCGTTTTATTGATGTTATAATGAGATTTTACGATATCGATGTGGATATTATACCATCATGTGAAATTGCTTAAATTGATTGTTTTGTTATCTGCGCTATAACAGTAGTAATTATAAGTCAAGTATTGGAAACATAAGTAGAATGTTATAACATTAGTGTAGATAAAAGCGTTTAAGATTTTCATCTATTGTTTGGGTAAAATTACAAGTAACGGAATTGTAATGATTATTTAATCCGTTTGTGTATAATGGCCCCGTGAGTAACCACCTTTTCGAGTTCTGTAGGTATGGTCCGGTTTTTAATCGAATTTTAGTTTCGTCTATAATTTCCCGAAATAGATCCGCACCTATTAATATATCGATATCCGACGGAATATTATAAGTAGGATCAGCAAGCTGGATGTTATTTGGTAGCCGTATAAGATCAATTCTGTAAGCTAATCTCGGAAGCGAACTTCGCAGTGAGATTTGAATTTCGTGTTACGAAATTCAACCGTATTACAATCGCGTTACGATTTGAATTTCGTAGTACGACTCACCGTGGATTCCGCTTGCGAGATGCGTAAACTAGCTTACAGAATAGCCTGGCTGTATCAATGTTTGTAGACGGTAAACTGGCTGTAATACACTGCAGCACAAAACATTGCACCTTTCTATGGTAATCGTTTACTTTAGAACGTAGGATAATTTCGCATGATTCGTTTGATTGCGTCACCGATTGTGCGACGCCTGATATACGTATAGTGGACTGTATTGAAGACGCATTTAATCGTTTCCTCAGCGAATCCGAAATAAGCTGTGTTGACTACCGTTGTCAAGCAACGCCCGGGCTGTATATACTTGTTTATCTCTGTCTACAATGTCTACGAGCGCCGTGCATAGCAAAACCGGTTGCACTGACTGATTATTATTTAGCGCGCTTCCTAGTGTGCTGTAGGTACGAGGGTCGTTCAATAAATACTTAGCCTACAAAAGAAAAACGAAAATTTTCGAAAAGTGCCGATTTATTTTTCTACATAATCTCCTTTTAACTCAATACACTTGGCCCAGCGATGCTCCAACTTTTTTAACCCGTCCAAAAAATACGTTTTCCTGAAGTCTGCAAAATAGACCTCCGTGGCGGTGATGACCTCCTCATTCGACCCAAATCTTTTTCCGGCGAGTGACTTTTTCAGGTTTGGAAACAAAAAGAAGTCACAGGGGGCCAAGTCTGGAGAGTAAGGTGGATGGGGCAGCAAATCGTAGCGCAATTCGAATAATTTGGCCATGGCGACGGCAGAGGTGTGAGCCGGCGCGTTGTCGTGGTTGTTGTCCAGTGTGAGCAAACGCGGCACCCATCGCTCTGACAGCTTTCTCATGCCCAGTTCTTCGTGGAGAATATGATGCACCGTTCCTTCTGCAATGCCCACAGTGTCAGCTATCTCGCGAACCTTCAATCAGCGGTCTGCCAACACGAGATCGTGGATTTTTTTTATGTTTTCCTCCGTAGTAGCCGTTTTCGGGGCACCTGGGCGTGGCTCATCAAAAACCGACTTGCGGCCACGAGCAAACTCGTTAAACCAATTCTTGACGGTTGCCATCAAAGGAGAAGAGTCACTGTACACAGCATCCAAGCGATTTTTAATTTCACTGCGCGTTTTCCCTTCCAAAAATAAAAATCGAATCACCGAACGATACTGCTCTTTTTCCATTTTTGTTAAACTGACCGACACGTTCGCTTTCAAAGGCTATTAAAACAAAACTAATAGAGGTCATTGTTTAAAACTTTGACAATAGGCTTCAAAAACATTGCACTGTACTATGGTAAAATTTTTTGTAATCGCAGTGCCATTGGGCTATGAGGCTAAGTACTTGTTGAATGACCCTCGTATCTATAGCTAAAGAATGCATAGAAGTGGAAGGGCCGTGTTGAGACGTAATGTTGAAATTAGTTGCGCCCGCGCGTTCATTAGTCGTAGATATGTCGTTTATATTACTTGTTCCGCTTAAATGAAGCAAAGTATTGTGCTTATTTTCGCATTGTTTGCAGGTACCGAATAAACATTCATTAATATAATGTCCTGAGCGTAAACAATTGCGACATAATCGTTTATCGTTTATGAATTTATTTCTATCTTGAACTGATAAATTTAAGAACTTAAAACACATGTATAGGGCATGATTACCGTTACATGACGGACAATTAACGGTGCGCTTAGTGTTGTTGCCATTGTTATAGGACGATTTGATTTTAGGATTAAAATTCGTTTGTGACACAAAGCTATTTACGTTGCTTTTGTTATATTGTGATGGTTTCGTTTCGCTTGTATGTATCACTGGCTTAGGCTGAGATTGTGCTTTGTTATGACTTGCGTTTATCATGTATAACATGTCCGCCTTATTTCTCAGAAATGATAATAAGTCTTGTAGCATTAATTTCTTGTTAGGATCAACTAGAATAGAACCTTTATGATTCTCCCAATCGCGCTCTGTAGTTGAATCCAATTTGGATACAACCAAATAGATAATTAACGTATCCCAATACTCGGTTGGTTCATTTAATGTTTTTAGAGCTCGCAGGTTTCTCAACACGGTATCAATTAACTTCCTGATCTGCATATAAGACTCTTGTTTCAGAGTAGGAATAGAAAATAATGCCTTTAGATGGTTATGTACAAGAAGTCTAGTGTTATGATACCTGCTATCTAGTAAATTCCACGCGATTTCGTAATTGGAAGACGTAAACTCCAATGCACTTATCACATCAAATGCAGTACCTTTGAGTGATGACCTTAGATAATGAAACTTTTGAATCTCGTCTAAATCCGAACGTTTATGGATCATACTGAGGAATGAGTTTTTATATTTGAGCCAGTGGTCAAATGCTCCATCGAAAAAGGGCAATTTGATCTCCGGTAGTTTGATGTTACTTCGGGAGGAATGACCGTTACATTTTGAATTAGCATTGTCACCAAGCCCCCCACTTTCGACTAAAGTTTCAGCAACAGCCAGAAGGTTAAAATGTAATGATTCAAATGAATCTATGTACTCGAAATTTGAATCTACTTCAGATTCAGGTAGAAATGAATCGATTCGACTTTGTATGTTATTAAACACTTTAAAATGCTCTGTAGCAGCCTGCATCATGAATTTAATTTCCCGAATTTGAATTGTGGATGGGCTAACGTCTACGAAAGTATCCAAGTATTTTTTTAACTGGGTCAACCGACCTCGCAAGTTGCCCCTTTGCTTCTTGAGCTCAGAAAGGCTACCAGATTGACCTCTATTAGGAGAAACTGACCATCCTGCAGAAGGCACTCCTAGTTTATTGTCATCGACCATTTTGAAAACCTATGTAACAAATAGAAAAAAGGCGTATACGTTTACGAATAAAAATAGGTGTAGGTACTTACATGTAAATCGTCAAATCCACAAAATATAAAACTATTTCACTTCCTATGAGTGTAAAACTCGGTTTTAGCACAAATTGTATAAGGAAACGAACATAAAAGGATACACAGGTTGAAGACTTGACCGTTGCACAGGCGATTTCGATATAGGCGCTAAGTCGTAATTCTCCGATGTCGCGATCGCATGACGAAATCCGGCGAGAAGGAACAATGTGGCGGCACGGTGGTCTTCGGTTTGTTTATCACAATGTTATGTGGATTTTAGTAAGAACTTCGAAAAAGGTACCTTGTATTTAAAAATGAAACGTTGTTCAATGGTGGTATCGCGTGAAGTGAAGCGTAGAATTTTGAATTTTGACAGCTGTTGCTGCCAACATTTTCATCTATGGTTTCGTTTAAAAGGAGGGTGTCGCTTGATCGCCGCTAGATGTCGTAATCTGTCCGTGAGCGGCGACAATATGAGAAGGATAAAACTATGGAGAATAAGTTTAGACTGCCTCAGTGGTGTGCTAGTCTGTGTATTAAAATTTATTAAATATATTTTTAACGTACATTTCGCCCTTAAAGTGATTGAATTCAGTTTCTTATAGTACAATTCATTAGTGTGAGTGTTGGTGAGCCATAAGACAGTGACTTTATTTTATTTTATTTATTAGGAATAACAAACAACTACATTATAAATATAATATTGACAAAAATTAAAATTATGTTTGTATTATTAATAACGTAGTCCACAGCGTTATTCACGTATTGAATATAAACATATACTTATAGAAAAGAAAAGAAAAACTTTAAAGAGTTAACTGTATATAATCACATCGGGATATCAGAAGAGTTCTACTGGGATTAAATAACTATATAACCAGCAACAGGTGCGAGAATAATCAATTCATGAATGAAGATAAGTGCTTTTTTCTTAGCTTTTTACATATATATCCATTCAATTGCGTGTGTATTGGAGACTAGACATTCACACATAAAACACAAAGTGAGATCGAAACCGTTATTTATTAATGTGATTCTACCCGCAACGCAAATTGTGAATTCCTATTATAGACACAACGAAATATTACAACCAAGTCTAAGTGCAACCTGTTACGTTATTTTGGTCGCTCTGTTATCTGCGTTTCTGGTGTAGCGGTGACATAGACCGCTTATCAAGCTGGAGGCACGAAGTTCAAATCTTGCTAGAAGGATTATTATTTTGTAATTTAGTTGAACGAAAATGTTCAACATGGATTCAGCAAATAATATAACGATGCGTAAAACGCAGAAAAACAAGTGCAATACATCACTTTTCGAGTGTATAGATGCGGATGAATATGAGCAAAATATAGCGATTCATAGCGCAAGACGTTTATCAACAGCATCGTCCACATCGGCAGCGAGCGATTTATATATGTCGCCTCGAAACAATACGGATCCTGAGTCCGCTTGTCGAAACAAAATAAGTACCTTAGAAATGGAATTGGATCTAGCCAATGAGATGAACATACAACTGCAAAGTAAGCTGATGGATTCTGAAAGGCAACTCAAGATTTATAAGCAGATATGTGAAGTATCTCCGAAAAATGGATCAATTATTAATCAAAATACAACTCCGACAAATACACGACGAGTATTAAATGTCTCTAGCTGTAAAATCATTAAATTTCAATCAGGGTTTCCACACACTTCACCTTACCAACTTACTCAAGCTGCATCTACATTTGCTCTGAAACAGAGAGAATTAAACTGCAACAAGCATGAAGATGAACGTATAGTGTCTCCACCCACTGACAATATTCTAAATGTTGCAGTATCATCTTCATTGGAGGGACGAAGGCTACAACAAGGCATTACGGATTACGACAATAAGATAGCAAATCAACACACATCAGTGACATGTGATACTTCCAAGCATTTAGAGGGTTCCAAAGTGAACAGTTCTAACAGTAACACTAACAAAAGAAAAAATATTGTTATCATGAGTGATGAACAGCTAAAGGGACTATCTGTGGAAATTTTGAATTCAAGGAAGGAGAAATGGAATGATGTTTACCAACCAATTTCTTTTATACAGACAGGAGCAGGAAGCTCACAAATTTTAGCCGAATGTAAAACTTTGGGCAATTCATTAGAAAAGGATGATTTCGCAGTTATATGTGTGGGTAACCATGACTATGACCCTAATGTAATTTTGAGTGAGATTTACTTAGCATTGAAAAGTTTAAAGCATACAAATGTGTTCGTTGTTCCTGTAAAAAATAGTGTATCGTTAAATGGTGTCTTATTGAATAATAACATAAAATTAATGACGTCAAAATTTGCAAATTGTACATACATTGACATAGGCATAGAACGCTTCTTTTCACAAAAAATGTATATCGAATTTGTTAGTTCTAGGATTAATACAATTGTTGATACAATGGATTATCACACATCATTTTTGAGTTTCGGTGCAAACAGTATTTTAGGTTTTTTAGCGGGAACGTGGAAAAGTGTGTGTGATCTCATTGTATTTTTTCCTAAAACTTGTGTTCTTCCGCGAGTTAATGTGTAATAAATGTGGATTATTAACCATTAAGTGCCGGTGAATGTGTGCGAGTGTAGGGAAACAGCACAATGTTGAAAAACATGCTATTTGCGTTCTCACCAAAATTCCACTGAAAATCTTCAGTAAACACCACATCTTTACTAAAGGTATGACTTAGACTAGACTTTTACTTGAAAAAACTGACCTGAAATGTGACTTGACTTTGACCTATCTCTTCGACTAAAATTTATAAAAACTTGAAGAATTTCAATACTTGACACTGGCTAAATACACTAATCGTGTGGAGCCATAATAAAACTTAAGAACAGTATTTTAAAGCAAAGACTTTTAGCTCTAAAAAAATCATTCATTGAAAAAAAACCTATTTCAACACCTACATACAATGATCAAAAGACTCCAAAGAAAGGTACGATACCGTTTTATTTTCATAGACACAACGCACAAATTAATAGTAGCAGGGCAGTCGTGGCAGAAGGGCCAAACGCCTCAGGCCAACAGTTTTTTCGTTGAAAACTTTATTATAATGCACCAAAACATTGCAGGGTTAATAAATAAGCAGGATATGGTAGAATTAGCACTACATGAGTTAAAAGACGCAGGTAAACATCCCCATATTTTGTGTTTTACCGAATCTTTCATGAAAGCTGGTGACGAAGCAAACTTACATTTAAATAAATATAAATTAAAAGCTTTTTTCAGTAGACAAAATCAAAAAAGAGGAGGGTCCTGCATTTAAGTTGATGAAAATATATCAAGTTCTAGGTTATTAACAGTGGATAGTTATGCCGAACAGAAACACTTCGAATGCTGCGCAGTGGATATAACAGGCAACAATTTAATGGTAATTTGCGTGTACAGAACTCCTAATTCAAATATAGACATATTTTTCTCGAAATTGCACGACGCTTTACAACTTGTTTCACGCAGTCGTAAAAAACGGATAGTGTTGGTAGGCGATCTTAATATAGACACTTTAAGTTCTAATAAAAATTAAAAATTTCTTCAAGAAATAATGACTAATAATATAATGACTAATAATGACTAATAATAATGACTAATAATGACTAATAATGACTAATAAATATGACCTTACATATTCGGTGGCCGACAAGAAAGCACACATGTATCGACCATATAGCTAGTAATATTGACAATGCCATTGGAGAGGTGCACAACCTACAATTATCAGACCATGACACAGCACAGACTTTACAATTTAAATTAAAACTTAAAAAAATTACCCAGACATGGTTTGAAGAAAAAAGACAATTTACTAGTGAAAATACAATCAAATTTCTTGAGTGCATTAGTGCTCTGTCTTTTTCAGATGTTTTTGAAGAAAATATTACTAATTTAGCTTTTGACATATTTCATAGCACAATTACAATGTTCTTCGAGTTATGCTACCCTAAGATTGTAGTAAAAATTTCAAACTCTCGTAAAACTCTGGCATGGGCAACAAAAAGTTTGAAGAGGTCGTGTATTGTGAAAAGGAGGCTATATTTGCAATATCAACGTTCTAGAATAAATAAGTTAGCTAACAAAAATCGCTATAATAATTATACTAAAATTCTGAAACGCTGTATTGCCCACGCTCAAAAAATACATAATCATAAATATATTGGACGAGCAAAAAATAAATGTAAAGCTGTTTGGAACGTGATAAAGTCAAAAGTAAGCATGCGGTCAGCAGATAGGAACATCACGGAAGTCAACTATAACGGCACGAGTTTGGTCTCTGGTAAAGATATTGCGAAAGCATTTAATGAATTTTTTATAAAAACTACAAATAAAGAAGGAGATATAGACGTGAAAACTAATTTTGACAGTTGTAATGCGAGTATATTTTCAAAACCTGTAACACCAGACGAAGTACAAAGGATAGTCATGAGGCTAAAAAACAGTAACGCTGTAGGATACGATGGAATACCAACATGGCTTCTTAAAAAGAGTGTAATTTACCTTGCTCCTGCTCTGAGCCATATCATCAATCTGTCATTTGTCGAAGGTGTGTTTCCAGAAAAATTGAAAAGATCGATTGTCAAACCTTTGCACAAAAAAGGTGACGCTACAAAATTGTATAACTACAGGCCGGTAACTCTAGTACCCGTTCTATCTAAAGTTTTAGAGAAAGCTATGCTGAAAAGATTGTTAGATTTCATAGATAAATTTAACATTCTAACTGAAGAACAACATGGATTTAGAAAGAATAGATCAACGACGCTAGGTATATATCATTTAATAAAAGCTGCAGTAGATTCCATAACAGGAAATATTCCTGTGGTTGCTCTATTCTTTGATATGAGCAAAGCATTCGACTTAGTCCACCATTCAAGACTACTGGCAAAAATATACAAATATGGCGTGCGGGGATCTACACACGATTGGTTCAAAAGCTATTTGAAAGACAGATACCAATGCACAGAAGTGGTAATGATAGATAAAAAACTAAGGAAAACAGTATATTCCTCAGATTATTCATTAAACAAATATGGCGTCCCCCAGGGAAGTATACTGGGTCTGATTTTATTTTTATTATACATAAATGATTTTCCGAGATGTATACCACATAAATCCATCCTCTTTGCGGACGACACAACTGTTTTAGTTAAATGTAAAGATAAAGAAACATTCAATAATGACATAAATAATTCTATTCAAAGTGTTGTAAATTGGCTCGAGATTAATAACCTAAAAGTCAATATTAACAAGACCAAAATGGTTCAGTTTTTAACTACTCACGGAAATCCTTTACCATTAAAAGTGGTCCATAATGGTGAACAAATAAAGTGTACCTCAACAACAACATTTTTAGGCGTAGAAATTGACGATACGTTAAGGTGGAAAAATCATGTTAACTTAGTATGTTCGAAGTTAAATAGATTTGTGTTTGCCCTAAGCAGAACCTCACAAACTGTTTCACTTCAAGCGGCAATTCAGGCATATCACGGGTATGTTGCGTCCGTGTTGCAATATGGTCTTTTGCTATGGGGTTGCTCTACAGATGCCAGTAAAGTGTTTATAACACAAAAAAAGTGTGTGCGTGCGATATGTAGAGCGCACTACCTCGACCCCATTCGACCATTGTTCAAAAGGTATGGCTTGCTTACGTTGCCTTGTCTCTACATAAAACAAATTGCAATATTTGTGAAGCTCAATCCCACATTATTTAGGTCTTTCAAAGAGCATAGACGTGAAAACGCCCATGTACGTAATACAACGAAGCATATTCTTTGTTTACCAGCCTGCAAAGTCTCTTTCCAAAAAAATGCACATTACATGGCAGTTAAAGTATATACATAATCATTTACCTGATAGTATTCAAGAATTACATATAAACTTATTTAAAATAAAAATACATAACTGGCTTGTAGATAAATGTTTTTATTCGATGAATGAATATTTTCGTATTAATAAATAAGTTTAACTATTTCGGTTTTCTTTGCATCCTCAACGGCAGGCGTACATAATTAGTGTATTAGTGTATGCAGGAACAGGGATTTAATTATTAGGTAAGGCTATAATTTTTCCTAGAATTAGACAAAGTACGAAGCCTTGTAAGTTTTGCTAATAGAACAATAAATAAACTAATAATTAAACATCCGAATTGAGAAGCATACTATAAAAATCAAAGAAAAATAGTTATTTATATAGATACTAGTGTGGTAAGCTGATTCTTACAAACGAGTAGACGAATAAAAATGTCTGCACCAAATTTTGTAACTCATTTTTAGAATCCATTTATTTCGACAGCAATCATTTTTTTTCGAATATCAGGATTATACGGGTAACTGTATTAAAATGATCTTACTTATTAAAATGATTAAATCTAATGTATTGAATGGAATTGAATTGAAATAATTCTATATCAACTTACATTTTTGGTTACGTATGTGTAACACCCATGAGAACCATATTACCTTATAACTCTTAAATTAATGACTATTGTAAAAATTGTTGTGACACTTTGAATTGAATTTGAATAAAGTTTTACAAAGTATTATGAATATTATGATAAGAATTGTGAAACAAATATGGAACATTGCACAACTAGAAGCTAGCAACACTGAAATTTAGGTTATGCTGAAAACACTATTTTAAGTCTTTAAGAAAACCCATTATCTATCAAAACGGTATTCAAATATAAGTACTAGATCTATGTATAGAACGGGTGTTAGGTATCGAAGGTCGTACAAATGTCTGTCATCAGGTGCGGCCGAATGACCGGCGAGGGTGTGGTAAAAACCAAAAGACCGTAAACCACTCTCATTATGAAAAAAACTGACAGTAGTGACACTATACATTGATATATTAACCAAATCATAATCTCTAAAAAGATCCCCCAAAATATTGTACGACTATAAGTTAAGAGAACGTAATTTAGAATGGAAAGCAACCGCCAGAGATCTAGGAGTTTTATTTTATAAGAAGCTGACATTCAGAGATCATTACGAAAGCATAATTAACAGAGGTAATCAAAATTTGGGCTTTTTGTCAAGAACCACAAAAATTTAAAAATCCTAATAGCTTCTTGTACTTTTATTTCACATTGATTCGTACCATTTTAGAATATAACTCACCCATATAGTCTCCTTTTTATGCTGTTCACTCTGACCGCATAGAAAGGATACAAAAAAAGTGTCTTAATATTTTAGGCTACAAGCGTGGCTTAAAACGCTACTACCATTACGCTACCAGCTACCATCGCATGCTGATAGACTTAACAAATTTAATTTATTACCTTTCTTCAAATCTACACATGCATACATAGATACACTAGCTCTTCTTTCTCTTGTAACTAAAATTTAAACTTAAATTTTACTCCTAGATTACGTCATCCCCATTTGAAAATACTTATACTCGAAGTTTGTTGGAATAATACATCATTCTACAACCCAATCGTTCGGATGTGTCGCCAATAATATAATGACCTTCTATAAACATAACAATAAAATTGATATTTTAACCGAAACTTTTATAAATTCAACAAAGATATATTTTCTTATCCATCAGCTCGTCAGAGGGGATGCCAAATCAACCAATCTGATTTTGTATCCTCTCTCGTGAATGCAAATTTCATCAATGTATGAAATCTAGGTAATGTAACTGCTTGTTTATTTAATCATGCTGTGTACACATAATCTAGTAATTTTTTCAGCTCATAATTGTTACATTTTATATATATTTGTTTAGTTTTAAGGGAATTCTGTTTTGTACCAATAAATAAACAATCCAAAACATTTAAGAAAAACTTAAACGCGTAAGAAAGAACAATCCTGGTGTTTTCCGCTCACTATCGCTTTTAGAGTTAATAACTACACTACACCACATTGTATTATAGGTTTATAACTGAACTAGAAAAAAAACTGTATAAATATGTAATGAAAAGACGAGATAAGAAAATAAACTTCACAATTTTACAAGATGCCATGTAAGTTTGTTTAGCTATCAACAATGCTGACCTTGAAAAAACCAGCGCGCACTAGGAGACGGAAATAGTAGAGCTTTGTTCATTTCCGTTACATAGAATAACTCCATACTATATCCCTTTTCATGTTGGAAGGAGACGGAGCTACCAGCGGTCCGTTCTTTTCTTTATCTGAGGTTGCGAATATATGTTGTGTAGCTAAATACAACCACAGAACATACAGATCATGAGTGTCAAAAAATATTTGACGTTCCAATCCTCTGGAGAAGATTGTTTGGTTGTTTTGCAACTCGCTCGAAGATCTGGAACGACCACGGGTGCTTTTCACTCAAATTGTGACTTTTGCGCAGACTCGAATTTCGAGGTTATGTTCAATTATTTTCCTTTTTCTGATTATTTTCCGTATAAAGTAAGGAATAGGGAATATGCATGATTTTTTTTTATATGTTTATTTCACTGAATACATCCATTGAACACAGTAAAAACATTAAATAATACTGAAAGTGTTCAAATTAAGCTACAAAATATAGTTTTAGCATTGAAACAATATGAGGTATCTAAAACGCTGCCAAATTTTCGCGCGCCTTTGTGACGTCACAGTGCACAACACAGTCTCCACAGATTAAATATTTTTAGTAGAAATACTACGTATTCGTACTACAGTGCATACTATTTCTATGAAAAAGATGTAATCTGTGGAGACCGTGTTGTGCACTGTGACGTCACTTTCTAATTGACAAGTGGTGATGTGTTTAGCAAATTTAAATTTCCCACGCTCTTTTTGCATTTTTTATATAATATTTTAACACATGTAAGACTATTTTATTTACAAAAAAATGTTTAACATACAACACCAGAACAATAATGATTCGAAAATAAATGATTTCAAGTAAATTTATACCACATGCATATTCCCATTATAGAGATTTGGGTAGCGTGGCCACATGAGATAGAAGATTGTAACATAACACGATGTGACTATTATATAATCTGTGACATAGCCATAATATATGTATTTAGAACCCAGTTATACATAGCAATAAACGTCAAAGTTCGGTAAGCTAAAACGGCTAACTATATTACTGACCCTGTAAAAACCGGCACGCACTGAGAGAGGGAAATATTATAGCTCTGCCCTTTTCCGTTACATGGAAAAACTCCATAGTATATCCTATTTCACATGGGAAGGAGACAGAGCTACCCGCGGTCTATTCTTTTCTCTGTCTACGATTTTCCGTTTGTTTTAAGATTTTTTTTAAAATATCTTATAGGCTAGCGTTTGACTACTCTTACTTGGTACTTGGTACTTGGTGCGCGGGCTCTTTTCCGCAACTAGGCCGTATGTCGGCCCTTTTTGCGTGTGGTTGGTTGCGTGTCAATCCAGCCATCCGATGTCTGCGACGAAGGCCAGCAGCTCGCTGATGCCGGTGCAGGCCTCTCGCATCGTCGTCGGGGATCCGAGGAGTGTCCGCCGCTGTGCCGCCACACTACTGCACTCCAGTAGCAAATGCGCGGCCGTCTCCTCAGCCTCCATGCATCCTCTGCACAGAGGGCTGTCGGTGACACCTATGGTAAATAGGTGTTTGTTTAGTGAGCAGTGTCCTGTGATTATTCCGACTATTTGTCGGAGTTTCTCGCGTTTAAGGTTCAGCAGTTTTCGGGAGTATCTGGAATTTAATTCCGGAAACGCCTCCTTCGACTGTCTGCATTCCTTTAGGCCTGCCCAGTAGTCTTGTTTTCTAATGTTTTCACGGATCCAGGCTTTGATTTGGCTGAATGGTATAGGTATCATCGGTTCTACTCCTGTGGGATGCAGGTTCGATCCTCTCCTTGCCAGTTCATCAGCCGCGTCGTTGCCTCTAGATCCGCTATGACCTTTGATCCATTGAAGAGTTATGCGATTGTGTTTACATACCTCTTCTAGTAGTTGGTGACACTGTATGGTTAGCCCCGATGAGTAGTCATACCTTTGAAGGGCTCGTAGCACAGCTGCACTATCGGAGAGTATTCTGATGGTTTGGTCAGATACCTGCCGTTGGAGTACCGCTGATGCCACCTGGATTATACCTACACATTCCGCTTGAAAGATGGAGTTGTGCATGCCCAGGGGTGTTGCTGTGTGGATGTTGAGGTCGTCCGAAAACGTCCCCGCGCCTGATCCTGTGTTCATTTTAGATCCGTCTGTGTGAATTCTCACTTCGTGTATGTTTGAATTGTCACTAGGTTCTTCGTGTATGGTGTAGTGTTTGGTGGAGTTAAACTGTTTGGGTACCTTGTCATACACTGATTTTATCAAAATGTTTGTTGTCGCAAATTCTTCGATAATCTGTGTGTGGGCTGCATGGTTATCTAGTTCTAAAAGATTCAGTGCTTTTAGCCTATAGGCAGAGGCTGCTACCTCATGTTGGATGTGTAGATGTAAGGGGCTTAGGTTCATTAGGGCCTCGAGAGCTGTGAAGGTGTGGTTCTCATGCAGCCCGTTACTGCTACGCATGCCAATCGCTGAAACTTTTGTAGTTTATTATTGCATGTGCTTAGTTTGGTTCTGGGCCACCATACTAGGGCGCCGTATGTGACCGACGGTCTTATAACCGTGTTGTAGAGCCATAGGGTTATCTTTGGGCTGAGACCCCATGTTTTGCCTAGCATCCTTCTGCATTGCCAGAAGGATATGGTAGCCTTTTTTATTTTGCTATCAATATGTTTTGCCCAGTTGAGTTTGCTGTCTAGGGTGACGCCTAGGTATCTTACCTCGTCAGACAACATAAGTTGGGTGTCAAAAAGGTAAGGCAGCGTGTAGATCCCTAGATTTTTTTTGTTTGTTAACATGACCAGTTCTGTTTTCGCGGGGTTCACGTTTAGTCCGTATTCTATGCACCATTTTTCTACGATCTTGAGTGCATTGTTCATGAGGTTGCAGGTTACGCTTGCGAAGTGTCCTGGTATTAAAATGGCCAGGTCATCTGCATATCCGATCGTTAGGAAGCGCTGTTCGTTTAGTTTGGTAAATAGGTCGTTTGCAACCATGTTCCATAAGAGTGGTGAGAGGACACCTCCTTAGGGGCAGCCTTTGGAGACCATCCCTTTGGTGGTGCCCATTACCTCTACGCGCACCGCTCTTTGTTGAAGCATGTTAATGATCCAGTCTACCAATGCATGCCAATGATGCATGCCCTGAAGACGTTAGTTAGTATACCTATTATATATTCAGTTCCCCATTGAAGGAGGCCTGGGAATATACCATCGACGCCGGCGGTTTTGTATGGCTGGAATGTGTTTATAGCCCACTTAATTCTTTCCTCCGTTTCGAACCGTCCGGCTACATCCCAGTCATTATCGTTTGGGGCTGCTATGTCACCGAGCTCCCATGTGACGGTATCAGAGATTAAGCAGTCCGGAAAGTGGGTTTCCAGCAAAAGGTTGTTGGTTTCGGATTCTGTTTTGGTGTAAGTGTTGTCGTGGCGTTTCAGTGTACTCTATCATGCGATTTGTGTCTGCGGATAGGTTATATTTATTATATGTTGGTGGTGTATAGTTTATGTTAAGTTCATACCTGATCCATCTATGGTCCGAGCACGATGACTCCTCAGATACCCTCCAGTTACTGATGATGTCTTGGGAGTTGCTCGTTACCAATGTCAGGTCGATGATGGTACGGCATCTTTTGGTCACAAAAGTAGGTTCTGCACCTATGTTGGCTAGGGAGAGATTTGTAGTAAAAAGGAAGTTTACCAGGTCTTCTCCTCTGCTGTTTGCTGACGACATTCCCCACAGCGGATGGTGGGCATTGGAATCAGTTGCTATTATAAGTGTAAGTTTGTTTAGTTCGCAGTATCTTACCAGGTCGGTGACGTCTTTCGGCGGGATGTCCTCGTCGGTGGGCATGTAAGCTGACGCGAGAATCACCTCCCTTCCCTCACCATTGAGCCCCTGGAGTCTGGCAGTAACCAGATCCCTGGAAAGGAACTCGGTAAAGGGCATTGCTTTCAAGTTTCTGGGAATGTATATACATGCTCGGGGGTTAGTGCTGTTATGATCTGTGAGTAACTTACCCCCTAGTCTATTGAGACCACACACACGCCCCGCCCTGATCCACGGCTCCTGGATTAGGGCGAAGGTCTCACTCCTGTTGTTGGCCTCCAGCACTCTGCGTAGGTTAGCCGTTGCAGTGAGGCTGTGCTGGAGGTTGCATTGTAGGACGTTTCAAAAGGTCTAGGATCTCTGGATCACCATCATGTTGGTTGCCCTCGTCCTCGTCCTCCGCCGCTACGAGCTCGTCCTCCACCTTCCTCCAATCGACTGTCCTAGGGTCAGCGTCAATGTTCATGACTTCGGCTGATCCTTCGGAGCATGAGGGTTGCGGTGATGAGTGAGCTGCAGCGATACTTGTAACGTCCATAACTCCATCCACAGTCATTGGGTCCGTTACTGGCTGTGAGCTCGGTCCCGGCTGTGGTTGTTCAGTGTTCTCCACTGCGTCTTGGCTGGTCAACCTCGGCTCTTCCTGAAGCGTTCCGTCCGCCGCGAAGAAGCGCACGTAGACGTTGCCGATGTTGTGGCCCAGCCGTCGCTCGTTCTTCAGAAGGGTGGGAACGACCGTCTCCGGGATTCCCAGAGTCAGGAATAGACTCCCATCCGCCTGCGCAGTATACGTGTATACTGTCCAGGAAGATATCATAGCCCACTTGTTCTGCTTAGCTACGACCATACTGGTCTGCTCCACGGAGGTCTTGCACTTCAGCAGGAACAAGGTGGCCCTGACTCTCCTGGTCAGTTCACATTGCTTCCTGACGATTAACTTAGGGCCTGCCGTCTCAGGAAGCCTGTTTAAGGCAGCTCGGAGCCACTCCAGTGACTCAACATTATCACACCATAACTTTAAGGTCCCTTCTCCAATGATGGGTTTGCCTCTGAAGTTGGGTGCGAAGTCTTTGGAGGGATCCAGAGCGTCTTCTAATATGCGACTGGTAAGGTACCCCTTAACAGTCGTTGCTTGGCTTTCGCTAAGCTGTCAGCCATCCGCCCGCGTGACTGCCACACAGAGCTCGTTCGAGACGATATCCGAGTAGCTCGTCGTTGCACGGCGGGAGCTGTCCAGCTTTGGCTTCTTGCATTCTCTTGGCGACACCGTGTCTAACCGCGTCCGCTTGCTGGGCTCATTATGAGCCGGGGCCTGTGCTGATCTGGCGATCGCAATGGCCGCACGCTTCTTACGGTTGTACCGGTTGTCGTGTTTTTGCCTGTGTTTATTGTACCCTTTGTCTGTTTGTACCCCTTCAGCTACTACCCCAGACTTGTCCGAGGAGCTCGCCTTTGGAGCGACAGATTTCAAGGTACTGTGTTGTTGCTTGGATCCACGCTCATTGTCTCGACCCACGGATCCGGCTACTACTGTGGAAGAATCCACAGAGTTTGCTGGCGGGGCAACCAACTCTTGAGCAGGTTCCTTGCTGTTTTTTCTTGTTTTGAAATAGAAGCTGGGTCCTGGCGCTTTGCTTTTAGGTTCCTCCGCCACTGGCTTCGGTTCCCTAAGCTTCGCCTCCCTAGCTTCTATCCGTTTCATCTTCCGTTTAAGCTTGTACTTTTGGCTTGTAGTGAGCTTGCCAACAGGGGCTTGCTTAGCCAGTACATTTGCTTGGGTCCCAGAATTTGAGGGTCCAGCCATTAGCTGTGCCCCCGTCTTTTTAGGTCCTCGGTTTTTTTTGCCTTTTGGTCTACTGACCCTCCAGGCAGCAGTGTTGTCCTCCTCTACGGCGAATGCCGCAGCAAGGTTTTCCACCGCCTCCCCATGTGGGGGATTCATGGTCGCGGCTGCGCTCGTTTGGTTGTTTAAATTTGATGGGGTATCCATGCTTGTTGTCTTTTCTCTTTCGTCTTCTAGGCTCCCCACCCTCCACGGAGCCCTCACCTTTGGGGGTGTTCTTGCAAACACCAGGGCTGCCTAGAAAATATAGAAGAGTTGACCGCGCTGCCCACGAGCCTAACGACACTAACCAGCCCCAACGCCAAACCCGCCGGCGCTTAGCGAGCATCGCCGGCTGCGGGCCCCATCGGCCCCCTCTTCTCACCAGGTAAAGCAGAAGACTGTCACCCGTGCTGAATAAGCAAAGCCGGTTAATCTTTGCCACTTTGCTCCCTCGTTTTGGGAGAAATCCGCACCAAAGAGGAGTGTTGCTAAGGGAGAGGTACCAACCCTGACCGCTCCCCGCTCAGCCACCAGGTTTGCTTCATCCTCCCATACGAGACACCACGCACAGCACAAAATACGTGGGTGATCACCCCCACTTGTCATCGCTCTTATAGGGGACTAGCAGCCCGCCCCGGCTTCGCATGGGTAGAACATATATACCTTCAAATTTTGCATCAGTTTGTTGCATCGAATATAAAATATGAACATATTTAACAATCATCATCATATTTCATCCAATTTACACAAAACCTTAACGAATTATGCACCTAAACCTTCCTCATAAACACTCTGGCTATCGGTGAAAACCGCATGATAATCCGTTCAGTAGCTATTGAGATTATTGCGAACAGACAGACAGACGCAGTGATGGAATTTGTTTTATAATACTTACGTAGTGATATTGGACGGCCCTTTGGCGTAAAGGATAGTTCCCTGATTCTGACCCGACGGTCGTTGGTTCTAATCCTAGCTATATACCTACCAATGAAAGTTTTATGTGCATTCATGAATCATGAGTTTTCGTACAGTGGTAGTGGGATCATTAAATCTACCAAAAAGTAGCTTACCACCAAGGAGAACATCTGCCGCCGTAACCTTACGCGTTCCCCGACGCAAAATGTAGGTGTAATATACGTTTAACGTGTGTATCAGTGTGTCTGTCTGTAGCATCTTAGCACCTAACCGCATGAACCGATTTTGTTTTTATTATTGGTAGTTTTTTTTGTTTGATAGATGTCTTCATCGAGAGTTTTCTTAGCTTTGATTCATGAAAATTCGTTCAATCGTTATAAAACTATGAGCTAGGTTAATAAAAGCTAAGGTTATACACAGATCAGTCGGGGTGGTTTAAAATATTAGATTATTATATATATATAGATTAATATTATTTTATACAATAGATCATATTATTATACTATATTGACTTCAAATTGATTGTGATCGGTGAGGATCTACAGCATTGCTAAGCTTACAATAATATTTTCGTAGTAACTATGACCTAATCTGTGGTTTCACTGTAAAATATATATTATTAATTTTGCGATGCGTGTATGTGAAATTCGTGATATCTTCTAGAGTTTTCATAAGAATTATATACTGTAAACGACAATTTTAATCTATAATATGTGGTCAAGCTAATTAACGTAATTATTTGTATAAGGATTAATACTATATACTTGAAAATAGTCTTGGAAGTTATGTAATATTTTTTAACAAAAAATTTAAGATTTAAATGGTTACTGTGAGTCAACCTTAAGAGATAGACATATGCTGTCGCGGACTTTTTTGTAGGTCTTATTAAGTTGTACAACTCTTGCATTGAAAATATTCTTCTATCTATTTTCAATTAAGCAGCGTTCGTAAGAAACGTGTTTTTTCGACCGTTTTTTTGCCGACTTAGGTTGCAAATTAGGTCTCCACAAATGTACCTTTGATTTAAACGGGATAATATATAGCCTATTTTCATTCCGAAAGTCCATTCTATGTATTAGTGAAAGAATTTTATAAATCGGTTCGGTAGTTTTTGAGCCTAATCATTACAAACCTACAAAAATACAAATGTTCTCTCTTTATAATATTAGTATTGATATAGATGACAAGCCCACAGAAACTGACCAACATGGTTCCTGTAGCGGTCTATTGTAGGAGTGTGTAAGGAAAAATGGATGCGGAAGGATTTTGGTAAGGTGGGAAGGAGTTGTGCCTAGTAGTTTCTGTTACGTCTGTTCCTTAGGGGACCGGACCAAGAACAGGGCGGCACCGCGTGAAGGAAAATTACTTAGACTTGTTATGGATGTCTACACGACCTGCGCTCCATTCCATAACCATTCACCGAACCTGCTCACCGGACAGCTAGGCTATTCTGTAAGCTATCTCGACAGCACAGATTTCCTAACATGAGGGTGGTAGCTGGCCAGGCGGACACTAGATCGTGTCCTACCACCATGCGGGGGTTGTAGGTTTCTTAACAATGTTTTTCCTTCACCAGAGGGCCACTGTAAAAAGCGCACATACATTTTTCGATAGAAATATCCATTGGTGCACGGCGGGGTTTGAACTCGGTACCTCTAGCATTAAAACCAACCGTTCTCCCGATTACACCAAATGTTCGGCCCTCTAATGTCTCGTCATGTTACGTCTTGGTCTCGGCAATGCAAATTTCTTTAGATTCCCTTAATCTGTAACAAAATTAGAGCAATTCCCGTCAAATTTATTGTCACAAACGTCAGAGCGTTTTTTTTAACCATCGAATTTGATGGTTAAAAAATTGCAACCGGAGTGAAACAACCGAGGTCGTGAACGACACGCACCCGTATCACGAAAACCATTGAATGAACGAAATTAATTAAATGACGGGGACGGAGCTATACAGCCTACATAGCTGTGTCCCCGTCGTTTCGTTCATTTCGTTCATTCAATGATTTTTGTGATCAGCCCAACGGTTGCGCTAACCGAGTGCGACGCTCTGAGGTTGTGAACGGGGTTAGAGGGTTTGGTTGTATTCCGAGCGTAGGTCGTGAACGCAGCCAGATCCTGTCAACAGGTACGTCAATTTCATTTATGCAGTCAGTTGTCAGTGTCAAAGTGTGTCCAGTGTGTCTGTCATCTGTGAGTTGATTGAATTATTATATTGAATGAATTGAATTGATTAAAGAAAAACTCCAAACGAATTGGTGGAAAAAATGTCGGATGGCTGTTGAAAAAATAATTTCTTGAAAATTAAAACTGTTGGAGAATAATTTTATGGCTTTGAAATAACTGGAAATATTCTGGATCTGCACCTTACAAGTTTTGGTTAGTGTCAGTAATCAAATCAAATCTCAAAATTTTTATTTGATAATTGCCTTAGAATCATTTATTTGTTTTAGGGTAAAAAAAAAAAAAATCATATTGAATGTTTGCTTAGATTTTCTCATTTTTCCTCGGAAAAATGAGCACTAGCTCAGATTTGTGGAGTGATCCTCCCGATGAGCCCCCGGATTCCCCCATGATTACTCCTTCTTCCGACAATAGTAGGAAAAGATCCCGTGACCATATATTGGAAGATAGCAATATCCCAAAAAAAACATCTATTAACCCAGCGTCTTCTACTCAACATGTATACACAGTTCCTGAATTTAAACTCACTAAAGATATTCGGTTCGATGAGACGGACTTAGGCCCGTATGTCGTCCATGTAGCGAAGATGGTCTCTGACCCTGCCTCAGGTTCATCCATGAGGCTTCTTAAACTAGCTCAATTCCTATTCAAAAATAAAGTTTGCGGGATCGCCAGTGATGGCATTAAGTCCATTGGCCGTAACAAAGCGTCAATTGAGTTTAACTCCCCTAAAGATGCAAACGTCTTTCTAGACAACCCAATTTTAGAGACTAACAAGTTTGAAGCTAAAATTCCGGTTTTTCAAATTACCAGATCAGGAATTATAAAGGGCATTCCAGTAGAGTGGTCTATGGAGGAATTAATAGAAGCTCTAAGTTGCCCTCCTGGATGTGGGCCTATTCTAAAAGTGCGGAGACTTAATCGAAAAACGTTTGTGGACAGTAAACCTCTTTGGGTCCCCTCCCAGACAGTGTCAATCACAGTTAAGGGTAGACTTCTCCCCAAAAAACTATACTGCTTTAATGCAGCAATATCAGTTGAGACATATCAACTTCCGTCTATCCAATGCCTAGCTTGTTGCAGATTCGGACATATTCAAACTGCTTGTCGTTCTAAATTACGGTGTTTTAGATGTACTCAACCTCATAATGGCTCTTCGTGCTCTGTAGTAGTGGATGAAGCTACATGTATTTTTTGCTCTGGGAGGCACTTTGCAACTGACAAAAAATGCCCTGAGCATGGCAGACAAAAGTTAATCAAGTCCTTGGTATCGGAGGAAAACATCTCTTATAATGAGGCAGCTGCCCGAATACCCACTACACATCGACGCTTATATGCGGAAATGGTTAAGTCAAATTCTACTCCATGCTCCGATAGAGTTCAATCTCAGCTTTATAATAATGATGCTTCAACTTCTTATAAAAAAACAGTGGTTACTCCTCGCCGCCCTTCCCCAGCTCTAGGCAAATCATATGACAAAGCTGCTCATGATGCCATAATTGCTTCTCCCTCTCCTTCAATGACCAATGGTTGTTGTCTCAGCTCGGAAGGTTGTTCATCTTCTCCTTCTGACAACCTTCTTGAGTTGATGTCTTATACTTTACTAAATATGATATCCAAATTTGATGATGCCCTACCGAACAATATCCTGCAGATACTGCAAAAAATCTCTTCAATAACAAATTTTAAAAATGGATCGGTTCCTTCAATGGAATGTCAGAAGTGCTCGTCTCAGAAAGTCTGAACTGATTTATTTGTTAAATAAGTATAAACCCGTCGTTGCGGCAATCGCTGAGACATGGTTTAACCCAGGCTCGATTTTTCGCCTGCCTGGATACGCATGTTTCAGGGATGACCGTGACGACGGGTGGGCGGGTTGCGCCCTACTTGTTAAAAAAAACTTTTCATATTCTCTTCTCCCTCTTCCACCTCATAGTAGTAGCATTAATGCTGTTGCTGTGAGATGCTTAAATATTTCTTTTCTGTCTATTTACATTCCTCACCCTAATTCTTCTATTATTGCAGAACTTTCTCCGATTTTTTCTGCGATCCCTCCTCCTGTAATTATACTTGGTGATTTTAACTGTCACAATACTATGTGGGGCTGTCATGTTTCAGACTCATTTTCTTCGAATCTCATTGATCTCATGGATGATTATAATTTATGCCTTCTTAATGATGGCTCCCCTACTCGAGTTACTTCGCCACTTCAAAATCATAGTGTGGTGGACCTGTCATTTTCTTCTCCTTCTCTGACATCTCAACTGTTTTGGTCCGTTCTTCCAAACTCTCATGGAAGTGATCATTTCCCTATTATAATTTCGAACTCCTCTCTAAGTTCAGTTCCGCCTCCCTTACCTCCTCTTTTAAAATACAGACTTGCTAATGCTGATTGGAAAACATTTTCTTCTGTACTTCATGACAAAGTGTTTACATTTCCAACTGTTGATGACTGTAATTATTTATTTATATATTCAAAGTTTGTTGATGCTATTATATCAACCGCAGATTTAATTATTCCTTTAAAAAAAACTTGCTCCAGAATCTCTTCTCCTCCATGGTGGGATTCAGAATGTACCTCTATAGTTAAAGAACGCAATGAGGCTGAGAAATATTTTAATGCAAATATTAACTTAGAAAATTTCATTCTGTTCAAAAAAGTTCTAGCAAGGTCTTTAAGATTATTATCAAAGAAAAAAAAAGCATCTTGGATTCAATTCTGTGAAAGTCTGTCTCCACGATCTCCTCCTTCTCTCGTTTGGAGAAAAATCAAAGCGTTTCGATACTCTAGAAATGATTCTCGTCCCATTACTTCTAATGATTCTTCTTGGTTAGAAGGATTTATTGACAAATTAGCTCCTTCATTTGTTCCTTCCAAAGAGCTGATACCTTCTCTTCCTAACAATCTTTCTTTTACATCTATGGATGGTCCTTTTTCTTATGATGAGCTTTGTGCTGCACTATCGCATCTTAAAGACTCTGCTCCAGGATTAGATGGAATTCCATATTCATTTATATGTCGGTCATCCACTTTCACCAAAGAATATCTTTTGAGTATCCTGAACAAAATATATGAAAAATGTGATTTTCCTGATGTCTGGAAACATCAATTAATTATTCCAATTTTAAAACCAGGCAAAGACCCCAAAAATCCTTTGTCTTATAGACCAATAGCTTTATCATCAGTTATGACAAAAATATTTGAAAATCTTATCAAAAACAGGCTTGAGTGGTTGTTGGAGCATCGAGGAATCCTATCCAAATCACAATATGGATTTAGGAAAGGTTTTGGTACTATCCATAGTCTTAGTATATTTACATCAGATATTCGCCTTGCTTTCTCTAGAAAGGAAAATTTGATTGGAGTCTTTTTGGATATTACAGGGGCTTACGACAATGTTCTGCTCCATACTCTTAGACAAAAAATGATTGAGCTTAATTTGCCAGCTAGGATGACTCATGTTATATTTAGTCTTTTAATCGGTAGGCTTATTTCTGTAAGGTTCCAGAATTATGTTTCTTCTCCAAGATTAATCTGGAAGGGTCTTCCCCAAGGATCCGTTTTAAGTCCTTTATTATATAATCTGTATACTTTTGATCTACATCTAAGTGTAGATTCGTTTTGTGATATTCTTGAATATGCTGATGATATAGCTCTTTATTACTCATCAGACTCTATGTTGGATACAGTATCACGTCTTAATTTAGCTCTAAGATATCTCAGTGACTGGTTAAGCAATCATGGCTTATCTTTAGCTTCAGATAAAAGCAATGTTGTTGTGTTCTCTAGACAGAGATCCATCCCGGACATTCAAATTTGTATTGGTGATGATTGTCTTGCTGTTAGTAATCAAGCAAAATTTTTAGGTCTTATTTTAGACTCGAAGTTATCAGGCTCTCCTCACATCAATTTCATAAAAAATAAGTGTGAAAAGAATGTTAACATCCTTCGTGCTTTGTCTGGGGTGTGGTGGGGTTCTCATCCCTTCAGTCAAAAACTATTATACAATGCTATCATCAGAAGCCATTTTGATTATGCTTCATTTCTTTTAGAACCTTGTAGTAAAATTTCAATGAGATCTCTTGATTCTATTCAATATAAATGTCTTCGTATCATATCAGGAGCCATGAAATCTTCTCCTATAAATGCGCTTCAAGTGGAATGTGTTGATCCTCCTTTATTTCTTCGTAGACAATATTTGAGTGATCGTTTTTTCTTTCAAGCAGCTCAATTTTCATTTCATCCATTATTAAATAAGCTTCATTCTCTTTCTATCCTTAATCGTACTTCGGATTACTGGCGACATAAAGATCCATCTTGTCTTATGAATTCTTTTGATAAACTTTCTAATATGCCCTCCTCATTATTTACATTTCCTATTCACCCTCTTTTTAGTGTTCCCTATGATTGTTTGATATATAGACCGAACATTTTATTTAATTTTGGTATAGATAAAGATTCTCCGGGTGCTGATAAAATTTTTCATGATACCTTGAACCGTCAATGGGCCAATTGGATGCCTATTTTTACAGATGCGTCTAAATTAACTGATAGTGGTTCAGTAGGTTCTGCAGTTTGGATCCCCAAATATAGAATAGTTCTAAGTTATAAATGCCCTTCTTATACGTCCGTTTATTCTGGTGAATCAGTGGCTCTTCTAGAAGCAATTAAATATGTAGAGTCTCATAAATTAAATAAATCTATCATCTTTTCTGATTCCCTTAGCTGTTTGCAAGACATTGATAAGTTTCCATTCCGTTCTAAAGATTTATTACACACAAACCTAAAAATAAAAGAAATTCTTTATAAATGCCACACTTCTGGAATTGAGGTAGCTCTTGCCTGGATTCCAGGTCATTGTGGTATAGAAGGTAATGAATGTGCTGATATGTATGCAAAGCAGGCCGTTGAAACGGGCCTGGACACTTATTCTAAATTGTTTTCCAAAGACCTCCGTTCTTTAGCTAAAAAACTTCTCTATGACAAGTGGTCAATAATTTGGAGCAGGACTAGAATTATCAAAGGCAGATATTACGGTGAAATTCAACCTGAAATCCCAATAAAGCCATGGTTTTTTAAATTTAAAAAAGCTAATAAATGGGTTTCCTCTACCATCATTCGTTTGCGTCTTGGTCACGTTTGTTCTCCAGTTTTTCTTGCCAAAATTAGGGTCAGAGACCATTCTCGCTGTGAGTGTGGTTTAGATGAAGGAACTCTAGATCATATATTTTTCTGTTGTCCAAAATTATCTTTCTCCCTATATGATGCCATAAGCCCCAAAATTCCTCGTCCCTTTAATATAAAATATCTCCTTTCATATGTATTTACTCCATTTGTATATATCTTAAGTAATTTTATTAAATCTAATAATATTCGCTTATAAATTTCTATTTTAAATGCAATGTTTCTAAGCAATTATAAGTATTAAGATCATATTTATTTTTTCTTTCTTTCTTTCTTTTGTCGGTTTTTTTTTCTTGTAAATATACTGTACACTGGCCATACTTTTGACACTGGCAGAAAAACGCCAAGCAGCGTTTAAAAGCCATAAGAAGAAGAAGAAGAAGAAGAATTGATTAAAAGAAAAAGTGTTTTTTTGTCTTGTCGTACATCCTACAATAAAACAGAAATGAATTATAAGCGTTTGCAATAATAAGGTCATTTTATTATTTTCCGCACGATGAAGCCGGTTATAGATTTCGATGAGTGTCTCAGAGACTCGCCTAAGTTTAGGTATTATGAGTGATAAATAAAAGTAGAAAGTGAAAATGTATTTGTACGTGTTGTGCGTTTAGATTATTGTTTACAATGTCCCAATAATTTGTGTAGGGAGCAGCTGGAGACGGAGGAGGCGAGTATCGACGGCTTGGAGCAGAAGCTCGATAAGGTGTTGAAATCGTGTGCTGCTATGATAGAATCTGGAAAAACGTACATGACTCATAGAGGGTGAGAATTGTTGTCATTTTTTGTTAGTTACGTATATAACAAGCGAGTATATCCTTATGTGCTTGTAAACAAAATGCCGATCAAAGAGGATGAACTTAGTGGTTCACTTTAAAAAAATAATGTGATGAGTTAGTAAAAGCAAAATCACTAGTTCATCACATTTATTGTCTATAAGTCTTATTATCAAGGCATTTACTTATCTGTTAGTGTCCAAAGCTTGTTACTCTTGGCCCTGATAAAAATAACTGTATGTTAAAATGCTATCTAATCTGCACATTTAGGTATCTTTAATTGAAGATACTGATACCTACCTAATTAAGTAACTATGTTATTGATAGAGACCTAAACCTAAAACAGTTTTTATGTTTACACCAAGACATAAACTTTACGACTTACCCAACTGGTATAAATAACATCAAATTATACAAATATATGAAGGGCTGTTAGTATATTTGTTTGTAATCTCTCTAACGAAATGCTCAGTATCTACTCAGTCTAAGTGTTGGACTGATTTGACTGACATTTTGCACAAGCATTACCAATATGAAATAGAAGAGGCCCATGTCCAGCCGTGGACAATTAAAGGCTGATGATAAAGATGATAGCCAATATGATAGTTTTGAACTATGGATACATTTAAAGGGTGTAGCTGTGGGGTGCAGTTTGATAGCTAAAATGTTTGCTTATTCATAGACTTATAGTATTGAATTATACTATTTCATCCCATGGATGATGAAGATGCACTGTGTCACTCAGTACCCTTAGTACAAGTTTTCATAACAAACTTGATGTATCATATATCGAACAAATTTTGTATGAAAAACAGTACAGTGCCTCTAGTGGTTACTACACGTTACTAAATTTAGACCAATCAGGGAGCTTTAGCGATTTTGTAAAGGAGTTGTCCAGACGTCTGATAGATGTCTCCCATGACCAAAGAGCTGGCACGTACCTCGGCCAATGAATTAGTCTTGCCATTCAAAGAGGTAATGTCGCCAGCTTTTTGGGTACCCTACCAGTGGACAGCGACCTTAAATCAGTTTTTTATTTGTAGATTTTGAATAGTCTGTATTATAGTTTTAGGAGTAGTTTATATTGTATATATAGTTTTAAATAAATTTTAATTGTGTACATTAAAAAACAACAAATATCAGGGAGCCAGAAAGTCGAAAACTATGTGAGATATGTCAAAAGCGTTTATAATGAAAACTCTTACTAAGGGTACAGAAATAGTAATTTTCACCATCTTTGAGTAAAAGCCATCTCTGTCACGACTTTTTGGTAAAACATCTGATCATATAAAAAAGCATAGAATATCTAATTAATTCTAACTATGTTGGATATATCATAACAACATTTCTGATAAAGTAACCAAAACTGATCAGCCCTTTTTAGATTAATTACCTACATAACAAATTCTAATTAACCTTCAACAGAACATTCGCAAATGCCCTCTGGGACCTCACGGGATGCTTCTCCGAGGATGCCATGGTGATGGCCACATTGAACAGAATGATCCACTCCATGCAGGAGATGAACAAATTCCACTCCATCCTGCTGGACCAGGCTTCCAGAACTGTTCATAAGAATCTCACAGCTTTTATTAAAGTGTAAGTTTATTAAAATAAAACTTTTGTGCCAGAAGTTTTCAGAGCCAGTTCCCATTCTAGGCCTAGCGTGCTTACCATCTTTGACCGCATCATCACTTACCAACAGGTGAGATAGTGGTCAAACGCTAGCATATAAGATATATATTGAAAAAAAAGATGGCTGAGTGACACAACATGGTTAGCTATATCCTGGCTAGCTACCTTTAGACTATTTCCGTTCACAGCTGGACATAGGCCTCTCCTATGGCACTACAGCTAGATTTTCAACTATTCATTTCTAATTGCTGGCAGCCAGCCATTTTAAATTTACCTTCCATTATAAAGTACTCTAATTTATTAAGAAGATACCAACAAAAAATTCAAGAAGTATTATAATGCATGAAGTGCACAAATTTGTTTGAAAACTGAACCGTGCATGTTATAATGATTTACTTTACAATCTACCTTAGTGAATTACTCTACAATTTACCGCACTTAACACATTACTAGAGCTTCACTAATAAGATCAGAGGTAATATTCATAGCCACTTAGCTTGTAAGCCTACTGTCTGTATTCTAGGCTCTCTAGTGTCTGGATTGATAGACTCCTTAGAGTCTCGGATATTGTATTATAATAAATAACAAGAAGCATAGCTATGAGTATTACCTGCTAAAAATCAAGACTACTTTACAATTTATGATGCAGATGCGCCTATATCAAAAATATTGTCTAGAAATTTTGAGATGGGTAATCAAGGTTGATTTGGGTTGCAGATCGAAAACTAAGCTTACTTACTTTAGCTTAGCTTGCATAGCTAACACAGTTAAGTTGGTCAAACAGCTCACATAGCCACAAAATAAATCATAGTACAAATAACATAGGTTAGTTCACAATCTGTATACATCTTAGACCATTAAAATTATGAAAAACTGCGTCATCTATGTTTTTGATTAGATTATGATTTGACCCACACAAACATACTTACACGACAAATTAAATAAAAGCTTGTAAAAAGATTCTAACCATATGGGACAGAAATTTAATGAAACTGTATGATTAATTGTTAAACACAATCCAAAATTTCATCGTACCGAAGGGACTCGAACCCGCACCCAATTTTGGATTGTGTTTAACAATTTACAAAAATATAAAGTGTGAGACACTTCAAAAAACATAATAACTGTATGATTGACGCGAATTTGACATGTATGATTGTGACTCATACAATTTGCTAATATGAAAACATTGTCGCAGACACCCTTCATCCTGCCCTGGGATAAAAATAACTCCTTGTTGCAGGGATATTAAAGGAGTCAAGGAAAGCAAACATCACTTCGAAAAAATCTCAAATGATCTGGATATAGCTTTAAATAGGAATTCACAGGTAATTATTATCAACTGGGTTGTAGTAAGATTTATTGAAGTGAAAACTTTTAGCCGCGTTGTGTACTTTTCTTGGGATGAGCAAAAAATCTTAAACTTTCGTCAGGGTCACGTGTCCTGATCGTAAGACGTAAATTCGTAAGGCAGAGCGCAGGGCGCTTGCGTGAGGTGTCATTCCAATGGAGCGTAGGGCGCTAGCGCGAGGTTTCATTCCAACGGAGCGCAGGGCGCTTGCGCGAGGTCTCATTCCAACGGAGCGCAAGGCGCTTGCATCATCATCATCATTATCAGCCGGTGTCCATCCACTGCTGGACGTAGGCCTCTCCCAAGATGCGCCACTGAGCCCGATCTTCGGCTCTTCTTTTCCAGTCACTGCCCACCGCTTTGCGTATGTCGTCGCTCCACCTAGTCACAGGACGTCCTACGCTACGTTTGCCGATTCGCGGTCTCCACTCCAGGACAAGTCTACCCCAGTTAAGTTATCAGTCCTGCGGCAGATATGACCAGCCCACTGCCACTTCAGCTTGCTAATCCGTTGAGCTATGTCGATAACTTTAGTTCTCTGGGCGAATTACTTCGTTCCGGGCCCTTGCGCGAGGTGTCATTCCAACGGAGTGCAGTAAAATTTTCGATGCGTTCGTTCCCAAACGTTTGCCGTCATACAAAGTTATTATATTAAATTAATTAAATATTAAAGGTATGTAGTTACATAAAATCTGTATGGTGACAAAATATATAAATGAAATCAATTAGTGGTCCACCTATGTCCTGGAACCAGCTCGGGGGAGGGGGGGGGGGGGGGGGGGGTCATGACATGCCTAATAATGCCTGAAATCAGAGAACTAATTGGCAACATGTTTTTGGGAAAAAGAAGGTTAGAGCCACGGCCAAAGCCTATAAACCAGTGGTCGAGACCCTTTTGCTCAGGAACGTCTATAGGTATTAGATTCTCACATCAAATACTCGGGTCTACGGTATGTTTTAGCTGTGACAAACTTAATCTTGTAAGTCAACGCGATTGAAAGATATGACCGTTTATGTTGTATATTTTTCGTATCAGTTTTAATTAACATCTTTAACAGTCATCGTCATATTTCAACCAATTTACTCAAAACCTTAACAAATCATAAACATAAAACTTCCCCATCAATCACTGTCTAATGGTGAAAACCGCATGAAAATCCGTTTAGTAGTTTTTGAGTTTATCGCGAACAGATAGACACGCAGACGCGGCGGGGGACTTTGTTTTAAAATACGTATGTAGTGAAGATGCGAAGGAACCAGTTTAAATATCATACAATAACAAACACGATTACATTGCTTCTAAGGTATTTCCAGTATTACAGCACTACTTATTATTTTAATTACATACCATACCAGTAATTAATACGGTGTTGACGCAGGTGTTAACATTATGTGCCGTGACTTTATATTCAGAGAACTATTCACGGTTACCCTATGATTAAAGAAAACAACTTCTCTTTCAGATTTTCAGTTATTTTAAATGTCTATTTAATTATGCGCATATTCATTCAGTGAAACGCAGTAGTAAGTATCGTAACTTTTATTACATACAGTTTTTTATTGGAGCTTTATTAGTGGTAGATTTCAATTGCAGCCATTATACTTACGACAAAAATAATTTTGTCAATCGGTAGGAAAATGAGTAAATTTGACTAAAATTAAAAATGTACTAAGGTTTACATACGAAACTGCCCCACAGTTTTGTATGTAAACCTTAGTACATTTTATCAAGAACTGATGAGTATCATTTGAGATACGGAGATAAACATCTCAAACTTTCTACTGAAACTGAATCGCGCGGCAAGTGAAGTCGGTTTTTTAGTTTTAAAACTATCTATATACTATATACTATAAACATGAGACTTGGCAAACCACGTGGTTTATATTATATTGATTTAACGGTCTCTTTAGTGCAGGTATGATGTCTGAGGCGGGAAGTGACCAGGCGTCATCGGGGCCGCTGAAAGAGCCGATTCGATGACGCCCGGTCCCTTCCCGCGCGGGGCTGTCAAGTCTCATCTTTGATGGCACGTACTATACCAGAACTGAAAATTATTTCATTTCTCAGGTATCTCGTCACAAGTTGACCGATGTAGAGGAGTGCATGAATCTCCTGCTGGCCACTCGTTCGTGCTTCCGTCACACGGCGCTCGACCATGTTCACAAGATCACGATGCTTCAGGCGAGGAAAAGGCACGAAGTTCTCGCCACGGTAAGTTATACCATCATACAACACCAGCGTAGGACGCCCTGTGACTAGGTGGAGCGACGACATTCGCAAAGCGGTGGGCAGTGACTGGAAACAAAGAGCCGAAGATCGGGCTCAGTGGCGTGTCTTGGGAGAGGCATACGTCCAGCAGTGGACTGATATCGGCTGATAATGATGATGATGAGGACGCCATTATCATCCCCAGGCTGCTTATTCACTTGCGATTTGAAGAACCCCATATTGTACTTAACCGGAAACACAGACTCAGGCAGGGTATTTAATCTGTAATTAACCTTACTTATTCGGTGATCGTGTTGATGTATCGTTATTATATAACAACTGCAGCTATTATTGGTTGACAGCTCGTTATATGCTGACGAACTTATTATGCTGAGCGGTGCGCTACAGAAGTGAAAGTTTACATCCTTAATAATTTTTATAGTCGGCGAAAGTTTCTTACCCAATATTACAAAACATACGTAAGGTGTACAAATATGAAACAACGCTGTGAATATGTCTTTCGCATTATACCAGGTTTACTCCACGCGAATTTTGTTGTTCATCTTCCTTTAGGGATGTACTTTCTTTCTATACTTAGGGGAGTACTTTTAGTATACTTTGAAATCGATACCGAGTAGGTGTCAGTTAAATGTAATCTTATCGTTAGTCAATTATTTGTCTTGGAAGAACATTTAAGCATAAAACAATACTAAAGTTTAGAATTGAATTGAATTGAATTGAAAAAAAAATACTACGGTGTTGAAGGTAAGGCACTTGATCTGGTATCATCATACCTCTGTAACAGAACACAGATGGTTGAAGTCAATGGCGTCAGGTCATCTGGATCCCTCATAAAAATGGGAGTCCCGCAGGGATCGATCCTAGGACCTTTTTTATTTCTAGTTTATATCAATGATTTACCGTCATTCGTACAGAAACTATGTGATATTGTTTTGTTCGCAGATGATACTTCCTTGATATTCAAAATAGATAGGACTACACCTAACTTTGACGATGTAAACAAATCAATAACACAGGTTCTGAATTGGTTTACAACCAATAACTTATTGTTAAACGCAAAAAAAACTAAATGTATTAATTTCTCTCTACCAAATGTAAAAAATGGTATCCTAAATAGAAGTATATTAATAAATGATGAACCATTAGAACTTGTTGAATCCACAACATTCTTGGGCATCACCCTGGATTCAAAGCTTCAATGGGGTTCTCAAATATCGGTTCTAGCAGGTAGGTTAAGCTCCGCTGCATACGCAGTACGTAAAATTAGATTTTTAACGGACGAAGCCACTGCAAGATTGGTCTATTTCAGCTACTTCCACAGTATAATGTCTTATGGCATTTTATTGTGGGGGAAAGCCGCTGAAATCCAATCAATATTTGTTTTGCAGAAACGAGCTATTCGCTCTATATATAGTATGAGGTCGCGAGATTCACTTCGTGAAAAATTTAAGGAAATTAAAATTCTAACAGTGGCATGTCAATACATTTATGAAAATATTTTGTTCATACGCAAGAATATAAATGATTATAAGAAAAGGTCTGATGTACATAATTTTAATACAAGACATAAAAATAGATTAATTATACCTAATTTCAGACTGCAGAAAGTTAGTGGTTCATTCATGGGGAACTGTGTACGCTTTTACAATAAGCTACCTAAAGATATTGATCAATTGCCTATGAGCAAATTTAAAATCTATGTAAAATCCAATTTGATGAAAAAATCATACTATACAATAGGTGACTATATGGATGACAAAAATGCATGGCCTGAATGCCCCAAGTTCCAAGAACAAATATAAATTGTATTATAATTAATAATATATTGTTAAAATATTAAAGCTGACATGTACAATTAATTTAAAAAAAAAAAGATAAAATGACAAGACAAGCCCCATAGAGTTTCTTGGTGTTTCTTCTCTGATGGGAGTATTTCCGAAACACCGGTAGATTCAACAGCCATTCAGTTTTCCCCTTTTGTCCGCAGATTTTCTTTCTAGGCTTGCCATTTTTATTTTTATTTAAACAATATTATGCAGCTGACAGACGGACTATCAGTTCCATTTGGATCATGATATGTACTGTGATCGGTATGCGTTTCTCTATGTTGTGTTTCACTATTTCACTTTTTTATTTTTTTTATATAAAAATTGTCTGAAGTACTGAAACACACACTTACATGTATGGTTGGTTTTAACCTACTTTAATTTTTTTTAAATATTCTGACGTAAACGATTGGATGACAGCTGAATGGTTCATTACTTTTTTTTTCTAATTCAAAGCGTTAAATTCTGCTTTTGCTATGTTTACTTGATAATTGGTTATGATTTATTTTATGATTTATGATTTTGACGTGTATATGTGCGTATATTTATACTGCCTACATACTGAATAAATGCTTTGATTCTTTGATTCTTGATTCTTTGAATTAAGCTATTTTATTGGTTAATCACGCGCGACTTAATCGATAGTAAAGTATCGAATAAGTATTTGTTTTAACTCGTATCTTACATCCCTGGGAAGTTAAACAACAAAAATCGCTTGGTGTGAACCTTGGTGTATAAGCTTCTACTTTTTTGACGACTTTGCTCAGAAATATCCTTCATGTAAATGTTTCTATTTTTTATTTTTACGTATTTTTGCTGAAAACTCGTCTTCATTCTTAGGCTTATAATTTTTTTTACTCGTGAGTCGATTTGAAATCTATTTTTTGTTTGATAGGAATAGCAGCAGAGTTATTTACATTTGTACTTGTAGATCTTATGCAATTATGGCAATATCTAGTGATACAGAGCTGCAATCGTATCGATTGTCCTTCATATTTAAGTAATTTTATTAAAAAAACTTGAAGTAAATGAATCTCTATCAAACATAGTCGCCAAAAGCAACATATAGAAGACCTTTAACCAAATTTAATGAAGACAGCTACTGCGCCTTACAATTTGAAATAGGTACTAATAAATTATCAGAAAACAAACGATAAACGTTGGTTGATTGCTTACAATCCCATTTAATGTTTTTTTCCCTATCAGTATACCAGCAGGTGACGCCAGTAATGCAATGCACGTGCTGTTTACCTACTGTACATTATTGAGGTACATATTGATATTGTTATTTATTTCACTCGCATGAGAGCATTATCAGCAAAGCTCTTGCAGTAATAACTCTACAGTCAATATAAGCGAAATTGTATGGTGTTGTTGACTTTAGCTGGGATAGAGTATGAACACTAGCTGCGCCTCACGGCTTCGCCCGCGTTATAACGCAAAAAAACCTATGCGTTAATCCAGGTTATAAACAATCTGTATGCCTTATTTCCTGAGGGCCCGGTGGTGTAAGTGGGAGAACGGTCGGCTTTGATGCCAGAAATACCGATTTCAATCCACGCCGTGCACCAATGGATTTTTCTATCGAAAAAATTATGTGCGCTTTTCTCAGTGGCCCTCCGGTGAAGGAAAAACATTGTTAAAAAAACCAACACACCCCCGCATGGTGGTAGGACATTATCTAGTGTCCGCCTGGCCAGCTACCACCCTCAAGCTCGAAAATCTTTCGCAAACATATAATGTGTTCCGGCAGCTATCCTTGAGAGCCAGTTCCCATTCTAGGCATAGTGTGCTTACCAATCTTCGACCGCATCATCACTTACAAACAGGTAAGGATAGTGGTCAAACGCTAGCCCATAAGACATAAAAAAACACCTCTCAAACCAAAAATAATTTCTATCTCATGGTTAAACTGACTAAGTGGCGGACTAGCAAAAGTCTCTGAAAATGTGCCCTCGGCCTTTTAGCCACACTCCCGTGTTGAATTTTATTTTATGTAAGTATTGTGTTGTTTACCTTTGAATATTGATTGATATTGATGAACATTAGGTTCATGGATAGAAAAGAGCTTGAGTGAAATGCAATGAGTTGAAAACCATAAGCAATTTTAACTTTATTTTTATTTATAACTGTACTGAACAACATACCTATATGATCAACCTACTGTTATATTTCGTAATATTTTCAGTAGGTAATGTTATTGTGGCTAATTCGTACATATATTAAAGAAAAAAAATACTATGTGTACGACGCTTGCGTTATAAAAGGACGTAAACAAACTGAGCATGACTCATGTGTTTTACAATTAATTCGTGATAGATAAACAAGCGTGTCTGCTCGATGTTCACACGAATATTAAAAGAAGTGCTAATTTGAAACTTTTTCCAACGCAATAAGAAACAATATTGATAAAACTATATGTTCGATGATAGATCTCCGATCATCACGCACGTCTATATAAAAATACACAGTAGTTTACCTACACATTTATGCATAGTAAACGTTTTAGTTCCTTGACAAAATAAGGTTTCATTTAGAATAAGGGGCAGCTGAAAAGTTCTGCGCATAAATGTACGTGCTCACAGTTTCTATCGCTACATATCCTATGTCACTTTCATTCTTGTCTATAATATAATTGGAATAATAGTCCAGCAATGTCTAATAAGTACAAAGTAAATATTATGTTTCTTTGAAGTGTTACACACTTTATATTTTTGTAAATTGTTAAACATAATCCAAAATTTCATCGTACCGACGGGACTTGAACCCGCAACCTCCTGAATAACATGTTCAGGTGCTTTGCCAATGGGGTTAAAAACTGAAAGCTCGAAGTAGGTGGCGCTACTGTTGAGTGTTCCTAAAAACCGCCATATTGCAAATTTTGTATGGTTTTTTCACAAACTTATTTGCCTAAAAAGATATAATAATGCATTCGACCTTGACTTTCAGCCAATTATAAGATGAAATAAGACAAGGTGTACAATTTTAATCCATTTCTGTAGATAAAAATATATTTAAAAAATATTTTTTGACGTTACTTTTAATTTAATTCGGGAACACATTAATAACAGTGCTTTTGTAATTAATAGCTGCACATAGCGTTATAATAAGTAAATATTTCAATGCGAATTTATTTGTTTACAAAATTACTATTGAAAATGACAGATTGCTGTCAGATTTAAGGAACACTCAACAGTAGCGCCACCTGAAGTGAGCAAAAGGCAGTTTTTAACCCCATTAAGCCACAGCGCGATGTATCGTTACGACGAAATTAGTGGATTGCATTTGTTAACCCAATTATGCATTGGTGGCGCCATCTATGACTACTTATTACGTAAGTTAATACAAAGTTTAATACAAATTACATATATACTACATACACGTAATATACATTACATACACATATATATATATATATATATATAGTACAAAGTAAATTCAAATACGGATCGCGCTAAAAACATCAATTTCATATCATTATTTTTTGTTTTATTGTATTATTATTATTATACACATCCCAAATGTTTAAAATTTACATTCTAATTAGTATTGTGTAATTGGGATCTTTAAAGCCAGAGTTATTGAACTGTAAACAAAAGTTTGGGCTCAATCTTGGGATAGTTGAACCACGGTTATATAACAGTGGTTGGACACAGCACAATAGTTATTATGACATGGTACTTTATAAGTCTTTCTGTATGTTTATTAGTTGCCTTGAAGATGTAATTAGTCGATTGAAAGATTATGGTTTTATTGTTAGCAATAATTGTGATTTTACGCGGTATATCGACAGTTAAGGGTATTTTTATTTAATTATTTTAGTTATCCTATCTATGTATATTGGTGTTGATTCTGTTGTCGATGAAATTGACAGCACTCAAAATAATAGGTACTATCCTTGTCTGGCAATTACACTACAAAATATGAACTGTTCAGCCTTTTTGTGTGACAGAAGAAGCAATCATACAGTTGATAACCACGCTTCATCATCATCATCATTATCATTATCAGACAATTACCGTCCACAGCTGGACATAGGCCTCTTTAATCTCCTTAACCACGCCTGCAAACAATTACATTTAAAATTTACATCATGTTTGTGTTGTATTACAATATGTCTTTACTATCAGACTACCGTTTACGTAGTTGCTTTAGTAACCTGTCTGTGATAACTTGGAGCTTGTCCTTATTACCTTATTTATATAATAAAAATAAACCTTGGTTTCCTCTTTGGAGATTTTTGGTCTAAGTTTACCTTATTCGTTTTCCTGTTTAAGACAAGCCGTTGCTTATGAAATATAAGTAACTATGCATTGTATGTGCTCATACATAAGTTACCCAAACTTAATTGGTAATAGTTTTTATTGGAGGACGTCATCGTATTTATATGTACCTTAAGACTAGCTGTTGTCTGCAACTTTACTCGCGTGATCAATTAAACACATAATTTAATAATTATACTCAAACTATCATAAAAAGGCAGACAGATTCGCCGAACACCCGAGTGAACGCAAGTTCAGTAATACTAAATGCTCGAGTAATACGCTTCCGCGGTCAGTTTGCTACCAAGCGGCAGCAGGGTCGGACGCTTTCGTGCAGTATTACTTCGCAGCGTTGCTTACGTAGTAATCATGCCGTATTGACTATGCCGGACTGAGCACGGAAAATTATTACTCAAGAATTTAGTATTACTGAACTTGCGGTCACTCGGGTGTTCGGCACGAATCTGTCTGCCTTTTTTATGATAGTCTGAGCAATTATCTTATTTATTTTACCAAATCTAAATATCTTCAACCGTTTGAATATATGTATATATTCAAACTATGTATCTTATTAGTAAATAGGATTGCAATATTTTATCACAACGTATAGAATATCATTTCCTCTGATATATCATGAAATTTGTTAAGCTTGGACAAACCCACTTATTTATCATTCGCGCGAATTTTAGGTACCTTACCAGTTGCCTGCGTATCAATATAAAAATAGGTACATAATAAGGATAATTGCCAATGAATTATCATATGATATCTATATATCCTTGAAAGATAGCTATATCTTTCTAGGCATTAGTCATCATGAGTTCCTTAGCATTGTCGTTTATCTGCAATTGTTTAAACAGTTCGTTTTTCACTCCCACGAAAGAAACACAATCACTTGAACACCTTACCTTTGCAATCATTCAGCTGTACTTGCGTTTATTGAATTTTAAATCTTATTCCTATTACTTATTGAAGTGTTTTCGATTATCGCGTCGAACTCTAGTGCCGCTCATCTGTGTGTGACCTAACCTAAGCGAAGCTAAAATTATTCATAGTGTCTGTTACCTAATCTGTGTACTGCAAGGCTTTTGTAATGCAACTATAGTATAAACTGTGTCGCAAGGCTGCGCAGTTGAAGGTGCTTTGGAAACGTCTTCGCGCGACATTTTGTCTCTAAAATCGGTACCGTGAAGTTTATTTTGGTCCCAATCGACATACAGTGGAAGACAGGTGCTTTGTGAATAAAACAATGATAGCGTCCGACGATTTGTGACGGTTTGGTGAAATTGTTGGAAAGAGGATTTTATTCAGGTATTTATTATTGGAGTTTTATATTGGTGTAGCGTTTTAATTTAATGTTGGTGAATTTTAAAATCTGAATATAAAAATTATAGTCTTAAAACTATTTTATCATTCATTAATTGGGGCAACTTTTGTGATTATTAATAATAAAACTCGCTATGATTTTAATAATAAGTTTGTGAGCAAGAATAAAGAATAAATATTTTAGAAATAAAATCAAGTATAGCAAACGTATTAAATACATTTATAATTCAGTGTAAAAATGATTCATACATTAGTGTAGGAAATGTCGTCATATTAAGTTTTATTATACCTACGATGCTGATTCAATCGGTGTACCTACGTTTACGTATGTTATACGCTAGACTATGCTAGATTAGAAGCTCATTATAGGGTGCCGAATTGCCAATTTATAATAATATCATGATATTCGTGATCTGCATCTATTTATACCGATATATATACCGAGCGTATGAACAGGCCCTATTCTATATGCTTATCTAAACGATTCAAATTAAGAGAAAATAGAGATATTTTTTTGTTTGTTTGTTACGATTTAGCTCAAAAACTAATGGGCCGATTTCAAAAATTCTTTATTTTTTACATTTCTGGCTTCTATTTAATTAATTAATTTTATTAATTTTATTAATTTTATTAATATTTTATTAATTTAATTATTTAATTAATTTTTTAATTAATTATTATCAGAAACAGAATCGATTGGTATCTGTCAAAAAGTAAATACATATATCTATTTTTTTAATCAAAATCCTTTGGACATTGGTCAAAATGTGGTCAAAGAAATGGACAGTCCTATTTTTTTTTTCTGTAGCTACAACGAAAGAGGCTTACGGTCTCCTCACAAAAATCCATCCATACTTTGCGTTTAGCCTTCGCCAAAGGTAGTTTATTTATATCACGAACTGAGCTATAAAACCTAAGGAAAATCGATAACTTCAAATAAGGTGCTGACTCATTCTACAAACCTAATCAAGTTTTCGTATCTCTACTATTTTCAAGTGGTAGGTCATATATAGGTCCGGTGGTAATAACCACTTTGTCATGAAATACAAGTTTTATTCCGTTTGAAGAAGCTGAAGTTGTCTAATAAATTCGCTGGGTATATGAGACTCAATATCAACCACCCACTGAACAAAGACATGTCATCGATCGCATCATCCCTTAATATCAAGTGAGATAGTAGTCAACAGCTCGGTGTAAAAGAAGTCCACATCCATTTCACTAAGTTCCAGTATCATCATCATTATAAGCCCACGTCAGTCCACTGCTGGTCATAGACCTCTCCCATTGCACGCCACTGAGCCCTGTCTTCAGCTGGTATCCATTCCAGTCACTGCCAGCTGCCCTGCGTATATCGTCGCTCCACCTTGTCACAGGGCGTCTCATACTACGTTTGTCAATTCCTAAGGTCCTGTATGATGCCAGCCAACTTGGAAGAAGGGCTAAGATCGTTCGCTATGTGGAATGGACAAACGTCTTGAGGTCCAGCGCCATGCCTTACTGTATTCCGCTTCCAGGCAAACCTTCGATATCATCTTAGAGTGCATCTTAGACAACATCATAGTGATCAAGTGCTTGTCTGCTCGCAATAAAATATTAAAACATGTGAGACGTCTAGTGTCGATCTCTGTCTGGGTTTAGATTCTATATACATAGATCTCTTACATTTAGCGAAGCATTTCAGACTACATGCATACGAGTATATCTGACTAAATAATAATCAAGACACGTAGAATCGTATTTTTAAACCTGAACCTAGATAGACGTAGAAAGTAGAAATTCCACATTTTAATGTATGCAAGGATGTCGGTCCCACAGCGTTGTAGTAGACAACTATAATGTATGTAGCCATGTCGATACCAGATATTTTGGCTGTATGTGTATTTTTTTTTGCAGTTCCAGTCGTACTTGCAAGCTTGCTGCACATACTACCATCAGGGAGCTGATCTGTCTGAAGATTTGGAGCCGTTTCTCAAGAATACGGCTGAAGAGGTAATATATTAGGCACTTTAGATTGTAGTTATTTTGACTGACTTTTCAATTCGTATGATGTTACTTTAAATTTTTTTCATGTAAATTCTATCTATACTAAAAACTTCGATCTGGATATTTCAATGGTATGGTAATTATAAGTATAACTAGCTGCTGCAGGGTGGTCTGTTCTGATTACATGTTATCAAGATCTGACGTCGATCTAGCCAGATCTCACTGTGAAGTAACTTCGGTCCCTATTATAGTGTTATTAATTTTTTTACTAACCTATTTAATCCCACTGCTAGCCAAAGATTTTCCCCATTTTTTTCACCTATCCCTATCCAGTGCCGTTTCTCTTTTTGAAAAACATCAAAATCATCAGCCGCTTCTTTGTGGCCTTTCTCTACGTCGACGGCCGTCTTCAGGCACCCATTACGTGACACACTTGTCGGGATGCATCGGAAAAGTATGACCCGGCCGGTCATACTTGTCCGATGCATCCCGACTAGTGAGTCCCATTTCAGCCTGGCATTCTTCGTACCTACAGAGTAGGTCAAATTACTTAATTTTTTTTAATATTAATACTCGTTATTCGTAATATAAAGGCGAAGCAGTAGCGTGACAAGAATTTTAGATATAATACAGTATATATAGTATAATACAGTATATACAGTTTGTGTAACGTTCATCATACCGTGAGCTACAGCAATTTAGATTCTATAACCGCGCGTGTCTTTGTGAACTTAACTCAGTAGTAAAATTGATATAAAATACTGTATTTGATACAGAAGTTAGTGAAATTGAAAAGTATTCTTGTTAACCCCTCCAACTAAGCTAAATATGCTTGTGTCTGGAGTGGGTTCACGTCAATAGTGCAATGGGTGGGGTGGGGAACTCACGACCTCTCGATCGCCAGTCCGACACCCTATCCATTGGGCTATAGCCGCCTGAATTCTTTGCAATTTGAATGTTCTTGATTTCTAATGGTTAAGATATGATTTTTTATGCAATGCCATATCATGCCGGTGATTGAAGTATTTACCACAAAATAAAACAAGCAAAATTATGACAACATATTACAAATATATAAGATAGATATATAAGAGAAGTTTAGTACTATACTACATACTAACTATATTACTTTAGGCTAAATGTCAGTTATTTATCATTGCATCTTCCGTGCAGGTTTCAACTATGCGTACAGACACTAAAATACTAGACAAAGAGATGGAGAATCGTCATACAATCGTGAACAGCAAAGACACAGTGCTTCCCAGCTGTAAGAATGTGGAGGGTGACTGTAAAGATGGACTTATGACTACTCCCTGCTTGAAGAACTTGCCGAGAATGCAGGGATACCTGTTCAAGCGGACCTCGAATGCTTTCAAGACTTGGAATAGACGGTGGTTTTATCTTTACGACAATCGATTGGTTTATAGGTAAGTGCTATTTATTTGAAGATGTGGTTGAGGTTTATATCATACAGGCTGGCGTATGAGCACTATGTCTCATGTTTGGAAGTGATGATGCGTTCGAGAATTGTAGCACGCTGGACCTAGGATGGAAACTGGCACTCAAGGACAGATGTCAGAACACATTAGATATAGCCTGTGCAAAAAGAGAACCGTCTTAGAAATGGAGGTCGCGTCGGTCGTCGGTCGTTTTAATTTACTGTTTTTGTTGCATTGACAACTGCTGTCATTACTAGTACGACTAAAAATGTTTGATACTTGGTAGGTACCTACTCTTATCATTATCGTGTGGTACTAGGTAGGTATGTGCCTTTGAATGTTAGTTCATCGTAACGCCACTTGTACTATTCATTATTCTGTGACGCCACGAAGGTTCTCTTTGGTGACAGATTTTCCAGCGTAAGGGTTTACCAGGAGTAAATTAAGCAGTGTTCATTTGTTTTGCTTTATCGAACTTTTTGAACTTTTTCGAACTTTCATAGTGGTAGAACTTCTGCTAGCATCTCGCTTGTTCTGTTACCAAACTATAACAACTAGAGATTTTCTTATTATTAAAAAAAAATCTTTAAAGATATTATTGTTATAGGAATATAAATTATTGTGACTTCAATGATGTTATGATAGTATTCTGAATAATGTTATATAAATTTTCATTACAAACCATAACAAATCCTACTTTAACAGTAAAAAACGGTGTCCACTAATTGAAGTGAATAAGAGAAGAAGAAATAGAAGTGTCAATGTAATTGCCAAATAATTCAGCCGTGAAATAGGAATGTTTTTCGGTTTAAATAGCAATGTTTCCAGTCTAATTACAGAGTATGTGAGACTAAACATCTTTGTGTTCGAGATGAACAAGCGCAGTGCAGTGACAAGTAAAATTTTAGCTATAAAGAATTTTGCATGCTGGTGTGTCTGTAATGGGTAGATGGACTACCTATTAGATTATTATATTTAGATTAGATTATATTAGATTAGGCGCAGGAAACAAGCAAAATTCTGAATAAGATTTTTTCATGACGCTATATCTGTAATAGGTAGATGTCACGTCGTTACCTTATATCATAAATAAAAATAGGTCCGAGACTAAATTATGTACTATCGTGCTGATCATGAAGCTAGGATGAAAGAATTCTCTGATGGCAAATGGCAGGACGGTCGAATCCGACCTGGTCACAGAATAATGAATAGTACCAGCCTGGTATGTTTTGATATCTTTAGTACGTTTTATTAGAGATGAGGTCTTTACACAAATATATTAATATACCTATAAATTATTTATTTCACAAGTAACACGGACTCATAACATTACACAAAATTAAATAACCAAAATAACAAGATAACAGTCACATTATTGCAATACTAATCATTATAAAAAAATGAAATCAAATTACACTAAGTTAAATTAAATATGTCAATTCAATTATTATTATAACATTAAAATTAATTACAGGCTTGTTTTAAATTTTTTTTAAGTAATTCTTTATTATTTGTTCTTCAGTCGTTGATTGACTAACAAAAGTATAAAAATGCAAGGTGTCATGTGCGTTGCATTTTTGTGACAGTTTTGGGGTCATTGTAATTTTCGTCTGTGACTGAAATAACATTCATTGAAAGGTTATATACTGTACAAGGTTGCTGCGAATCTTGTTGTTTATTCAAATAAGTGACAGACAAGTAGGTCGTTCGGGTATTGGTAAGCGTCATAAATGTGAATAATGCAGCTGCACTCAGATCTAGGTTTCATATTTTATTTTTGCGACTGAAAATTTGGCAACTTTTTCCGACCTCAAATGGACGTAATGAATTGCTGTCGATTATCGAAGTTTGCCTCGACAGGAAAAAGGTTTCTGGATCGGTCTCAGTACTGGTGGATCATTTGGTATATATATACTTATATATACCAAATGCTCCAGACATTACGGCCCAGTGTTCCGGCAGCTATCCTTTAGAACCAGGTCCCTTTCTAGGCCTAGCGTGCTACAATCCTCGAGCGCATCATCACTTACCAACAGGTAAGATAGTGGTCAAACGCTAGCTTAAACGATATAAAAAAACCTGTACTAGCACATCAAAGTGATAGGACAGAAGGACTTAGTATATAGGCTCCAATGCAAAATAAATAAAAAAAATCCATCCAAAGCAAAAACAAATAAATTATCAGTCAATTTCCGTCCACTGCTGGACATAAGCCTCTCCCAGGGCACGACACTGAGCTCGAGCTTCAGCTATTCGTTTTCAACCGCTGCCAGCCAGCTTGCGTATATCATCGCTCCACCTAGCTGGAGAGCGTCCTACACTACGTTTACCGAGCCGTGGTCTCCATCATCACTGGTCACTTAGAAATTTACCTGCCAAAAAGTGTAGATTATTTTTGCATTATCTACTCATTCTTTCCGGCTACGCTTTATGGTCTATATGATAAACAAATCTATACGATTTTTGAACCGTTCTTGTTTCAACAGCAATTTTCAGGCAGGCTGTATTTGAATATATTTCTATGAATAAATTAAACATTTAACGGATTCGTTAGCATACTTGAAGGCTGAGAAGTAAGGCCGCATGGCGCCATTTGCTGCCGTTTACGTTTTTAAATGTTCATTGTTTGTTTATCTAGTGATATATTGTTTTTATCTAACGTGGGATTGTTTTGTGTGTGATTGTTACTAATTCAGTTGTTTTCTTAACTACTTGTGGTCTTATCTTTTGTGTACGCAGCACAGTTTCTGTTTGGGTCGATGTACTTGACAGTAAAGCGTAATGCGTTTTGAAACAATTTATTTTTCCATTGCCAAGAGCTACAATAGGTTATTTTTTTTTAACGAACATTAGCCACATTTATTTAATTTACTTATTGATTAATAAGATTACAAAACATATATATTATATATATATAATATATATGTTTGATATATACAAAACATTTATATAGGTATTCAGATTGTCAAAAAACCTAAGAAGGTTTGTCATGTGAGGTCTATTTATATTAGTTCTAGAACATTTGACTTGAATGATATGACCAATTGCCGGTTTTCCTTTAGAACGCATTTCAGACTATTATATACGCTATATACGCTATACTATTCTACTTTATAGTACAGCATTACAAGCAAGTCGGCAAATATATACCAAAACTAAGTGTGAATGTTCTAAATAAAAATATTTTGTGCTTTAAACTATATTCTATTATATTATAGCTTAGTTGAAATGCGCTTTATCAATATTACAGAAGAATGAATTTTTTTAAATGAGAGAATGGGTAGCGCTTTACAACTATCTTACCTCACCTGATGTTAAGATGATGAACCGGTCGATTATATAGCGCTTACCCATAAGATACATATTCACTCTCGAGTTGAAGACCCCTAAGTCATATCTAATCGGAAACAAAGACTTAGGCAAGGAATTCAAGTTAACAGTAGTTGGTACACAATCAGACTTGACTTTGTCTTGGACCACCAGACGAGCGTTTAGCTTCTTTTATGAAGGTAAATTTCTACTGATGATCCTATCTGTTTCAGAAAAAGAACCGGTGAACTGAACGTGACAGTAATGGAGGAAGACTTACGACTGTGCACAGTAAAACCAGTACACGATGGAGAGAGGAGGTTCTGCTTCGAAGTCCTATCACCTTCTAAGTATGTTTTGTGCACTTTGTTCTCTAGCTAATTTCCTATTAGCTACTCGCCCCAGCTTCGCGTGGGTGAAATTTGTATTATATATTTATATTTAGTACACAATATATTTTATACAAGTGTATTTATATATGTTGTTGTCTACAGAATATCAACGCTTACGTAGTAACTTTAATCTAATGTGTGGTTCCGCTGCAAATATTTTATTTGTAGCGAATCGCGTAATTTTAAATCTATGATATCTTAATGAAGCTACCTGTTGAGTCTCCAGAAACTTACATGTGTTTTTTAGATAGCGCCTCAATTAGCTGCTGTTCCATCGACTAGTTATTATTTTTTGTAAATTGTTAAACACAATCCAAAATTTCATCGTACCAACGGGACTTGAATCCGCAACTACAACAACAATAATGATTTCTTCCGAATGATTAACTTACGTAATAAGTAGTCATAGATGGCGCCACCAATGCATAATTGGGTTAACAAATGCAATCCACTAATTTCGTCGTAACGTTACTTCGCACCATGGCTTAATTAGCAAAGCACCGGAACATGTTATTCCGGAGGTTGCGGGTTCAAGTCCCGTTGGTACGATGAAATTTTGGATTGTGTTTAACAATTTACAAAAAATATTAAGTGTGTAACACTTCAAAGAAACATAATATTAGTTATTATTTCTACACTGCTGTCAAAAAGTGACACGTGTCACATTAACTTTGAAGATGGTTCCTTAATAATGCGAATTTAACTTCCAGAAGTCACATGCTCCAAGCGGACTCCGAAGAGATGTTAAACTGCTGGATATCAGCGTTACAGAACGGCATCCGCAGCGCCATACAACAGGGACAAAGCCGGGAGAACCCGGAGTCCCAGCTTGTGTTGGTGCCCGATGATAGTCGACCGACTGATAACAAACATGTCAATGTTGCCATGAAGAAAGTGCGGTAAGAATGATTTATTTCTATTCACTTTTAGTGCCAGATGCCGGACAGGCGAGAATATGAACACTATCAAATGGGATGTTAAGTGATGATGCGGTCTGAGTTGTATCTCTCATCAGTCTCTCTATCCAAAAATTAAAATAGAAACGGCAGTTTGAAAAATCAATTTGTCAAAGCTTTTATTGATTTGTTTTGAGTGTCACTTTAAACATGACCTCGAACAAAAATATAAAGTTAAAGGTAGTATCTAGTAATAATTAATAAGAAATGAATATCAACTAATAACACATACATTTGTTTCAGAATATGGGAGCAACTACTCAGCATTCCTGGTAACAACTTCTGCTGTGACTGCGGCAGTCCCAATCCGCGATGGGCCAGCATCAACCTCGGGATCACGCTTTGTATTGGTTAGTGAAACATTTTATACCACTACATGTTATACTTACTACTTCAAACGTATAGGCAATAGGCTCCAGAGTCTAGACTAGCCTAGAGTATTGCCGCAAAGTCTCTAGTTTATCGGTGTTTAATGGATACATTGCGGAGAGTGTGTTATACAATTGCACGAATTAGTACCGCCATTCCCTTTCTTTTATCGGACAACCAGACGTACCGATGTGCGCCACCAACTACTCTCACAAAACATTTTGCTTTATTATTTATCAAACGTACTGCTAATGAATGGAATTCCTTCCCGGTGTCAATATTTCCCGGTAAGTGCAACCCGGACGTCTTTAAATCGCGAGAGAACAGGTATCTTCTAGGTAAGCTCCGCTACATCCTCGATCGCTTTTCACTTAACATCGGGGGAGATACCATGCCATAATTGGTTAGCTGAGATTTTGTTTGATAAAGCCAGGTGACAAGTAAGTGGCGTGAGTCACGCTAGGCCTAGAGTTGGAATAAAGGGGCTTAGACTCTAAGCCCATTTATCCTTAATCCATCTAAGCTTTAGAGGCTAATTGATTTGTGCTATCATCTTGTCCTCGAATATTGTTCTTCCGAGATTTAGCTCTATAAATAATCTAGTTACAGTTACTCGTATAATGTAGAAATAAAATAATGTGTGTAATTATAGAATGTTCGGGCATACATCGCTCGTTGGGAGTACATGTGAGTAAAGTGAGGTCGCTCACCTTAGACGACTGGGAGCCGGATATTATTAAAGTAAGTTTATTTCTTTAGTAGAAGAACCGACAATTTTTCTTTTTTTTATGGTAAAAGGTAACAGGACAAGCATGACGCTCGCCTGATGGTAAGCGATGACGTCTGACTATAACAGACAGCGGCATACTAAATTATAGACTGCCAGAATTTTGCATGTCACTGCACTGCGCCTTGAGACATAAAGATGTTGAGTCACGACTGTGAATTTCATTCCTTCGACATAAGGTCTAAAATGTTCAATTGAATCTAAAACTGCCAAATGTTCACGTTCAGTGGTACTATAATTTCTTTCACATTTATTTAAAGATCTTGAATAATAAGCAATTGGATGTTGTTCATTATTTTCGTCTTCTTGACTCAGAACACTACCAATTCCTACAGAACTAGCATCGCAATGTAAAAAGAAAGGTTTTTCAAAATCAGGACACTGTAAAACAGGTGTAGTTATTAAGGCATTTTTTAAATTAATGAAGGCTTCTTCAGCTTCTTCATTCCAAACAAAAGTATGTTTTATCTTTTTACTTCCGGAAGTTAATTTAGTTAAAGGGGAGGCAATATCAGCGAATTTACAAATGAAACGTCGATAATATGAACATAATCCTAAAAAGCTTCTAAGTTGTTTTACGGACTCTGGTCGTGGAAAGTTTTCTATAATTTCTAATTTAGACGGATCAGTATGTAGGCCTTGATTGTCTACAATATAACCGAGATAACGGAGTCTTTCTTTGCAAAATTCACATTTTTTAAGATTTACTGTTAAGCCTGAGTTTTTAAGTATTTCATGGACTTTTTTAAGGTACTCTATATGATTTTGAAAATTATCATTTACTAAAATCAAATCATCTAAATATTTAAACAGGACATTGTCAAATTCAGGTCCAAAGAGTTTATCAACCAAGCGTTGTAACTCTGCCGGTGCGTTGGTGATTCCAAAAGGCATCCGAACAAAATGGTACAAGTTTTTTCCAGGAACTACAAAAGCAGTCTTTTCACGAGAGGACTCTTCAAGTTTAATTTGCAGAAATGCTTTAGAAAGATCTATGGTAGATATGAATTTAGCCCCACGAAGGCTGTCTAATATCCTAGAAGGGTACGGCAAAGGATAAGAATCTTTAACAGTTATTGAATTTAATCGTCTCGAATCTAAACATAATCTGGTTCCACCATCTTTTTTATCGACGGCTAATACAGGGGAACACCAAGGAGATTTTGAAGGTTCTATAATTCCTTCCTTTAATAAAACTTCCACTTCATCATAAAGTTCTTTTTGTTTAGCAGGACTCAACGGCCAATATCTACTTTTAAAAGGGTCGCCAGTAACGTTAATTTTATGTTCCACAAGGGTGGTAATTGAACCTGTTTGTCAGTCATGATGAATAATCAAAAATATTAAAGAAACAAAGACAACAACCAACTAAAAATTCAAAGAATAGTTAAAACTCATCAAAGTTTATAAGATTTTTTGTTAAAAACGGTTTAAGTTATTATGTTTTAAAGTTTATGTTAATATTTAATAATGTTCAAAAGTATTTAAAGAAATTTGAATGTACAAAGAAACATTCAAATTGTGAAGTATGTAAGATGCAAAAAAGATTCACAATTTATCTTAATTGTCAAGATTATTAACAACGGCTAAGGTTATATCTATTTGTGAAAAGTAAAATCAATAAACTAGTTAATAATTATGTTAATAAGCTAGTATTTTCTAATATGAATGTAGCTTAATGCTTCTCAACAGTAAACAAACGTTATAACTTTATATAAGACAAAGTTATATCAATTCAAACAAAAACTTAGCACTTTCAATGTGGTCAAGGTCAGTTCCTTACAAAATGTAAACAACGCATATCTCAAATGTTATTATATAGTAAGTACACACTTAGATTAGTCTATCCAGTATATAAGACATATAAAGAACATTGTATGTTAATTAGTTTTGTTAAAATACAAAAAAAAGTTGTAACAATTCTGTTTTCAAAGTACAAAAACTGTAAAAATGCTAAAAATAACAAAAAATTGCACTAAATTGTGACAAGAAAAACAAAAATAAGATGCAAGAAAGATTATATATGTGGAGGTAACTCCGGTCCCTGTTCTCGCGCTAATTGTAATAAAAAAATTTGTTTATAAAAAATATAAACGTTACTAGTTGTAACATGAAGGTTATAGAGTATAAAAAGCTAAAAATTAATGTTAGGTAGACAGTATTTATGAATATCGAGCGCCCTTGTTCTACCAAGATCTAAAACTTACCAGGATAAATCAGCGGTGTCATTGAGACTTTTAATCTCGGACCGGGGGACAGGCAAATGATATAACACTGTTTTGGGAATGTATGACAAATTTTAATACTTCAAAACGTCCCTTACCTCCAAAGTGAGTTACATTACTTAGTTAAAGCCGCAATACTATGTCTAAACATTTGACTATAAATACCATTCGGTTTTCGTTACTTTTTAGGTTAATTTATTTTACATTTTACTACTGAAATTTGGTTATTGTCTTTCTTGCATCTTGCGAATATGAAATTAAAGTTTTAAGGGTAATAAAAAGAGTTATAATGAAATTAGCTTAGCTGCAGCGTCCGGGGGCGTCTGAGCACACCACTCTAAACAGACGTCATTCATCGTCGCACCAACAGCTCAAAACTACGACGACATCCAAACGGTGTGCGTCGCACAAACACCTCAAACTAACGACGTCTTCCAGCGTCGAACAAACAGTTGGCGACACCCATAGTCGTCCAAACAGCTCAAACAGCGCCAAAGGCTGTAACCAAAAATCCGATTGTAATTTGTCGCCATGAAGGATGACGCGAAACATTTTAGGTTATCAAAAATTGACTCACCGCAAAATCACGACGTTATCATATGGCACTACGCCATAAGCACGCCGAGTATTATCGCAAGGGCGATTTGGAATACGGATTCATTTTATTGAATCCGATTTATAAAATTTTCTAAAAAATGAGCCCTTTGTATGCCTAGGGGCAAGAAAAAAGTGACGTCCCCGATCGAGAATTGACAGATGTCAAAGTCATTTTTTTTTGAAAGATTGTCTATAGGATATTGAATGATCCACAGACCAAGTAATAACTCGATTATTTAAAATCGACCAAAAATGGCTAAATACGAAAATGTTCTAAATTATTTAAAACCAAAAGGTAATTTTGTCAGTCTTAGAAGCTGAAATGTGCTTCCAAACGAAAAATATGTAACGAGTCGAAATACCTCGTTACAGTACATACCTTCCCAAAAAAAAATAAAAGAATGAAACTTCTTTTATTTTTGAGAAGAACTCCCAAAAAATTCCTAATAAAAACTTATGCAAAAAAAATTAATAAACAGAAAATATTCCGCCACCAAAATATGAAATTTATTCAAACTAAAAGAAGACACTAATAAAGCATAACGTTAAATCAGTTAAGCTTCTAGCCACTGACTAAGTTGCTCTAGAAAAACAAGTTATAAAAACTTTCTAACCAAGTGAAAAACAATGTAAAGGTTTACCAAAACTAATCCATCAATATGACTCAATCCTAAAATCCATCACAAATTAATTATACTCAAGAGTGGATAAGCACCATAGCCTCCATCTACCTATCTGTATTACAAACCAAATAAATATTTCTGAAATATTTAACAAAAGTGTAGATAAGCACCATCGCCTCTATCTTTTATAATCTCAGAACGATTCTAACTAAATTAAAAGGTAATAACAAAGGTTATCCATATTGTAGTACGGTTAAGCATTAGCTGCCGACTTTAGATAATTATTCACTGCAAACGATTCAGTGAACAAGTTTTCAATGAAAAAGTTGAACAACAAAAGTTCAAATTATTCTCATAAAAATAGAGAACCAAAAATAATAAGTAGTGACCGGCTCAACTCTACCGACTTTCCGAACACTAACAAATTAATAAAAGGGTTTGTCAAAAAGACCAAAAATTGTATATTGTGACCGGCTCAACACCACCGACATTCCGTGCACAATAACAAGTTAACAAAATGTTGTTGGGAAAACAACAAAGTTGTATTGTGACCGGCTCAACACCACCGACTTTCCGTTCACAATATCTAAAAAGTTTTCAACGCTTGAACTAAAAATGTCAAAGCGAGGAAAAAATGAAGAGTAAAAAATTACCCAAAAAGGTTAACTGAGACAAAAGCTCAAAAAGAGTCAAATCCGAGAGGCAAATCCGGGTAGAAATTATGTAGAGCTCTAAGTGTCAAATCCGAGGCTTAGGTCTACAACAAACACAAACTAAATAATCTAACCAATATATAACATGCTTCACAAAGACTGAAACACATCTATATTAAAAATGTATTTACACTATGTGCAGGCTATTTGAAAAGTGGAAAGCTTTTCATAGCAATTTAAAACAATATTTATACTAGAAAAGTGGAAAACTTCTCAAAGTATCTAAAAGAAAGTTGAGTACTTGAAAAGTGAAAAGCTTTTCAAAGTAACCAAAATAATAAAATATACAAAAATATACATAAGATCTTTTGATGCCAAGAAAATTTCTAAAAGAAAATATAATCGTTAGATGTAGCTTTTAAAGTTGGGTAAAAGTTTAAAAGTAGGATAAAAGTATCAAAAATAAAATAAAATTACCAAAAAGTTAAAAGTTAGGTTAAGGTAAGTTAGGTTTAGTATATTTAAAGTTGTATTTCAATAAAGTGTTGGTTTTCCTTTCAGGCGATCATCTTTCATCTCCGGCAACTTCTTTCATACTTCAAATCTCATTCATCAACTAACAACGCCGGACCAAAATAGAATATCAAAACAAAGTTAAATAAAAGTTAAATCCAAAAATGAAAATTTTAATATTTAATTATATCTTTAACATGATAACGTCCAGTACTTGTTTTATTAAATTCCTTTAGTACATAAACGTTAGGAGAAATTCTCTCTACAATTTCACATTTAATAAACTTAGGTGCTAATTTAGCCGAAAAATATGCAGGTGCATTTGACTGTACAAAACTTCTACGCCAAACTACATCACCGACATCAAAAGAAATGACTTTTCTTCCCCTATTATAATAAAGAGCATTACGCTTATAAGCTTTCAAAAGATAAGCTTGAACTTTAACAAAAACTTCACTAAGTGAATTTAAAGAGTGAGCATAAGTATCTCTAGTACCAAGCTCAAGTTGATCTAAGTTATCAAAAGAGTTACTAAAACGGTGCAAAGATGCATCAAAAATAAGTTCTCTACCGAACATCAAAAAGTTAGGAGTGTACTCTGTAGCAAGATTTACACTACTATTTAAAGCTAATTGGACATGAGGCAAAAACCTTGACCAAGTTCGATGATCATTTTTAACAAAACAAGAAATACATGTTTCTATTGTCTTATTATATCTTTCTACTGGATTATTCTGTGGAGTGTATAGTGCATTATAAAATATTTTAGTGATGTTGAAATTTTTTAAGAAATCTACAAAATATTTAGATATAAATTGGGGTCCGTTGTCGGCCACTAAAATTTTAGGTACACCAAATTTAAGAAATATTTCTTTTTCAAAAATTTTACAAATTACTTTAGAAGTAGCATTTATCATTGGAAATATCCAACAATATTTAGTAAAAACATCTACAATTGAAAGAATGAATCTATGTCCAGAATAAGATTTAGGTAAAATCCCAATAATATCAACGGATAACATTACCATGGGTTGATCAACTTTCTTAGGGTTAACCATCTTACCAGCAGGAGCAGAAGTTGAATGTTTATAAGCTTTACAAATGTCGCAAGAAGAAATATATCTTTGAACGTCTCCGAACATTCCTTTCCAATAATAATGTTGTTTTATTTTATTAAGAGTTTTATGTATTCCAAAGTGTCCAGAATTAATATCATCATGATTAGAACGAATAGTATCTAAAACATGTTCTTTAGGTATAACAATTTTCCAATTTAAACGACTATTAGAGTCAAATTTATTTTTACAGTAACGATATAAAGTATTATCTTCTACTCGAAGGTTTTTCATTCTAGAAGGGTATTTTTGACAATTTATAAAGACTTTTCTATACCAAGGGTCTTCTATATCTTCATCTGGTGAGACAATATTTATAGCGGAAACTAATATTGAAGTTATATTGATTCTAGATAAAGCGTCAGGAACTTGATGTAATGATCCTTTTTTATGAACAATATCAAAAGTAAATTGAGAAATACGTGCAGCCCATCGAGCTAAGCGTCCACTAGGGTTATTAAGTTTTAAAAGCCACTTAAGACTAGCATGATCTGTCACGACTGTGAATTTCATTCCTTCGACATAAGGTCTAAAATGTTCAATTGAATCTAAAACTGCCAAATGTTCACGTTCAGTGGTACTATAATTTCTTTCACATTTATTTAAAGATCTTGAATAATAAGCAATTGGATGTTGTTCATTATTTTCGTCTTCTTGACTCAGAACACTACCAATTCCTACAGAACTAGCATCGCAATGTAAAAAGAAAGGTTTTTCAAAATCAGGACACTGTAAAACAGGTGTAGTTATTAAGGCATTTTTTAAATTAATGAAGGCTTCTTCAGCTTCTTCATTCCAAACAAAAGTATGTTTTATCTTTTTACTTCCGGAAGTTAATTTAGTTAAAGGGGAGGCAATATCAGCGAATTTACAAATGAAACGTCGATAATATGAACATAATCCTAAAAAGCTTCTAAGTTGTTTTACGGACTCTGGTCGTGGAAAGTTTTCTATAATTTCTAATTTAGACGGATCAGTATGTAGGCCTTGATTGTCTACAATATAACCGAGATAACGGAGTCTTTCTTTGCAAAATTCACATTTTTTAAGATTTACTGTTAAGCCTGAGTTTTTAAGTATTTCATGGACTTTTTTAAGGTACTCTATATGATTTTGAAAATTATCATTTACTAAAATCAAATCATCTAAATATTTAAACAGGACATTGTCAAATTCAGGTCCAAAGAGTTTATCAACCAAGCGTTGTAACTCTGCCGGTGCGTTGGTGATTCCAAAAGGCATCCGAACAAAATGGTACAAGTTTTTTCCAGGAACTACAAAAGCAGTCTTTTCACGAGAGGACTCTTCAAGTTTAATTTGCAGAAATGCTTTAGAAAGATCTATGGTAGATATGAATTTAGCCCCACGAAGGCTGTCTAATATCCTAGAAGGGTACGGCAAAGGATAAGAATCTTTAACAGTTATTGAATTTAATCGTCTCGAATCTAAACATAATCTGGTTCCACCATCTTTTTTATCGACGGCTAATACAGGGGAACACCAAGGAGATTTTGAAGGTTCTATAATTCCTTCCTTTAATAAAACTTCCACTTCATCATAAAGTTCTTTTTGTTTAGCAGGACTCAACGGCCAATATCTACTTTTAAAAGGGTCGCCAGTAACGTTAATTTTATGTTCCACAAGGGTGGTAATTGAACCTGTTTGTCAGTCATGATGAATAATCAAAAATATTAAAGAAACAAAGACAACAACCAACTAAAAATTCAAAGAATAGTTAAAACTCATCAAAGTTTATAAGATTTTTTGTTAAAAACGGTTTAAGTTATTATGTTTTAAAGTTTATGTTAATATTTAATAATGTTCAAAAGTATTTAAAGAAATTTGAATGTACAAAGAAACATTCAAATTGTGAAGTATGTAAGATGCAAAAAAGATTCACAATTTATCTTAATTGTCAAGATTATTAACAACGGCTAAGGTTATATCTATTTGTGAAAAGTAAAATCAATAAACTAGTTAATAATTATGTTAATAAGCTAGTATTTTCTAATATGAATGTAGCTTAATGCTTCTCAACAGTAAACAAACGTTATAACTTTATATAAGACAAAGTTATATCAATTCAAACAAAAACTTAGCACTTTCAATGTGGTCAAGGTCAGTTCCTTACAAAATGTAAACAACGCATATCTCAAATGTTATTATATAGTAAGTACACACTTAGATTAGTCTATCCAGTATATAAGACATATAAAGAACATTGTATGTTAATTAGTTTTGTTAAAATACAAAAAAAAGTTGTAACAATTCTGTTTTCAAAGTACAAAAACTGTAAAAATGCTAAAAATAACAAAAAATTGCACTAAATTGTGACAAGAAAAACAAAAATAAGATGCAAGAAAGATTATATATGTGGAGGTAACTCCGGTCCCTGTTCTCGCGCTAATTGTAATAAAAAAATTTGTTTATAAAAAATATAAACGTTACTAGTTGTAACATGAAGGTTATAGAGTATAAAAAGCTAAAAATTAATGTTAGGTAGACAGTATTTATGAATATCGAGCGCCCTTGTTCTACCAAGATCTAAAACTTACCAGGATAAATCAGCGGTGTCATTGAGACTTTTAATCTCGGACCGGGGGACAGGCAAATGATATAACACTGTTTTGGGAATGTATGACAAATTTTAATACTTCAAAACGTCCCTTACCTCCAAAGTGAGTTACATTACTTAGTTAAAGCCGCAATACTATGTCTAAACATTTGACTATAAATACCATTCGGTTTTCGTTACTTTTTAGGTTAATTTATTTTACATTTTACTACTGAAATTTGGTTATTGTCTTTCTTGCATCTTGCGAATATGAAATTAAAGTTTTAAGGGTAATAAAAAGAGTTATAATGAAATTAGCTTAGCTGCAGCGTCCGGGGGCGTCTGAGCACACCACTCTAAACAGACGTCATTCATCGTCGCACCAACAGCTCAAAACTACGACGACATCCAAACGGTGTGCGTCGCACAAACACCTCAAACTAACGACGTCTTCCAGCGTCGAACAAACAGTTGGCGACACCCATAGTCGTCCAAACAGCTCAAACAGCGCCAAAGGCTGTAACCAAAAATCCGATTGTAATTTGTCGCCATGAAGGATGACGCGAAACATTTTAGGTTATCAAAAATTGACTCACCGCAAAATCACGACGTTATCATATGGCACTACGCCATAAGCACGCCGAGTATTATCGCAAGGGCGATTTGGAATACGGATTCATTTTATTGAATCCGATTTATAAAATTTTCTAAAAAATGAGCCCTTTGTATGCCTAGGGGCAAGAAAAAAGTGACGTCCCCGATCGAGAATTGACAGATGTCAAAGTCATTTTTTTTTGAAAGATTGTCTATAGGATATTGAATGATCCACAGACCAAGTAATAACTCGATTATTTAAAATCGACCAAAAATGGCTAAATACGAAAATGTTCTAAATTATTTAAAACCAAAAGGTAATTTTGTCAGTCTTAGAAGCTGAAATGTGCTTCCAAACGAAAAATATGTAACGAGTCGAAATACCTCGTTACACTACAAAGCATTTTGCTTCATTATTTCAACAATGCAAGGGAAACGAGTTCTTGAAATGACTGCGATTTGTCCAATTGCCTAGCGTAAAAGTTAAGACATCTATTCTATAGGACATATAAGATAGATAGATGGTTTGGCTTCTAAGCGGGAGGTCGCAGGATCATATCCTAGCATGGGTGATCATCTACAGATGATAGGAGCATTATATCGATGTTCTGCCTGACTTGCTACCAAAGAGTAGCTTAACCACCATCAGGGAGAAAATCTGCCTCCATAACCTTTAGGTGTTCCAGTGACACATCCTTTGAGAGTCAGTCTATTCTTAGCCTAGCGTGTTCACCATCCTCGACCACATCATCGCTTACCACCAGGCGAGATAGTGGCCAAACGCTAACCTTTACGATATAAAAATAATCTGAAATGTTGCACACGTAAAACGGATGACATGCAATGTCATGTTATCGTACCATCGAGCTGGTCTAAGTAATGACAGAGCCATAAGAACTTCTAAACTACGTATGAAAAACCTGTCTTGTTTAGTCTCGTTGGATTTGTCTCGACAAGTATTCATTTCTGGTCTGGATTTATGTAAAAGCTTGTTTAAAAAAAAGTTATTAGCTTCGTCATCGATATGACATACATACATACAACATACATAAAATCACGACTTCTTCCCGTAGTCAGAGTAGATACTACTTCTTTCCACATGCTACGATCCCGACATACGCTCTTTTGCTTCTTCATGAGCGCCTTCGTACATGCTCGCCGGTTATAGATACTTATGACTTGGCCTTTCTTTAAAACGTCTCCGATCTGATCGTGATACGTTCGTCTAGGTCGACCTCTACTGGCTAGCCCATTGGTATTAAAGGTGGTACAATGTTGTTCGCAGGTGATGGCAGAATTAGGAAACAGAATAGTGAATTTAATTTACGAGTCAAATACAGAACGCGCCACCATACCGAGAGCGACGCCCGATTGTGAAACGTAAGTTTATAATAATAATAAATGTTTATTGACTAAAAATAAGTTATGTTATTACAGTGCCATTATGTCTATTTAAGTAAATATTTTATTATGTGAAACGTTTTAAGTAAATATAAACAAAAAAATCGATGATGCGTACGTGTGTGTGAGTCGGCGTGTGCGCGCATGTGTGTGTGTGTGTGTGTGTGTGTGTTTGCATTTGGTAGCCTATATGTTTGATGTTTATCTAATATGTAAGTTATTTAGAGTTATTGGAGACCGCGAATCGGATAACGTACCGTTGGACGTCCTGTGACTAGGTGGAGCGACGACATTCGCAAAGTGGTGGACAGTGACTGGAAACAAAGAGCCGAAGATCGGGCTCAGCGGCGTGTCCTGGGAGAGGCCTACGTCCAGCAGTGGACTGATACCGGCTAATGACTGATAATGGTGATGATGAAGTTATTTGTTCTGATTTACTAATTACATAAAACGCCTTGAAATAACTAAAGCGTGATTTAGACGATACAATTTTCTTGTACATTCAAGTGCAATTATTGAATGCAATAAATTAAGTGCGTTAATTGCCCTTCAAGAATTGTACGCAACTGTTTACACGTATTTACACGGATACAAGTAAAAAAAATCAACGCAATTATTAAATGCAAGTCTTGACAAAAAATAGTTGCAAATGTCTTCTGTTTAGACCAATACAATAATGTTTAGGAGATTATTGCTTTCAAGTGTTGGCTTGTCTAAATAGAGAGTTGTATGTGCGTGTACCATTCATTGGCGGGTTGCTTCAAGTATTGCACGTATTTGCGTTGTCAAATTTTTCATTCAACTTGAATCGCCTAAGAATTGTTTGTATGTGCTGTTTACACCAAGAAAATTTTGGCAAGCAAAACTTGCGCAAAAGATCAAAATGTTACGTACTGCACGTAACGTTACCATGCAGGTAATTTATTGCTTCAATTTTATTGTATGCAACAGGCAAGAAACTTGCATCATGTAAATGGCGCTTAATCAATTTTAAATTAATATGAAATGATTTGTCATCACCTTTTGCACAGCCATTCACCACCTATATTCGAATTGAATAATTATTTTTCCTTCGTTTCTTGAAATTTGCACTGGGGTGGTCAATATGGTGGATACTATTTGAATACTCTTGTGTTAAAAGTTAGAAATATATTAAATACGAAAGTGACTAATGGCCGGTTTCTGAGTACAATTATTGAAAGTTTATCTATTCAATAACGGTACAATTGAGTATATAAACTTTCAATAAACCGACTTCAGAAACCGACCATTAGTTTAATCTATTGCCTTTTCAGGGTTAAACGCTGGTGCGATTTGTAAAAAAATTTAGCACAGAGATAGCCAGTAAAATAGAATAGTACAAGGAAACTATACTCCAAATATCAGAAGCGATACTAATAAGGAAAACAACTTAAGTCCCTTAATTTATGTCATGCAGAAAAACCTAAATCTAAACAACAAAATATCAATCGCAATTTAATTAATGTCCGCACACACGTCCGCAACGTAAGAGGTGCCTATTACGCAGTGAAGTTGGTCATCGTCCGCTCCAGGTAGTCCAGTATTGAATGCCGCGAAGTCGGGAACTGGCGCCATATTTAGATCTCCTCTTACAATAGCATAATATTATGTTACTCATTAAAACGTGTGAATCTGCGGAGTGCAACTAGTAATAAATAAGTGTAATTTTGTCCCACAGGTGTGTGAGAGAAGCGTGGATCCGAGCTAAGTACGTGTCGCTGACATTCGTGCGTGACATAGTGAACAGCCACGACATAGACATGGCGCAGGCTAGCCCGCTGCGCACCGGCCGGCGGTGGTCTGTCAGACGTACTAGACGCAGGTATGACGCACTGTCACCCATTCATTCATTCATTCATTCAGTCATTGTGTGGGTCCGAGCTAAGTACGTGTCGTAATTATACAAAAAAAACTCATCATCATTCACTTTTTAGGGTTCTGTAGTCCTGAAAAGGAACCCTTATAGTTTCGTCATGTCCGTCTGTCTGTCAGTCTGTCTGTCTGTCTGTCTGTCTGTCTGTCTGTCTGTCTGTCTGTCTGTCTGTCTGTCTGTCTGTCTGTCTGTCTGTCTGTCTGTCTGTCTGTCTGTCTGTCTGTCGGAGGTTTTGCAAAGAGACCGTTAATACTAGAAAGCTGTAATTTTGTGGGAGTATGTATATAAATGACGACGACAAAGTGCTGAAATAAAATTGTGAAAAATATTTTTTTTAGGGTAGCTCCCCTATATGAGAAGTGAGGATAAATTTTTTTTTCATCGATTACCCCATCGTGTGGTGTATTGTTGAATAGGTCTTTTAAAATGACTTAAGGGTTGCTAATACCATTTTTCGATTGAAGGCTCCATTTACGAAATATTAAACTTTAAAGTGCAAATTTTTGTTCCAGTAGGGCGTCCCCCCCCTTCTAAAAGCTAAACTGCTGGCTTGAAAAATTTGGAGAAATTCGTGATAATAGCGCATTTCATGAACTTTAAAGGAAATTTATAGCGGTTAAGATAACTTTATTAGTTTAGCAGTAATAGTTGTTGAACTTGGGTGTTGGATAATTTTGTACCAAATACAAAATCCTTAGAAGTCAACAAGTGAAGTGACAAAGATGGAGTACCTAGTTGCTTGTTTATAACGGGTAAAGACTTGCATTGAATAACAGGCTACTACGGAACCCTACACTGCGCGTGGCCCGACACGCACTTGGCCGGTTATATATATAAGGAATAATTCGCGTACCGTACGCGTAGCAATTTGCTAGCTTACACAATGAGGCGCAGGCTACTTATTAAATAATAATAATTATAACTCCAGGGTCCGCGCTCCCCCAGCCGTGCCAGAGACTATCAACGATGAGAAGAGCGACGATAACAGCAACTCTAGTGGTAAGTATACCATTATAATGTTGCTGTTGTTTTTTGTAGATAGCTCGTACCACATTTTACACGTGCAAAGAAAAAAATACCTATGTGTCCTAAGTAAAAGTCTATGTGGATGACTGCGCTGTCTATAGCGAGAAGTGGGATGGTAAAATCCGGAAGTTGCGCCGGGATTAAATAAAACTGGCCTTCTATTAATAATTTTTGATGGAGTTACGAGATCCTGCACTGACATCCCGCTTCATCATCATCATGATCATAATTAACCGATATCAGTCCACTGCTGGACATAGGCTTCCCCGAAGACGCCACTGAGCCTGCTTGGATGACATTAATATGTATATGGGAAATATTTATTTATGTTTGAGGGCCCGGTAGCGTAATCGGGAGAACGGTCGGCTTTGATGCCAGAGGTACCTAGTTCAATCCCCGCCGTGCACCAATGGATTTTCCTATCGAAAAATGTATGTGCGCTTTTCACAGTGGCCCTTCGGTGAAAGAAAAACATCGTTAAGAAACCAACAAACCCCGCATGGTGGTAGGACACTATCTAGTGTCCGCCTGGCCAGCTACCACCCTCAAGTTAGAAAATCTGTCGTCAAAACATCTAATGTGTTCCGGCAGCTATCCTTGCGAGCCAGTTCCCATTCTAGGCCTAGCGCGCTTACCATTTTCGACCGCATCATCACTTACCAACACTGATAGGTGAGATAGTGGTCAAACGCTAGCATCTAGCCTTTAAGAAAAAAAAATAACAAATCTAAATAATATTTTAGGATGTTGAGTTTTATCTGTCGAGTTGCCGATTTCCTTAAAGAGTTACTGTAACCGACTTCACAAAAAAAAAGAAGGAGGTTCAATTCGTCGGAATCTATTTTATTTTATGTATGTATATGTATGTTCACCGATAGCTCGAAGTCGCCTGAACCGATTTGGAAGATTCTTTTTTTTTTTGGTTTGAAATGGTATTATGCTTTACAGGTAGACCGCCATTTAAATTTCATTGAGATTTGTTCAGTATATCCAGAGATATGGAGATATACACCTCAAAATTTGTATTGCAAATGAATAGCGCGGCATTTGAAGTGTGTTCTTTTACTTTTTCATCCTAAAGGAGCGAGGTGTTTAATTGCTTGTTATGTTGTAGAATCGTCTAGTGGAAGCTCCGGCAGCCCCGTGCTACTAATAGGCGCGGAGCTAGCGGCCGAGCGCAGCATCGACCTCGCGCTACCCTCCGACCATGACTCCACCGAAGGAGAGGAGGACGACCTCGGTAAGTCATCTTTACACAGGTGGTAGGGTAGGGACATATCGATGGTGTACTTATATTGGCCCTTTGGGGTAAGAGAGAGTTACCTTTATTCTGACTCGAAGGTCGTTGGCTCTAATTCCAGCTATATACATAGACTAAGTATATTAAAATAGACTTGTCCTTAAAATAATAATATAAGAAGGATAAAACTATACAATCACTAGTATGAGAGAGCGAGATGAACAACCATTTTTTATGCTTCTCTGCGTATGCGATTTTACAAACTGGCTCCAGCACTGGCTCCAAGTTCTAGTGCACCCATTGGCTTTTACTCGCTGTCATGTATGACCCGACCAAATTACGTTCATGTACATTTTATCTTATAGGTGGCATATGTTTCACGTATTCATAATTTTAGTCAGGTTATATCTCTATAGCTATTTCATTCGCATACGCTAATGTTCTCTAATAGGATCACCCCTTCTCATCCCGCGGGTAAGGGAACCGAGGTACCCTAAATAGGAACAAGCGTGGAGGCGCACCCAGCGCGTTCCTTGTTAATCAGCCAGTTTATATAGATTGATACACTCCACTTTTAAACGTTGGTGGGAGAATTTATTTTGAAGTTCGACTGGCTACGACCACCCTCTTGTGAAAGTGTGTTGTATAGCGGAGGCATTTTATGCCAACGTGTTCCAACACTTGCCCAAGAGTCCCAGACCCCCTACCCCCCCTCCTTCTGTAATGTTGTGCTATATCGATGAAAACTTTAGGACCGCGTGTAATACTGTTAATGCTATTAATGCAGACTCCTGCCTGCAGTGGTGAAATGTTGGCGCGGGGTCCAGGGAGACCCGGTGAAACGGCTGTCCGCTAGCCGCCCGCGGGTCAGTAGGGGACCCGAACCCAGGGACTACTTGTAATCTCCGCCCTGGGAGGCTGTCCCGCCAACCCGCGCATAATCCTGTAAAGTGACTGTTGTGCCCGAGTAGACCGGAGTGGATCCCGGCAGTCACTTTCTCAGGGGGGACCGGGGGCCCTTCCGTCCCCCGCGCCAGCATATCACACAATTGCAGACATGATCTGCAAATCATAGCACACTTTCCTCTTAAATGCCCTTTTGTTTATTCATTGTACGACATTCATTTACGACATATTCCCAACAAACCAAAACCTAAAATTAATAGCTGTAAAAAAAAAGAGTAAAGTTAAATCAGCGGCACCAAATTCCACTATTGATGTGAATTTCTGCAACATTCGTGGTTTGCATTTTAATATTAACGCTGTCCACCATCATCTAGAGACAGCTAAACCTGCCTTACTCTTTTTAACGGGGACTCAAATATCCTGTCCTTCAGACAGATCATATCTTCATTATCCGGGCTACAAGCTTGAGCACCTGCGCTGACTCTGTCACCGATGTCGTGTTGCAGAGGATGGAGTGTTTCATTCCAAACTCTGAGATACGCATCGGTGGCAAGAGTCATCCATAGTTTCATAAATCTTATTCTGAGGCATCTAATCTTAAATCAGCTGCCTTCAGAGCTTGGGTTAATGCGCGAAACTGAAAGGATCCAAAAACAGCCGACTATAAAAAAACACTTAACTTTGCCTCAAGGACCGCAAAGAAAGCGATTGCCAAAGCTAGAAATTTGACCATATAGGCCGTATTGGGGACCGGTTGGCGCAACATCCAACCGGAAGCCGGGCATTTTGGTCGCTGGCAAAAGCTGCCGAAGGCAATTTCTGCCAGTCTACACTGCCATCCCTACGAAAGCCGGACAATTCTTTAGCCCACAGTGCGAAAGAGAAAGCCGATCTCTTAGGTACTCTCTTCGCCTCAAACTCAACTCTTGACGATGGAGACGCAATTCCTCCTGTGTTGCCTTGTTGCTCAAGCTCGATGCCGGAAGTGCGCATTTCTCAAAAGGCAGTACGTAGAGAATTGTGGTCTCTTGATGTTCATAAGTCGAGTGGGCCAGATGGTATCCCGGCAATCGTGCTGAAAGTATGTGCTCCGGAGTTAACGCCAGTTTCAACACGCTTGTTCTTGCTTTCCTACAGCACTGGTACGGTACCCTCTTCATGGAAAGTTGCCATAGTCCACCCAATACCCAAAAAGGGTGACCGTACCGATCCGTCAAATTATAGGCCAATAGCGATCACCTCTCTGCTTTCCAAAGTGATGGAGCGAGTTATTAATACTCAGCTTCTTAGATACCTAGAGGATCAACAGCTGATCAGCGACCGCCAGTATGGCTTTCGTCATAGACGGTAAGCTGGTGATCTTTTACTTTATCTAACACACCGCTGGGCAGAGGCAATTGAAAGTAGAGGGGAGGCCCTTGCTGTGAGCCTCGATATAGCCAAAGCATTTGATCTGGTTTGGCATAATGTACTCCTGGAAAAACTACCATCATACGGTGTACCAGATGGGCTATGCAAATGGATAGAAGATTTTTTGCAAGGTCGAAAAATAAGAGCTGTTGTTAATGGTGCTTATTCCGAGACCATGTCGATTAATGATAGAGTTCCACAAGGCTCTGTGCTATCTCCTACGTTGTTCATCCTGCATATTAATAGTTGATTGCAAATAAACAATATTCATTGCTATGCGGATGATAGCACGGGAGATGCAAGATATACAGGCTATGCAAATGTCCCTTTAGCAGAGGTCCAGGAAAGCAGAAACTCACTTGTGTCTGAAGTGGAACGATTGCTGATACAGGTTTCAGATTGGGGTACACGAAATCTTGTACAGTTCAACCCAACAAAAACACAAACATGCGTGTTTACGGCAAAGAAAACTCAGTTTTTAGTTGTTCCTCAATTTTAGAACAATCTCTAACCTTATCGGGAAGTATAGAAATCTTAGGTGTGGATATTTCCAGCGAAGTCCAGTTTCGGAGTCATTTGGAATGCAAAGCAAGTATAACTGCAAAAAAACTTGGTGTCCTCAACAGAGCCAAGCGGTACTTCACGCCAAACCAATGGCTTCTATTCTATAAACCCAAAATTCGGCCGCATATGGAGTACTGCTCTCATCTCTGGAGTGGGGCTCTGAAGTACCAGCTGCAACCATTTGACTTCCTACAGCGAAGAGCCGTTAGACTTATTGACAGTCCTGTACTTACTGACAAGTTAGAGCCACTAGCGTTACGCCGAGATATTGGCTCACTTAGCCTCTTCTACCGATATTATAACGGGGAATGTTCTGATGAAATCTTTAACCTCATCCCGCCATCTCGCTTTATCATCGTTGTTCTCGACACCGCGAGAGATCTCATCAACATATTGTAGACACGTGGACATCACATACGGTACGTTTTATGCGGTCGTTTCTTCCGCGGACCTGCAAGATGCGGAACGATCTCCCACCAGAGGTTTTTCCGCTACGATACAACATGCAGCGATTTAAGAGAGGGCTAAAAATAGTCCTCTATACAAAAGGTAGGCAAAGCCAGTGCAATACTACTTGTGTTGCAGGTGTTTATAGGCGGCGGTGACCACTTTCGATCAGGTGGGCCGCTTACTTGTTTGTCAACTTTGACATTTATAAAATATATATATATATATATATATATATATATATATATTTATTATTTCTCTATGGCTATATACCAATGGATGTTTTACGTGCATTCATGAATCATGGATGTTCGTACAAGAGACGTAAGATAGTGGGATCAATCGATATATCGATGTACTACCTGCTTGCTACCAAAAAGTAACTAACCACCATCAAGGACAAAATCTGCAGCCATAACCTTACGGTGTTCCGACAGCACACAGCCCTTGAGAGTCAGAGTATCTAGGTCTAGCTTGTTCATCACCTTTGACCACATCATCGCTTACCACCATGCGAGAAAGTGATAAAAGGCTAGCTTTTAAGATATTTAAAAAAATATTGTTACTCCATGTTCACACATTTAGCTGTTTCCATTAACTGACATTCACCTCACTGTGACACGCAGTAATACCTACACACTATACACCGGACTACACAAAAGCGGAGAAGAGAGGTGTGTGTCAAGTCAATAATAGAAAGAAAGGAGAAAGAAAAATAATTTATTCATTTAGTCATTTAAATAGGATTTTATCATGCTTCGTTAATGAAATTCAGTAGTGGTTATTTAGTCATTTCTCGACAAGTTCCCCTCAATTGGTGCTTTCTTTGATGTCCTTATTTAAAACCAAATTCCAAAATTCGACAATTCGTCTGTATGTTTTTTTTTTGTATGTATGTTACTCGATTACTCCGTCACTTGTGGACCGATTCCAATCATTATTTTTTTAATCGGTAGTGTACATTTCCGAGGTGGTCCAATTGTAATTTCATCAAGATCTCATTAGTATCTCTACAGATATTACGATAGACGTCTCAAACTTGCTACTGAAATTGACTTGCGGGGCATGGAAGTCGGTTGTTTTAGTTTTGAAACTATCTTAATTATTAAATTTTCTGGTCGATCTTCACTCAAGATGTTTATCATCAAGACTAGCAAAAATACGTGCCTCTTTTTCGTTTCAATATGCGTTCAATATACGTTTCAATATGCAGGCGCAGAAGACATATCCCGTCTGTCAGCAGACGCGGTGTTGTGCCGGGCCGCACGCGCTCACAACGTGTGTGTGATGCGGGCCGCACTGGCCGCCGCTGCTGACGTCAACGTAACCTCGCTGCGGGCCCGCACGCCGCTACATCATGCCGTACTCAGTGTGAGTACAATAGAATATGTGCAAAAAGGGGACCATCGTAGAAATCGAGGTCGCGTCAGTTGTCGGTCGCATAGACGTTAAATAAAAGGATGGTGCACTACAGATGTTTTGACAAATTCAATTTAATCCGATGCTGTAACTATAAGGTTGTAATTGTATTGTAGAACAAAACGGCCCCATTGAAAGGCACCAGGGTGGGTGTGTGTTCTTGTCTAAAAACCTGCTAGTGCTATATATGTTCTATACTATATGACATGTTATATATAAGGTTACAAAAGTTATATTTACTTCTTCTGCCCTTTCGGGCGTGCAAAACTTCCTCTATATAATATATCCACATTCCACTATGTTGACAATTTGAATTTACCATAATTATTAATAACTAGCAGCCCGCCCCGGCTTCGCACGGGTATATATGCTTACAAAATTTGCATCAGTTTGTTGCATCAAATATAAAATATTAACATATTTAACAATCATCGTCATATTTCAACCAATTTACACAAAACCTTAACGAATTTATTAATTAATCACCTAAACCTTCCTCATAAACACTCTGGCTATTGGTGAAAACCGCATGGTAATCCGTTCAGTAGCTATTGAGATTATTGCAAACAGACAGACAGAGGCAGTGATGAACTTTGTTTTATAATACTTACGTAGTGATATTGGACGGCCCTTTGGCGTAAAGGATAGTTACCCTGATTCTGACCCGACGGTCGTTGGTTCTGATCCTAGCTATATTACCTACCAATGAAAGTTTTATGTGCATTCATGAATCATGGGTTTTCGTACAGAGGTAGTGGGATCATTGAATCAAAATCAATCAAATTATGGGATCAAAGAAGGGGTATTATACGTTTAACGTGTGTATCTGTGTCTGTCTGTAGCATCTTAGCACCCAACCGGATGAACCGATTTTGATTTTATAATTGATTTTTTTTTTATTGTTTGATAGATGTCTTCATCGAGAGTGTTCTTAGCTTGATTCATGAAAATTCGTTCAATCTTATAAAACTATGAGCTTTTTTCTAGTTAATTGCGCTATGAAATCAACTTTCATAGGTCTGATCAATTCGAAAATCTTCTTCTTCAACGATATTGTAAGAACATGGAAGCATTGACCTGATGCTGGGACATCTCCTGTACTCTACAGAATACTCAAATCCACACCAACTTACAGCTCAGATTTTAAATGTCGTGTTTAGAGTCATTGGAATGCTTTTATTGAAAAGATTATACGAGTACATAGATCAGTCGGGGTGGTTTATATGTAGATCATAACTATATTATACAATAGAATTTTATACAGTAAAAATATATTATACTATATTGAAATTCGTGATATCTTCTAGAGTTTTCATTTGAATTATATACTGTAAAGGACAATTTTAATATATAATATGTGGCCAAGCTAATTAACGTAATTATTTGGATAAGGATTAATACTATATACGTAAAAATAGCCTTGGAAGTTATGTAATATTTTTTAACAAAAAATTAAAGATTAAAATGGTTACTGTGAGTCAACCTTAGGAGATAGACATATGCTATCGCGGACTTTTTTGTAGGTCTTATTAAGTTGTACAACTCTTTCATAGAAAATATTCATCCATCTATTTTCAATTGAGCAGCGTTCGTAAGAAACGTGTTTTATCGACCGTTGTTTAGTCGACTTAGGTTGCAAATTAGGTCTCCACGAATGTACCTTTGATTTAAACGGGATAATATATAGCCTATTTTCATTCCGAAAGTCTTATTCTATATATTAGTGAAAGAATTTTTTAAATCGGTCCAGTAGTTTTTGAGCCAAATCATTACAAACATACAAAAATACAAATGTTCTCTCTTTATAATATTAGTATAGATAAGAAATTTTACTAAAGACATCATTTACAATATTAATAAAATTAAAATAACAAAAATATAATAATTTAAGATTTATTTCACTCAATCGAAAAAAAAGCATCTAATGCCAATGTCAAAAATAAACTAAACTAAATGTCAATATTAATTAACGACTAAAAATGTTTAATACTTGGTAGGTACCTACTCTTATCGTTATCGTGTGCTACTAGGTAGATAGATACCTTCCTCCTTCCTTACCTTTAAATGTTAGTTCATCGTAACGCCACGACGGTTCTCTTTTTACATAGACTCCTTAATACTTATGCCGGTATTTTAGAATGACACTTAAGTACCACGATCAACTCTTAGCTCGGAGTTGAGAGCCATTGAGGGACACTTGATAATCGTTCTTTAACTTTGTGGGCGTGCAAGCCATTGAATATTATAATGCTTTAAAGGCTAAAGGCATTATTCAAATATTTGTAATTATTCTGCAATGTTTGTATTCAAATTAATAAAAACGCAGCAGTCGTAGGTCAGGAACAGGTTTTACTTTCTAGTAGTAGATGTGTTCCGATAATAAAAAAATATGTTTTAATTCTAAACTTAAACGCGATTTGAAACCATAGTTATAAATAATAAAATACAAGTCGTCTCGTGACTACGATCAATGCAACTTGGTCGAAACGTCGAGTTAAATAAAAAAATATGTTTTAGGCGCGATAAGTCCCGTATTTTAATATTTATAACTATGTTTTAATTCATCATAAATAAATAAATAAAATTCAAATAAATAAATGAATAAATAAATCATCTGTTCCATACATTTGTGTGAATTTTTCCACACAATCTAAAATGTCATCGTACCGACGGGATTGGAACCTGCACCTGCTGGGAAACATGGCCAGGTGCTCTGACCAGGGGTGGAAGTCTCTACATCGATAGCGATGCGTCTTGTCATTGCAAACGTCTGCTAGAATGAGATGCAGCTAGACATTGTTATCTGCATCTCTTTTCTTATCGACGATTATCGCTCGAAATTCATCGCTATGCATGTAGAGACTACCGGCCCAGGTGCGGGTTGGAATCCCGTCGGTACGATGAAATTTTAGATTGTGTGTAACAATGTACAAACATATACGGCCTTACTAATAAAAATTTGCCTATACGTCTGTTAAACGGTTGTGCAGTTGCACAAAGAATAAGCGCTAAACACGCGTCAATCTATTGTTTGACTAATAAACGTTGAATAGGAGGTGGGTATCTACATAGACGTTTAACACTTTTTTATTTTTCATCTGGCAACTATTAGTCAATTCGTTTAGAAACTGTTTAAGTTTACTAATTATTAATATTAGTCATGAAATTTTATTTTAGGAATGCAATATTAATCAAACTACGTTGTTTTTGGACCTTTTTATTGAAATTAGTTGACATAATAGAAAATATTTTCTTTTAGTAGGAGTGAAAGAATTAAAACAAATTTTAAAACGAAACACTCAAATTGACTGTTGTCCTCTGTCTACGCTGTTGACATTGTAGCCATGGAGACTAGCGGTCTCCATGGCTACAATATAAACATGATTTTAGCCATCTTTGAATAAACTGTCAATTTGCAAAGAGAATGTAATCACTGCGTTTAGTTTCTTCCGCATAGCTTTTCGTAAACCCGTTATTTGTATTTAAAATGGAAAATCTGAATTGTTCAAAATAATGGATCTGCACGGTCTTCATAATGTTTTCGATTTTTTTATTTGCCTCTTCTATCTCCCAATGGTCAAATATGTCGAAATAATTTATGTAATCCATTTCAATGAGAACAAATCTAACACATACAAACGATCCTCAAATGACAGCATACTTTTTGAAGTTTGAAGAATCAAAACATTTTTTTACAGAATACTAGACACAGATTCAATAATAGTTACTATTTCTAGACATGATTTCAATCAGCTGATAATAGAGAAATCCGCCATTTTAATCCTTAACACACTCGCTAAACTAGGGTCTCAGGCTGTTTAAGAAATGGACAGCCTCCTTTGATAATGGCACATCTGTATACCAACTTTATCCAAAGCTTACGTCAAAAATATTTTTATTGGTCAGCTTTTGTGGTATACAACGTGTGTACAGAGTGAAAAAAACTTTATTAGTAAGGCCGATAAAGTGTAGCATGTGTAACACTTCAAGAAACATAGTATATGTTCCATATATTCATTAAAACATTTAATTTCCAGGGATCAGTGATGGCATGTTCCTTTTTGCTGCTTAATGGAAGCAAATTAAACGCACAAGACGAGGACGGGAAAACGCCGCTACATTTGGCCACTGAAGCCGGACATACGGCGCAGGTAACTCATAAAATTAATCACGTTATAGTTTCTAATACGACGGTAAAGCGGCGATACCAGTAACCTTAGTATGACTTTTCATCGTAAACGCTTTTGACAGATCGCACATAGTTTTCGACTTATTCTGGCTCCCTGATTCGTCTAAGCTATTTTTAACTAAATTTAGTGAAGTGTGAAAACCAGTAGAGGCGCTGTACTGTTTTTCATACAAAATTTGTTCGAAATACTCTATCGAGTTTGGTATGAAAACTCGTAGGGGGGGGGGGTACTTATATTCCATTAGAATATTTACGATCCAGTAATAAAATACGTATGTTCCAGGACACTCAACAGATGGCTTTCAAAATAACCGTAAATGTCTGTCATTCTGTCATTGTAAATCTGACAAACCTCATCTTTTAGTTTAATTATTTTTCTATTGATGTCTATACCGCTTAGCGCTTTCATTCCAAACATTTATAATTTTGAAAGACCTATTACGTGCCAATAAATAATAAACAAACATAGACGTCAAAGTAGGTTTGCATCAAAAGCCACCTAATGAGTGTAGTGTAATTCGGCGATATAGTGGACAAACGCTAGCCTGTAAAATATTTAAAAAAAAACCTATTTTTAGGGTTCCGTAACTTAAAAGGAAAAAAGAAACCCTTATAGGATCACTATGTTGTCCGTCTGTCTGTCTGTCTGGTCTGTCTGTCCGTCACGACGACAACACGATCTAAAGATATGTTTATGTTGCTTATTTTCGCAAATTTTGCCATTACAAAAGGGAATCAAAACCTATAGGGTACTTCTCGTTGCCCTAGAATCATGAAATTTGGCATGAAGCAAGGTCTTGTAGCACTTATATGGGAATAAACCTGAAAACCGTAAATATGTAGTGTAATAACTGAAAAAAAAAAGTTAATTTCAAACTAATTATTCGTAGTTGGTGCAATACATTTTCTATGGATTGAACTACAAAGTTAAGTCGAAGTTGGTGCGGAAGCCTCGGTGGTCGAGTCCAACTCGCATTGGCCGGTTTTATTTTTTGGTCATAACGGCTCATTGAAAATTTGTATGAATTAGCTGTCTGAAGTTAACGATTTGGGTTCAGACCACATAATACCATTATTAGTCTAGTTATCTAGTCTCTCCAAACGAATAAAATAATAATATACGTTTATTTTGTAATAGGTGTGTTTATTACTGCGGTACCGAGCTGACCAATCCATCAAAGACAACGACGGACTCACCCCGCTGGACATAGCGGTCGAACACGCTAATGCAGACATCGTCACATTGTAAGTACTATCGCTTATTCTACCAAATTTCTACAACATTATAAAATGTAACCATTGAGGTAATTTTTTCTTAACCTTTTTTACACCTTATAAAAAAGGCTAAGCGTTTGACCACTGTCTCGCTTGGTAGTAAGCGATGATGTGCTTGAAGATGGTGAACACGTTAAGCCTAGAATACACCAATGTGTCTCACATGTCTCCCTCATAGCACAGAATAGATAATAATACTACGTAGCCTTCCACCTCTTTCCAGGATTATGTTAAGCCAGGCTGGTAGGTAATACACCCCGTATTTCACAGCCGCCGTAAAGATTGCATCACTCTGTTACTACACGTGATCTCAGAGTGGCTAAATAGGAGACCCGGGGTGGTAGGCTTCGGACGTGGCTCATAAGTCATACCAAACACCGAACAAAGACAAAGTCACCACTCGGTTTGGGAGGATACTATTTAACCCACTATAAAAGAGGAGGAGGTTCTCAGTTCGTCTGTATTTATTTATATTGTTTATTTTTTATGTATGTTCACCGATTGCACTGTCGATTGTTGAACTGATTTAAAAATATCAGAAAGGGTGCGTAGAAAGCTACGCGTCAGAAGTGAAACTGCCTTCACAGAGTGGGAATTCTATTGTACAATTCCATCTGTTGAACGTAGCGGGACGAATGCCTGAATGATAGCGAATACGTCTTCGTAGTTACGCCGTTCTACAATAGAGGGCGTTTACAAATATAAAATATTACATGACGCGTACGTCACTTCCGTTGCATACGGACCGTGACGCTAGGTCACTTCCGTTGCAATTTTACCCCAGTGCGCCTTAAGAAGTTTCACTTTAAAAATTCGAAAGAGCACGCTCCCAAGGTGATCCATTGTAAATTTATCTAGATCTGATGAGTATCTCGAGACGTATGGAGATAAAAACTTCAAACTGCTTACAGAAAACGACTGGGGCGGCATTTAAATTAGTTTATTATTTTAATATTTTTTTGTGTTTTTTAAACTATGTTAAATTATTTGTAAAAGTCAGTAAGTTGTAACAAAATATTTGTCGTTGTCCAGGCTACGGCTAACGAAGCTGAACGAGGAGATGCGCGAGAGCGAGATGTCGTCAAACGACGACACGTACAACGAGGTGTTCCGCGATTACACGCAGCTGGCTCACTCGCACCCCGAGCGGCTAGTGCGCACCAGGCATAACAACAACGAAGGTAATATACGTTCTTACACACTATCGGCCTTACTAATAAAAAATTGCCTATACATCTGTTAAACGGTTGTAGAGTTGCACAGTGAATGAGCGCTAAACACGCGTCAATCCATAGTTTGACTAATAAACGTTGAATAGGCGGTGGGTATCTACATAGACGTTTAACACTTTTTTCTTTTTCATCTGGCAACTATTAGTCAATTCGTTTCGAAACTGTTTTCGTCTTAAATAGTTCCGTAAATTATTTTTTCATAAAGTTTACTAAATATTAATATTAGTCATGAAATTTTGTTTTAGGAATGCAATATTAATCAAACTACGTTGTTTTTAGAACTTTTTGTTGCAATTTGTTGATATAATGGAAATATTTTCTTTTAGTAGGAGTAAAAGACTTAAAACAAATTTTAGAACGAAACATTCAAATTGACTGTTGTCCTCTGTCTACGCTGTTGACATTGTATCCATGGAGACTAGCGGTCTCCATGGCTACAATATAAACATGATTGTAGCCATATTTGAATAAACTGTCAATTTGCAAAGAGAATGTAATCACTGCGTTTAGTTTCTTCCGCATAGCTTTTCGTAAACCCGTTATTTGTATTTAAAATGGAAAATCTGAATTGTTCAAAATAATGGATCTGCACGGTCTTCATAATGTTTTCGATTTTTTTATTTGCCTCTTCTATCTCCCAATGGTCAAATATGTCGAAATAATTTATGTAATCCATTTCAATGAGAACAAATCTAACATGCAAACGATCCTCAAATGACAGCATACTTTTTGAAGTTTGAAGAATCAAAACGTTTTTTTACAGAATACTAGACACAGATTCAATAATAGTTACTATTTCTAGACATGATTTCAATCAGCTGATAATAGAGAAATCCGCCATTTTAATCCTTAACACACTCGCTAAACTAGGGTCCCAGGCTGTTTAAGAAATGGACAGCCTCCTTTGATAATGGCACATCTGTATACCAACTTTATCCAAGGCTTACGTCAAAAATATTTTTATTGGTCAGCTTTTGTGGTATACAACGTGTGTACAGAGTGAAAAAAACTTTATTAGTAAGGCCGTATATGTCTAGACATGAATTTGATCAGCTGATAATAGAGAAATTCGCCATTTTAATCCTTTACACACTCGCTAAACTAGGGTCCCAGGCTGTTTAAGAAATGATTAGCCTCCTTTGATAATGGCACATCTGTATACCAACTTTATCCAACGCCTACGTCAAAAATATTTTTATTGGTCAGCTTTTGTGGTATACAACGTGTGTACAGAGTGAAAAAAACTTTATTAGTAAGGCCGTATATGTATATACCAGAGGTTCCCAAACTCTTTTGTCTCGTCGCCACTTTAAATTTTTTTCTGGTTTCGGTGTTCCCCTGCATTTTCACCACTACGGTGGAAATTTGCGTCGCGGCTGAGTTCCACCAACCTATGTAGTTACCTAGTTTAACCTAACCTAAATTCGGAGTGGTAAAAATAAAAATAAAAATAGTACATTTTCTTGTGTTCTATTAATATTAAAATAATATTATTATAATATGATGATTTAATAGAATGAAAATTAAACATTATTAACGTAACGTATCTCAACAATGCAAATCCACAATATTTTCGTGGACCCCCACTTAACTTATGGATCCCCATTTTTCACGTTAACGTAGACCCCGTCGAGTATCCCGTGGACCCCTAGGGGTCCACCTGGACCACTTTGGGAATTACTGGTAGTACTATATACACTAACGGACTCATAACAGGCCTCCCTCACTCGCCCATAGCTACTGCGCTTTATACCTAAACTTTCGTCAACGCCGGCGGTAATATCTGCCAGTCGGTTGTCACTGCTCACGCCGGCGCAACGTATATTATTATTCAAATGTCGCAAAAACTAAAAATAACTGCGCATTCGTATTCTATATTAGAAACGATTTAAGTTTTTTTATAGTCATTTTGCGGGTTTGATAAAAAACAAGCATAATATGTTTCATTTTTTTATGTTAACGATACTAAAATGACAAGACGGCGTAAAATTCACTTTCTCGATATCAAATTAGACTCTTAGCAATTTTGATGTTATTTTGTGAGGTAAATAAAAAGAATATGTAAACTTTTTTTTTCATTTCATTGAGTCAACCCTTTACTGTATCGAGTGCGCGCCGGTACATTGCGAGCTGAACGAAGTAATAACAACGCTAGGTCGAGCGCCTTAGACACATTTTTGCTTGTATTGTCTGAAATAAACGTTGGTATTGTGTTTTTGTAGGGGAGTGAAATATCTGTTACGTAGTAACTATTATATAATCTGTGATCAAAGTTCAGGATTACTTTCGAATTAATTGCATGGTCCTTTCCAGTACCTATACAAACATACACTTATGAATATGATACTACGCTATTTTGAAGTTAACGACCAAACTATAGGTTTCAATTTAAATTTGTGCACTGACGGAATCGGAAAGGGCTATTCAATTAATTCGAAATTAATCCTGAACTTTGATGCAGTTTAAGAGTCCGTGAGTGAATTCACCTCCACATTATATCAATACAATTTTCGCATTTTTGCGGAAAAATGACATTAATTTTTAATTATTTTGTATTTGAACAAAAACTTAATTATGCTTTTCAACCGACTTCCAAAAAGGAAGAGGTTCTTAATTCGTCTGTATGTTTTTTTTTGTATGTATGTTACGCGGTTACTCCGTCAATAGTAAATCGATTCAAATTATTATTTTTTTAATTGGTTGGGTACATTTTTGAGGTGTGGTCCCATTGTAATTTCTAGATTTTGAGTCTCACATGTCATATACATTATAAATTTTCTCGCTGTCTGTTTCATTTATTGAAAAAATAATGTCATCTAAAAAGTTTGTTAAATTTTTAATGTAGGCTACTGCGATTAACAGGCCTCCGATATTTTCTCACAACTATAATTTCAGGTGAAATTATAGTATCAAGATACCACGCCAAAATTTGATAATTCAGAGCGTATTATTGCGTGTCACGTTTTCGTTTTTTTTAAAGCTTTTATGAAGTACTGAAACATGCATTGGGGGTGCACGTAATAGTACGGTTGGCAACCCTACATTGATCAAGGAATTTTTTTTTTTTTTAAGTGTGACGTTCTACATTTCGATGAAAGCGGAATGGCTCATTACTTTTGTATTTTTTTTTTATAAATTCAATGCAATAAGTTATGGTTTTTTTAATATTTAAAATTATTATTATCATATCAATGATCTATTTAATGTTATTTTAATGTGTTTAAGTGCAGATTTCTAATTTGCCCATATACCGAATAAATGCTTTGACTTTTGACGTTTTACTGATGTCATCGTTAACCATTAAGCGAGTATCTTGCTGTTACGCTACAATTTTGAAAGTTTATTATAGTAAATTATTGTAAGTTTTTGTTAAACAAATTAACAGTTACAATATATTGTTAACAGGTGAACAAGCAAGTGAATGACGAAGAGAAAGCGGGTCGCGGCGACGATGGCTGTGGTAGCGGTGCGCGACTTCGCCCGCCGGCGACTTAACTCCATCTATATATTATGATACGAAGTGTTCACGAATATTCTACTTGGACCATTTGGGTACTATACTATCACATTTTAATAATTATTTTAGACCTTGAATAACAAATCAGTACGATTATGGCCAGTTTCACTGGTTTCTGAAATTTCTGATGCAGGCTAGAAAAACTAAAACTTTTGTATGGCGTTAAATGTCAGATAATATTATTTGAAACATTTTCAGAGGCCGGAGAAACTTGCCATATCCACTTCTCGATTTCGACTACCTTTGTTGATCACAATTTCTGTGATATACTAGTAGCGCCTTCTGTTGGCAGTTAGAAAAACATTTTTCTATAATTCCATACAAAGTTGTAGTGTCGAACATTCATTGTACCTACTCACAATCGAGAAATTAAGACTCAAATAAGCATGTAAAGATCCTAATTTGTATTAGATTCTTATAATACCGAGTAATAATCTAATCTAATCATAAAAAAAATTAAAGTCCGTGTAGTAAGGAAATGTATAACATAATAATAATTAATATAATCTGGCCGCAAAGCTTAAAGAAATTCGTACAATGACCCCATATTTCATATTTCATACGTATATTGTGTGAGTGCGCTGGTACAACACATTGGTAATACACATTGAGCAATAAACTTGGTAACGTTGTATTTGTGCTCCCAATTACTCAAATAGTGAAGGATTTTACATTTATAATAGTTACGCTAGCCAATTAAATAACGTTATTACTGCATTGCGCCGGCGTCTAGCCAATCAGAGCGCACGTTCCCAGAGGCTAGCCAATCAAAGCGCATTATGAACAGAACGGAGATGGCGCAGGTAAAGAATTAGCGTTAAATGTACGGAATTCTTAATTCCCCGCAGCTGGAGCTTAAAATGTATTCATGAATGTGATGTATGCTAAAGATATAAATATCTTTATACATTTATACCAGTTGTATGTTTTTGTATGTTAGATTTGCATAGTAAAGCCAAACATTAGCTTTTCTAAACGTAATCAATGTTATACTTGTTATATTCATATGAAAGCTAGGCTATATCGTAATTGTTAATCACATTACTATAAAATTGCTACATAAAATATCCTTGATGTCTCTTATATGGAGTATAATGAATGTATGAAGCTGCTCAGTTCGCGTTTGTCGAAGCCAATGTAATCCGTAATATTTCCGATATCAAGTATATATACTCGTATATAGTCCTCACACCAAGTGCTCCTTTTTACTTGAATATTATGATTGCAATCTGAAATATATTTAGTGCCAACTGCGTATAATTTTCGACCTGATTTTACAACACTTTTGTTCATGCTATACAGTATACATTTTTTCAAGTTGGCGTGGATGACTAAATCTGAAACTATGAGGAATAGCGAAAAGTACTCAAAGGAGTCTCGCGATTTTGATGAAAACTAAAACTGCATCATTGGAGTTTTGAAAAATCAATATTCCTATCCTAGCCAAGAATCGAACACGTTGATTTTGAAAACTAAAACAAACCCCGTATTATTACACCATTCGATAGTGTTAAAATGCAGTACATGTCGTATACGCGACATGTACTGCATTTTACGTATGCATGCAAAATTAAATTGTGTACTACGAACAAGATACGTGCAACACTTACAATGTATGAAATAATAATAATATACTTGTCTAATTATAATAAGCAATGAGGTAACAATTTTATTTCAAGAGGATATTAAAGCCAAGATTTATATGTTCCAAATAATTTTGAAAGAATATAATGTCAATAAATGCGAATGTTTTTAAATTGTAAGTTAATATTACAATTTTATTTTTTTATTTATTAAGTGGTAATAATTATACATTTATTTTTGTACATATATTTTACGCTATACATTAATATGTCCAGCTGTGGACCGATACCGGCTGATTATGATGATGATACGACTAGTTTTAATTCATGTAATGTTATGAATGTTTTGATCTCTCGCGAATATATCGAGGCTTTATCGGTATCAAAAATGGCTCTTAAATGTTTTTATTTTTTAAACATTTTTTAATAATACGTTAATTCCTTTTGAATTGAAGTACTACTTCTAGTTTATGTTAGCTTGAAGAAATATTAATTAAACATATCAAAAATTAAAGTGAATTATTAAATACCTTTTAATACTTAGGGCCAGTTTATCTGACACATGACGACATATAAAAGCTGTCAAAAATCTGTCAGACTTCTTTATATTAGCGCACTCAGGAACCGGTGAAACTCCCCTTATAGTGCTAGAGATTTTAACGTATCTGTATTCAGATGTTGTTTTGAGTTTAGTACGTAGCTACTGTTATTTTTTAAACCAGTCGCCTGAATTCGGTAAATAGTACCAATTCTGATGTTGCCCTAACCAAACTAAATTTGTCAGCACTAAAATAGCGCTATCCTAGTCTGACTTCTGAAGTTAAATAGAGACAACAAAGGTTTGGTGATGTCAAATTAAGTTTAGATAGCGCAACCCTAGAACTGCCAACAATCTCCGCAGGTCATTTGTACAAGACTACTACTACATAACTAAATACAGTTTATAGATTGTCTTTTATTTACCGTGTAATGTATACTTACATGGATGTAGAAACTCAGCGTTCTATTAGTCGCTAGATCACGGACTCTTTGGAAATCTACTATGTATTTCAGATGTTTACAAGTTAATACACTAGGTGCCTTGATATTCAATTTACATTTTTGCTCCACTTCTGTCTGCACCTTGAATTCCATTTAACATAGATATAGGTAATGTTAGGCCATATTTTAGATGATGGTGTGATGTAATTTTAGAAAACCAAAGATTTGAGTATTGGTATTAAGAAACTGGATTTCGTATGTAGCAAAACCTTAATACGATTAGGAATTAATTAAGCTTTTTGGATTCTACTTTAAAACACGGCTAGAGAGAGTTTACTAAAGAATCAACTTCAAATAACTGAAGAATAATAACCATAGACGTAATATAAAAGGAAGGTGCACTGCAGATGTTTTGACAAATTCAATTTAATCCGTATGCTCTAACAATAAGGTTGTTATTGCATTTTAGAACTAAAACGGCCCAATCGAAAGGCACCAGGGTGGCAGTGTGTCCTTGTCTAACAATCTGCTAGTGCTATATATGTTCTATACTATATGTATAGTATATAGATAAGTCGTCCATACAAAAGAAAGGGACAAACTCTGTTCTAGGTCGATCTCATCAGGGCCGTTTTGCGCGGTCAATTTATATTATGTCTATGATAATAACTAAAAAGTATTTATCTTGAAGACGTATTTAGATACCAATATTGTTCTCGAAACGACGCGTTACAAATACACGCCTTGTTTCTACCAAGTCATTGTCTACGAGAAGCGCTCGAAATGTATTCTACTGTAATCAAATTAACGGCATTATGTTGTGTGCCCTAACATTCCTAATCATAGATTACATTTTGTATTATCGATCATTCCAAATCGAAAAGCATTTAATAATACACGAAAGCCTTAAATTATTCGGCTAATAATCAGAATCTCAACGATAATAATCCTTAGAAATAACAATATTTTTTATATGATTTTATTTTTTAGGTTACAAATACTGTTGTAGGTAACATCGATAAGCAGTTTTTACTATTGTTAATCGATTATGTATATGCTTATAAATAATTATGTGACATTTTGAATGTTGGATTTGTGTTAGAATAATGTACTCGCTTGCCAATTTTATAAATGGACTTATTGCCATTGAATTGTTTTTTATTATTATGACGATTTTTGAATGATTGAACGTTCAGTTAAATTGTATACTGTTTTATATTGGTCCGTATACACATATAATAGTATATATAGGGCCGGATTTAGAGATCTAGGGCCCTACGCCCCTTGGCACTTAAAATTTGAGGCCCCTGCCCCCGAAGCTGTGTTACTGATTACATTCAATACAAGCAATAGACTGTGATGTATTATTGTATGGAAGGGCTGGACGCCTTGCCCTGTAATCGTGGATCAAAATAGATTGATTTAAAAAAATCTGTCGCGGTAACTGTGTAGGAAGGGCTTCTTGGATGTTGGGCCCCTAGTGCCTTGTAGGCCTAGGCGGAAATACGGTCCTGTATATATATTATGTAGATGTTATTAAATTACTTACATTGTATTACCAGTGCCAATATTCTACAAACTAGCTTAGCCTTTTATGGCATACATGAGCAAGTTCCATCCCTATAACATTATGGCATCAATTTTCACTTCTATTTGTAAACTTTACTCTCACAGAATTGAAGTGTTCATTGTTTAGATTTTTATATGTAATATATATTATGTATACAACGTGATCCATAAAATTTAAAATACTAGCGTTAGAACGTATTAATAAATATCTATCAAATATACATTATCATGGAAATTATGAACGAACTCTTTACGAATTAAAACATACGAATACTATTGTTATTATAAATAAATGAATGGTAGGCTTGTGTGCTTCCGTTCTCTAAATATAAATATAACTATGACTAATACGATGTCTATATTTATATAAGGACTTATATTTTTATTCGGATTGAGATGCCTCGTTAAAAGGCCAGTTTCACCGGTTCCTGAGAGCGCTAATGTGAAGAAATCTGACAGATTTTTGACAGCTATTATATGGCGTCATGTCAGATAACTATCTAACGCATTATCAGGAAGCGGTTAAACTGGCCTTCAATCTAAAAAAAATATATCATTTTATCATCGATATAAAAAGGTAGATGCGGTATTCACTCTTATGCCACGGAAACACAATGGAACTAGAAACAACTACATGAAAACGCGAATTTCGCTTGATATTTATGAAGAACAGAGGAAGGCATTATTGCTAATTATTTAAATGGATCTGCGATAATTGCACATGTAATTCTACGTATTAGGTTCGCGAACCTAATTTATACAGTCCACATTGAGGAGCGGGGTACCTTATTTCCCTTTTTAAATATATCCATGATTTTTAACAATCATCTTAAATAGCATTTTTTTTAATTTTAGATGTAAGTATCTGAAACTGGAGTCATCAAGAAATGTTATTTCCTTACTTATTTTAAATGTACATTTACTTTTTTTATTATAGCAAAGACAATTTTAATAAATGAACAGGAATCAACTATTATTCTGATATAATTTTTATATGGCATCCATCCTATTAAAACCAGTATGTTATTATTTTGACACAAATAATCAATTGTGAAAGCCTATTATCACACAGGTCACTTTGTGACCCTAAAAACGCGGACAAATCCGCGGGTTTGTTAGTTATTAATTAGCCAATACTCTGTTATCGTACTGTTGATGTATTATTCTTATCCTAGTTATAATTAAATAAACATGTTTTAAATGTAATTGTAGTTTCAGTACATGGTAGTGTACCCCATTTGCCCCCATTTATTCAAGTCCTAGCATTCATCCTAAAACAGATTGTGCACTATGGTCACACTATGGTGCGGAAGTAGTACCTATATGCTTTAAAATCATAAACCTCATTTTGCTTCAACGTAGTAGGGTAATAATTTATGATCGTACAAAACGAAATAACCGACTTCGCATGCCGCGATAGTCAAAATAGCCACTAGCCATAATCATGTCATCAAGGTATACAAATTTGTTTATATTGTTTATCTCCGGAGATGATTATCAGTCCCCAGATTCTCAATCATTCGAAATCCTATTCGGATTTGGAAGATTAATTTTGAATATTGATAAATCCGTGAGCTATTTTGTCGCGGAAACCTTTCCAATTAGAATCACTTATTTTTTCGAATTGAAATGTATAGTATCCGATCGGAACATTGTGAATTGCAAAGATCCAAGTCGAAGTAAAGGCAGTCTCCGAATCCGAATTTGCTTTCGAATGATTGTGAATCAGGGAGCGGATCTCGATAAAATTTAAATGGGAGGCATAATTATATTATTTTTTTCTATATGAAAATATATTTGTTAAAATATGTAACGATATCCCAGATGCACCTTATGTACCTACCGCATCACAAAAATCCTAGCTTTTGTTCAACTTTCGGTCATTTGTGACTCGACTTACGGTTACAAACAAATTACGGTTGAAACCACAGACCTAGGATTCACTACGTTATATAGGTTTAATAGTTTATATAGTTTTAAGAATTCGTTCTACAGTTGGACGTGCGCGTGATTCACAGATCGGTAGTCTAAAGGTGGGCACAGATTGGTGAAATGAAACAAGTAATGTAATATTCTGCCTTACATTGCATGTTCCCTGCTGCCTTGGACGTGTGGCGCGCGCGGTACGCGCATTGACTACGAATCAGAACGAGAACTCCTGCGCACACTGCGCGCCCCTTTGTGTTCGTACTAAAAACCGACAAATCTCGGATCGAGCCGCGCACGAGTTGTAACGCTCGGAGCGTGCGCGACCCAGGCGCAGTTCGTGCGCGCGAAGCGTCCACACTATGGGAATTCTGTTACATTACATGTTACATTGCAGCAATGTGGACCTCAAATTATTGCATTGCATGTTGCATTACATGTTGCATTGCACCAATCTGTACCCACCTTAGCGCACACTGTATATCGCAAACCAACAGACACGTCTCATAGACCGTTATTCGCGTGCAGACTACCGTCATCATCCTGCACAGTTGTATTTAGTACATAGGTAATTGATTAACTGATCTCTGTAACTATGTGGATGGACTCTGGTGGTCCCAATATATAAAGACAAAGCTCCAGCACGTGAGTGGTGTTCTAGAAGACAACATATATAACTGAAGCGCTATATAATACCTACTTAGTAAGCGCGCTAGGCTAACAGTCAAAGTAGGTAATCGTAACACAACTAAACGTATATTGTACCACAGAATAATGAATAGTACCTTCATTGTACCTAAATCTGACAAAGCTCATGTGTTCTTTTGTTTTTTAATAGATGCCGATATATACCGCTTTCATTCCATAAATTTCTAACATTTGTAATTTTAATGACCTATTTTCGCTAAAAAATAAATCATAAATAAATCGATTTCTTTTACCTATCTGACTGGACAAACTAGAGTTTGACCCTCAGAGTAACAATTACTAGTAATTGTTACTTTGAGGTTTGACCACTATATCGTAAGCTATGATGTGGTCGATAGGCCTAGAATGGTCTTACTCTCAAGGGCTGTGCTGCCGCAACACCCGGCAGACATCAAAATAAGTTTGCATCAGAAGCCATCTAGCGACAGTTGTTAACTATTTTTTTTATGAAACGTACTGTGTTATTGTTATGATGAATACATAAACTCTTAATTATGGCCTAGGGCTAGGGTAAGATAAAATGGGACATTTGAAGAAAATACTAATAATGCTCAAAATATATATATTAGGTATACCAATATAACTCTTCAATCCAGTTTAGTATGCAGTGTCGTTGTATGAATCGATGGTTGAAATTTTCATTGGTAAATGTATTCATTATTTTAAATTAATTAGAGATAAATGCCATGTTAACAGCAAGCACATATAACACGATATTACTGCATGGAATTACATGAATCATCATTATCAATAAATTCATTAAATATGGTATAAAACACCGAGTTGGATATTATTTTATTAAATAAACGGGCGAGTGTAATATGCTCGAAATTACTAAATTATTCGTGTTTCATAACATTATGACAAATTGATATTGTTAATTACCTATATTATAAAAGATTATTGCAATTAAAATAATTTCAACGAATAGATGGATTACATTTTAAGTTATAAAAATAAAAAACGCAAATATAGCTTGGCTAAACAAATAACAAGGAGCTGTAATCTAGAGTTCTAGTCTGGCTTTACGCTGCCTTGCACGCGATAAACTAGGCACCCTTGTACCTATGACAGCATACGATGTGAAGTACTGTAGGCCATGCTAGGAACTACGCCATTAGGGTCGTTACATAACGATATTTACCCAAGAAATATTTTGGTAAATGTATTATATTGAATTTCTTCTTTGTTTTACCAAGCTATAATATGACGCATTTCTGTTGAGATGGTATCTATTTTATACAATACATTTTTGTAATTCGATCATATTAATTACCCAGCATCTGATAACAAAGGCAAAATTTAAAACTCCAATGAAAAATTCAGTCTTACTTACACAATATATACTCTGGCAAGAGTTAGATTTCGATGCGCTGTAATGTCCTACTAAATAAATCAAATCGTATATGACCAGCATATTGTGATTTGAATTATCGGAGAGGTCTCTACATGCTTGAACACTGTTCCCTATTCTAATTGTCTAAGTACATATACTAGAAAAGTGAACAAAGATTTCGGCAACTGTCATCGAAATTTAACTCTAACTAAAAAACTTAAGTGATAAATATAGCAAAGAATCTGTATTACGTCCTTTGTCTAACTATAAAAGTACCGTCACCTGGGTATAAAAGTAAAGCTAAGTCACGTTACGTCCTTTCGCTTGTAAAAATATAAAAAATCCTTATCTACCCTATCGACTGCGACATGGCATGGCGAAGCGCGTGGAAACAAAAAAATAAAAAAATAGTTCGTAGAGCAAGGCGGGATAATTATGATAACTTTTGTACTTTTAAGTATCGAACATCTATTTATAACTGAAATAACGTTAGATTTTTTTGTGATATTTCAACGGTACCCTTAAATAAACACATCACATCACATGTCTCATAATTACCCCGCTGTACTAAACAAACAAAAACAAAAATAGGTACCCATGGGCACAGTCCATTAAAGCATTTAATATACTGTGCTATAAGCTTTAACTTTGGCACGACTATTGACCACAGTTGTTTTATGTTAAATGCCAAGTAAGTACGCAACTGACGAAGAGAAACACAAGTAATTCAAGTACCTACCTAGTACTTATGCTTTTATGTGGGCATCCTCAAACTATCATAAAAAAGGCAGACAGATTCGTGCCGACCACCCAAGTGAACGCAAGTTCAAGTTACTAAATGCTCGAGTAATACGCTTCCGCGCTCAGTTTGCTACCAAGCGGCAGCGAGGTCGGACGCTTCCGTGCAGTATTACTTCGCAGCGTTGCCTACGTAGTAATCATGCCGTAGGTATTGACTATACCGGACTGAGCGCGGAAACTTATTACTCAAGAATGTAGTATTACGGGACTTGCGGCCACTCGGGTGTTCGGCACGAATCTGTCTGCCTTTTTTATGATAGTCTGATTGGGCATCGATGTCGTGATCAAAGTCTTCGCTTAGGACATTTGGTTCCTATTGAATGGGTTCCACAGAGCCGAGTGAGACATGGAGCTAGTGGACGGCGAGGGTGAAGGTGTAGGCGGAGTACTTCCAGACCCCTGCCCAAATAGACCACCGCTAGACACCTGGTTGAACTGTCCACTGCCAGTAACCTGCCCGAACTGCCCGCTGCCCGACGACTGAGAGCTGCTCGATGAAGATCCTCCGAAAATAAATGAAGTGGAGGTAGCGCGGCGGCGGAACGAGAAGTTGCCGGAGCGCTCGAAACCTGGGGACACGTTTTTGAACTCAGATTACTCAGAATTAAAATCGGTATTTTAATTTCCCCTCGTCTGCTGTCTTCAACCTTAGGTCATGGAAAGATGAAGAAGAAGCTTTGTAATGTTGGCCGGGCACATCTAGTAGTTTATGTATTTATTTCAGGGAAAGGTGCAAGTACATACACGAGTATAAAAAAAAAAAAATTCAAACCGAGAAGCCTTAGGGAACTGTTGCCAATAGAAAGGTTAGGTATCTAAAAATGTTTAAATGTTGAAATAATTAAAAAAAATAAAGATACATGCGTTCTTAGTGTAAGTAACAAAACTAACTTGAAATTGAAATTGTAAAGAAAGTAAAGCCAAAGCGGGCAAGTGACACTAAGAACAAAACGTTTTGTTATATTAATAGCTTACCATATTAATCAAACAACCTGGAATTTTAAATATATTTATAATATGAGTATAATTTACCGACCGTTGTTATTCCAATCCGAGATAGTAAGGCATGCCTACTCGGTCGTTGTTGGCGCTTACCTACGTGTGTGCTTTGATAATATAGAAGAGTTTATAATCAAAGCGTGTGTGCAACTGGCGATGCTGGTTTTCCCACAAGATTTAGGTACTTAATAGCGCTTTTACCTACTGCGGGTGGCGCCGCACCAAGGTCACAGAACAGACAGTAATACTACGGCACGGTTATCTGAATACTTGCAGTAAATACATGCAGCAGCCAGAGTCATCCATTGAGTGAAGTAGTACCTAAGCAAAAGCAGTAGTAATCCTTCCTGATAATGCGTTAGATAGTAATGTGACACATGGCGCCATATAAAAGCTGTCAAAATCTGTCAGATATCTTCATGTTAGCGCTATCAGGAACCGGTGAAACTGATGGCCCTAAGTATAGGTACTTGTTCTATTCATTATTCTGTGGTATAGGTAAAAGTGTGAAGAGGTTACCGTTGTCATTCTCAGGACAGTACTTGATGGTGTGCGCTCGGTCGCCGGTGGCGCCGCAACGCGGGCATCTGAAGGCTCGCAGCACTGGGCACAGTACGCGCCCGCGCGAGTCCTTCAATGCGTGCGATGTGTATGAATCTTCGTTCTCACCGTTGTTCTTGCAAAATGCGCATTCCTACAAAACATTCAAAACATTCAGTTCAGTTGTTCAGCACCTCGTCTCGTTTCCCGTCTTCAATATCCAAAGAAGCATCATATTCCCAAAGGTAAAACAGTGGTCGAGGAGGGCTTGTCCGCCCGAAAAGAACAAATACTTTAACATTAACAAAAATAATATTTCAAAGGGATATGTTCATATCTAGATACCATATTTTACTATCTCTTAGTTAATGCCGATACTGTCGAGTTTCAGTGACTTGGTGGTAATGGCGCTTGGTGCTATCCTAACAACACTGAAATATCGAAAACGCATAATTAGTGGCATAGGTTAGGTAATATGTTACATATGTTTTTGTGAAAATGTTAATTATAGAACGGGAAATTTAAACGGATTTAACACTACAATAAGAAAGTCAGTTACGTTAGGTCCGGCGCGACGGAGCCGCTTGTCGTTGCGGACCCTAGCCACGTCCTGTAGGAACTCGTACAGCAGCTCGGGACGGATGGAGCGCAGCACCGACAGCTGGTCGGCTGTCAGCGTCGACACGAAGCTGTTGGCTGATGTTAGACCTGACGGAGATTACACACTATACACATCAGAACACAGCACTGACAGCTGTTAAGACTGTCTGCATCGAGACGAAGCTGTTGGCTGATGTGATTACCTGACCTGACAGTGATTATACACTATGCACAGCACACAGCACTGACAGCTGTTCGGCTGTCAGCATCAATATATAGCTGTAGGCTAATGCCTGACGGAAATGACAGATTTGCCTATTAGGTTCACTTGAAATTTTATTGCCGCGCGAGTTATTTTCTGTAGCAAGTTTGGGGGTGTTTATCTCCATATCTACTAGGTACTTATCAAATTTTGATAAAATGTATTAATCTATTGCCCCTGAGACTTACCCTACTTATACAAAAATAATATTTAAAATTGTTTGACGGCGGAAAAATCGAGTAATCTGCACACAAAAACAAGAACACCTTAAAAACAAATAAATGGAGTCGTCAGATTCCATCATCAGATTGGCTTGATAGTACTATATTGTACTGTCATAAAACTAACACAAATATGCCCAACTGCAGCTCAATCGGATAAAACAGCAAGCATTGCAAGTTATATAAAAGCTTGTAAAAATTCATTTTTGGAGGGTAGTTAAAAACAGCGAATACCCTGAATGACAACTTACTTTTAATGAAGAAGTCGAAGGTCCTCATCATCTCAGCATGACGGGCGGCGGCGGAGACACTTGTAGTGGACCCCTCGCCCCACAGGTTCGAAGCACCGCACTCAGAACCACCTGTGGTCAATTCACTCATTATTTTGTGTATTGGTAGGACTTCTAACTCAAAAGAAAGGAATCGGTAGAAAAAAAAACCGGCCAAGTGCGAGCTGGACTCGAGCACCGAGGCTTCCGTATAAATTTGTAAAACTAGGTTATAGAACAAACTTAACTTTGTAGTACAATTCATAAAAATGTATTGCACCAATACCACATAATAACCACCACATAACAACTTTACCTTTTTTTTGTTATTAAACTACATATTTACGGTTAACACAACAACCCTATAGGTTCTTATTCCCTTGTGAAATAAATAATAAAATATGCGACATAATCTTTTATCGTGTTGACTTATGTAGAATCTGTACGTATAAATGGTCAACGCAATAAATATAAGAATAATATTTGTATACTACAAAGCAATAATAGTATGTATTATAAAAGCTGCTTTGTAAGTGCTGTAAATATATATAATCATCTTCCCTTGGAAATTAAGTTGTTAGATGGAAAGATGTTCAAAAACAAACTTAACAACCTAAGTGAATATTTTGATTTAAAAACAGCATAGATGTAGAGAGAAATGTTACTATTAATATGTAATTTTTTATAGAGATATATATAGCCTTCAATAATTTAATTAAGTTTAATGTAAACTATAAGAAGTACCTAGTTTGTATTTTAGATGCATATACTGCAAAATATTGTACGCCCGATATGGGAAAACTGTTGTCACTTAAGTTTACATACAACCACCATGTACGAGGTGCATTCAATAAGTACCTAGCCTCATCGCCAGAGGGCGCTGTAGTTTCAAAAGAGTTTTACCACAGTATAGCACATTCTTTTTTAATTCTTTTTCCAAATTTTCATTCCAATCCCTTCATTTGTTTTATTTTGACAACTTATGGAAGCGAACGTATCGATCGGTTTTACAAAAATGGAAAAAGAGCAATATCGTTCGGTGATTCGATTCCTTTTTTTGGAAGGGAAAACGCGCATCGAAATCAAAGAGCGCTTGGATGCTGTGTACGGTGACTCTTCTCCATCGATGGCCACCGTCAAGAATTGGTTCAACGAGTTTGCACGTGGCCGTACGTCGGTTTTTGATGAACCACGTCCAGGTGCACCGAAAACAGCTGCTACGGAGGAAAAAATTAAAAATATCCATGAACTCGTATTGGCAGATCGCCGATTGAAGGTTTGGGAGCTAGCTGAGACTGTAGGCATTTCAGAAGGAATAGTGCATCATATTCTTCACTGGAACTCGGCATGAGAAAGCTGTCGGCGCGATGGGTGCCGCGTTTACTCACACCGGAAAACAAGTGCAACCGTGAGATCACGACCACATCGGAGACGTGTTTGGCGCTGTTTATGCGGAATCCAGCGGAGTTTTTGCGTCGTTCTGTGACCGTCGATGAAACCTGGATCCACTGGTACACACCAGAGACCAAGGAGCAATCAAAACAATGGATCCAGACCGGGGAACGTGCTCCAAAGAAGGCGAAAACTGTAAAATCGGCCGAAAAAATTATGGCCACCGTTTTCTGGGATTCACAATGTGTGATCTACATCGATTACCTCGAGAAAGGTAAAACAATTACAGGACTTTACTATGCCGATTTATTGGGCCGATTCGACGCCGAATTAAAGAAAAAACGACCCCATCTGACTAAGAAAAAAGTGCTGTTTCACCACGACAACGCACCGGTTCACACGTCTGCCGTTGCCATGGCCAAATTGGTCGAATTACGCTACGAATTGCTGCCCCATCCACCGTATTCTCCAGATTTGGCCCTTTGTGACTTCTTTCTGTTTCCAAATCTGAAAAAATCTCTCGCCGGGAATAGATATGGATCAAATGAGGAAGTCATCGCCGCCACGGAGGCCTATTTTGCAGAGTTTGACAAAAACTATTTTTCGGACGGGTTAAAAAAGTTGGAGCATCGCTGGGCTAAGTGTATCGAACTATAATATCGTTTAAAAACTAAAAAACAACCGACTTCAATGCCGCGCTATTCATTTTCAGTACCAATTTTGAGATGTTTATCTCAATATCTCTGGAGATACTTATCATACCTCGATAAAATTACCATGGTACCACACTTGGAATATCTCCTTTCGAACAAAAAAAGAATAATCGAAATCGGTTCATAAACGACGAAGTTATCCGCGAACAAACATAAAAAAAAAAAAAAAAAAAATATATACGGTCGAATTGAGAAACCTCATCCTTTTTTTGAAGTCGGTTAAAAAGGAGACTATGTTGAAAAATAAATTGCCACTTTTCCAAAATTTTCGTTTACTTTTTGTAGGCTAAGTATTTATTGAATGACCCTCGTACTTACACAGTTTTTGCAATAAAATATATTATATTATATTCTATTCATACAAGTTTTACATTAACGTTCATATCTTTTGATCGCGTTAATTTACAAGTTTGATTTTTTCACAGCCAAAAGATACCGTAGACCCAAGTATTTGATACAAGTTTCAACTTTATATCTTTACGCGTTCCTGAGAAAAATGACAAACAGGCGACGTTGACCACGGTATGAACTTACCCAAGAAGAAGCTATTAGTGCTCTCATCTACTTCACCAATCACCATGTCGGGCCCGTTGATTCGAAGGTTCAGCAGCGTTTCGTCATTTACATCAGCTGTAGAGGGTGCTGCAAGTAAAGCATTTACATTTGATTATATTAATAACCTACGGCTGTAGAGGGTGCTGCAAGTAAAGCATTTACATTTGATTATATTAATTTCCTACGGCTGTAGAGGGTGCTGCAAGTAAAGCATTTACATTTGATTATATTAATTTCCTACGGCTGTAGAGGGTGCTGCAAGTAAAGCATTTACATTTGATTATATTAATAACCTACGGCTATAGAGGGTGCTGCAAGTAAAGCATTTACATTTCATTGTATTAATTACCTACGGAGATTTATTTCTGTGAAATGAAATGAATGATTTATTGCAAGAATTTAGTACAAGTAGATGTTACAGAAAATTGATGTCTCATACATTCTATCACAACAGTGATGTGCACGATCAACAGAATTGAGATAATATTATTTACGGTACATAAAATAAATACTTATAATATCATATTTGAATTAAAAATAATAATGTACTTAATAATTATAAAATGTCAGAGGTTTATATAATAATTACAAAAAAAAATACAAATACAAATGTTAATGAAATTAAATTATACAAATTATTAATGTTACATTTTAAAGTTCATATACCTATTCACTTAAATAAATATATATAATCTGTGTGTTCTACTTAATTCTTCTGTATTTCTGTGTTTTACTTGGACATCCTTGTAAGAATCGCAGTCCCAAATTGGTGAGACTAATTTTAGGTCCATATGACTCATAAACCGTTATCAACACCAATATTATGTACCTAAATGCGAAAGCCAGTTTGTAAAAATGCCTGTTACCTCTTTACAGTAAAACAGATTGACCGATTTAGCTGAACATTTTATGTTTATTTGTGTCAGCCAATAGATTAATAATACTTTAAATTTTTTTTGACATGAGTTATTTTTAATGCAGGTGAAGCCACGGGGCACAGTTAGTGAACTATAATGACACATTTAAATAAATGTGCGTAGAAGCACGTAGCACGTGGTAACTAAAGCGCTACGACAAAATGGCGGACAGAAACACGGACTGCGCTACGCGCGACAGTATCACACTGTCGTCACTTTATTCAGCGATTTTTGATAGTCTTATTAAGAAGGGAACGCGGGTGCGAGGAATTTGAAAAATAAGAAACTATTGCCGTCGAGCAGTGTCCGAACAACCAACAAGAGTGTGTTAAGGACAACAGCAACTCAGACCCATTTTATCTACAAAATTTTGACTACAATAAGGTTTTGTATTCCCCTTATCCTATAAAGGATAGGCCAGAGAAGGTCATTGTAACCCACAATACAGGCTCTTAAGAGACCTAGTGTGGGTGCAAGGATATATTGATGGTGCTATTCAAGGACGATGATGTAATATGCTAGAATAGATATAGAACAGTACCATACTATTGTAAATATGAATAAAGAACCGACTTCCAAAAAGGAGGACATTCTCAATTCGTCTGAATGTTTTTTTTATGTTACGCGAATATTACGTCAATTGTCAAACCGATTCGAATGATTCTTTACCACTACCAGTACCAATGAAAAATAAAACATTTTTTGCACAAAATATGTACTCGTATACGAGAACTGTGCCATAATTAATATAATTGCCTTGTTTGTTGGTAATTTTCCCATAAAAAATAACTATAATATACCTATGTAACTCGATTTCAACTACAAACAGTGGCTGGCCGAATCGGATCACAATATAAGAATCATCTATTTATTACCGATAAAAGGCTTTGTGTGCCTCTTACATTATTTAATTCATTTTGATTAATTGATTAATTTTTAACTCATTTAATTTAGATCGCTTTTACGACCAAATACTAACGATAATAGGCAAATCTGAGTGACATTTTGAAAACATGTGTAGAAAAAGTTGCACGATGACATCTAAATGCATCACAAAATATTTCAGTAGTGTTTGTGATACTAAAACTAATAATCAGAAACTAAAAAAATATATTTGGAACACGTTTTAAGTTGCAAAATTTGCATTATATGTGGATTATATTCTATTTTTTCCCTCTCCATGGTTGTCTGAAAGAGATCGCTTTGAACGATAAGACCGCCTATTAACACTTTAGTTAAAAAAAATTAAAGCATATATATCTTCTTTATATAGTATAAAACAAAGTCGCTCCCGCTGTCTGTACGCTTAGAAACATACATAAAACACAAACAGACGAACTGAGAATCTCCTCCTTTTTGAAGTCGGTTAAAAATGTGTGCAGCGTCTTACACTTTAATACGCGTAACTTATCTCAGACCGCATCATCACTTACAGCAGATATACAGGAATAGAGTTAGTAGTCAAAACCTTGTCTGACTGGCATACAATAAACATAAATGACGTCATTGGGACCGCATTGCGTACTAACATGCGGTGAAATAATGGCCACAATTAAAAACTAAAAGAACCGACTTCAAACGTCGCGCTAGTCAAAGTTGTCAGTAGCTAGTATCATGTCATCGATGTAATTAAATGCATCGTAATACGAATGTTGATATATTTATCAACATTGAATTGTATTATTTGAAACAAAAGGATTTCCCAAATCGGTTCAGGCATCTTCGAGTCGTCGGTGAACATACATAAAAAAAATGAATCCGACGAATTGAGAACCTTCTCCTTTTTTGCGAAGTCAGTTAAAAATAACATCTTACCAATGTCTCCAATCCTCGGCTCTTGTTGTGCAAGGTACTGCACCCTCTCGTTGCCAGCACGACTCTGGAAAGTCGGTGCTAGAGGAGAGAATATGCTCCCCACCGCACCGAAGCTACGGCTATCTGGCGTGAAGGTCTCTTGCATAACTGCCGCAACCGTGACCTGATAAAAAAATTAAACATTACAATTCTTTTTATTTTTATAGTAAACGGTAACAGGACAAGCAAGACGCTAGCCTGATGGTAAGCGAAGACGTCTACCTATAACAGATACAGCGGCATACAAAATTCTAAACTGCTAGAATTTTGCATGTCACTGCACTGCGCCTGTTATATGAGACAAAGATGTTGAGTCTCACGTGCCCTGTAATTTCACTGGACACCTTGCCATTTCAACCGCCATTGCCATTTTTATTGCTGACAGAAAAGCAGTTGACCGCTATCTCACCTGATGTTAAGTAAAGAGCGGTATAAGACTGTACTGAGATAAGGTGTTGAAGAAAAACTGACAAGACAAACCGACTTTAGTTCAATCCACCGAGGATCCCACCCCGTTTTCCCAATTGGCTGTCACCGAGCTTCATACCTGAACTCGACGAACCGATTGGTGACGAGTCTATGTCTGTTTAGTGCGTAAACAGTCCACGCTTCCATCGCAGACCACGTTTCATCGGAAAATATAATCATCATGATGATCAGCCGGATATATAAGATCGTTTAAAAAACTAAAAGAACCGACTTCAAATGCCGCGCTATTAATTTTCAGTACCAAGTTTGAGGTGTTTATTTCCATATTTCTGGAGATACTTATCAAACCTCAATGAAATTACCATGGTACCACACTTGGGATATCTCCTTTTCAACAAAAAAAAGAATAATCAAAATCAGTTCATAAACGACGAAGTTATCCGCGAACAAACATAATATATATATATATATATATAGGTCGAACTGAGAAGGAGGTTTCTCAATTCGACCGTAATATATTCCTTCTTTGAAGTCCGTTAAAAAAAATCTTACCGTGGTGCTAGTAGATGGGACGTCACAGGCTGTCGTATAAACCAGATTCTTTTCCTCTTCTTCGAAGAAAGGTACTAGATTCTTCTCTTCCATGTTGAAATTGAAAGCCATTTCAAAACGTAGCGCTTGCAGTCGTGACACGGGTAGAAAAGACCTAACCGTACCCCGGGACCAATATTTATACGTTCTACTTACACACACATTCAATACTTGGTAAAACTTGTTATTGAGGACGCTACAAAGTGGCTTTTTCAATCTACCCTCAACTTTTTACATCTTAAGACATTTCGTGATCGTTTTATCTTTCAGTAGCTCAAATTCCTATATATATATTAATATACTATAACATACGGCAATAATATTAACTCACTTTTTTATGGTAATATTAATAAATTCTTAGACAAAATTGAAAAAATGGGGTAGATGGAAATCTTTACATTATTTGCGCAGTAGAAAAGGCTACGTTGCTCAACAAATCGTTTGTTAAATTTAGAAACTTAGTATGTGACAATAAATTAAAAATTAGGTTTAAATTATATTAATTTATCGACCGGCTTCCAAAAAGGAGGAAGTTTCTGTTTTTAACAAACTTCACAAAAAGGAGGAGGTTCTCAATTCGACGGTATTATTTTTATTTATTTTTCTTGTTTGTAACCTCAGAACTCCGTCAAATCTTGATTGATTTGATTTTTTTTTGTTTGAGAGAATATGCTTCCCGTTTGGTCCCATTCAATTTTTATCGAGATCTGATAATCATCTTCAGAGATATGGAGATAAACAATATAAACAAATGTGTATACCTTGATGACATGATTTGGCTACTGGCTACTTTGTCTATCGCGGCATGTGAAGTCAGTTTTTTTTGTTTTGTACGATCATAAATTATATTTTAAATATTTGAATGTATAATATAGGATTCATTTAGAAACACATAGTTACAAGCCAAATTCGTATAAACATGTACAATTTGCAAAAATGTATAGTTAGTGTGTAAGGAATAAAAGATTCTATCTAGTTATGAATAGTCTACCTGAACTCTGAAATAAATGACATGGTCATTTTTCAGTATATATATTATTTTATTTATCAACACCAATTTTATAAATGCTAAAGTCAGTTTGTTCATTTGTTTGTTTGGGGCTTCTTTATGATCAAACGGCAAGACCGATTTAGCTAAAATTTTGTACAAGGATAGCCAGTACTGTGGATTATTAGGCAATAGGTTTCTTTTAAAGCAGGCGAATCCGCGAGGCACAGCTAGTAATATTATAAATTTGAAACTTGTCATTTAATCACGCCGAAACGGCTGAACAGAATTGAATAAAATGTGGTAGACAGATAGTTTATAATCTGAATCAATACAAGAAATATTTTATCCCGGTGTATTATGAACGATAGATTACTATTTAACGCAGGCGAATTCACGTGGCACAAGTAGTAGCAAATATTTTACATATTTGATATTTATCTAAACTAAACAAAACTTAAAAAAAATATTTAATATATATATATATATAAGCTAGCTGTTGGTTTTCGTTAGTGTGGGGATGATAGCGAAGCCTGAAGCTGTCAAAAAATTGTCAGATTAGTTACTGATACTGATACTGGGTTTTCAACTGACAGTTTCCAACTGACCCAAGTTTCCATTCGAGGCTTAGCTACCATACCACTTAATCACATAACAAATAATAGTATAAGGGCCAGTTTCATCGATTCCTGATAGCCCAGTATCAGTATCAGTAACTAATCTGACAATTTTTTGACAGCTTTTCTATGGTCTCATCTGTCAGATAACTATCTGACGCATTATCAGGAACCGGAGAAACTGGCCCTTAGTAAAATACAAGTACTAAAATGCAAGCTGCCAAGATAAACATTGAAATTTTAATTGTTTTTCAAAGTTAAATCTAATCTTTTACAATTATGTGACAAGAGAAGCATGACTCCAGTGGAAAAAAGTTTACCCATGACAGAATAAATGAAAATGAAAAATTTTAAAGAAAATTTGTGTGAGGTCTCACATTTATTTATTTATTTATTTGGCTACCCATTAATAGTTACATTATTTTTACACAATATATATTACTAAATGCACAATTTTTTAAGGGAAGCACCGCATGCTTTTACAAAATATTTTTTTTTAATTTTTTTATTATTACGGTAATTATTTACCTGTAAATCTAATAAGTGTCCACATGATTTGTTAATATGCTGAAGGCTACGTTACTATTACTTACGATGAAGAATGCTGTGTTTAAGCGTAGTGTATAAGTAAACAAGACTATAAATTACTCTACAGTCTAGCCAGCCTATAGCCAATATTATATTATTGACTGTAGTAGACTGTCCAGCGCCTCTTCCCACTGCCGTCTTTCACTTCCAGACAATCCAACATCATAAACATTACCTTAGACTGCAGCGTCTCTTAGCATCGTGATAGATGGTGGTATATGATACATGATAGGATATATGTCAAATATATCAAATTTCTGAATGTTAGATACAAGGTTTTAAAATTGAACAGTAACTGCGATAAGAACTTGTTCTAACTACTTGCAAGCTATTGTGTGTGTTCTTAGAACACAACTCCAGAATGTTCGCTAGCTTTTAAATCTGTTTATATCGTTGGTATAAAAATATTATTTAAGATTAGGTATATTTATGAGAGAATTATAAACGTTAAAATATCTAAAAAAAATACTTAGTCAACTTATTATTCTTTTAATCTCTTCAATTTTTTTTTATATCTGATAGAGTAGCGTTTGATCAACATCTCAGCTGGTGGTAAGCGATGATGTGGTCGAGGATGGAAAACACGCTAGGCCTGGAATACTCTGAAATAGGCATGGAAATACATCTATAATTATTTTTTTATCTATATTATAATAACTATTGTATCTATTCCGGAATGGAACCTCAATCTCTTGAGATTGAGATTCCATTAGATCTCGAGCTATTTTACCAGATTTATATCAAAGCCTACATTGGGCGAGATCTCGCGAGATTGATGAGATTGAGACGCAGCAGCAGCCAGCGCAGACCAGCGACGCATTCCGCGTGTACTCGGCGCGCTACAATAAATAGGTATGCTTCACAGAAATATTAATAAGAAGTACATAGTATTATTACCTATATTTTCTATGTAACAAGGCACCCTACCGTACACCGTACTTGCTCGCGCTCTGGTTCCAAGCAGTCCCGAGTCGAGACGTCCGATGGTAGTTTCAGCTGCTGGGTACATAGCAACTGAATTAAGATGCCGCGTCATCTCTTGTTTTAAAGATGCTGCTTCCAAAACCTTTCCCTACTATTAATTATTCTGTGCCCTTAGAGCTAGACTAATAAATCCTATGCATAATTAATTAATACACTTTTGACAATAAATAGTCTTTTCATGTAAATATCATTTTATTTTTGAATAATAATTATAATTCTTATGATCAATAATAAAGGTTAAGTATTTTTATATATTTTTATTAATGTTGTGTCCTAAATATTGCATCACATGCGAAGCAGTTTTCATCGTGTTTTAGCTTTCCGAATAAACAATTTTTTTTATCAATAAGTACCCGAGATCCCGCGACGGGATCTCACGACATCGAATTTTCTAGGCTGTGAGCTGCCGGAACACCGTAAGGTTTTGCGGTAAAATTTCTCCGTAATGATGGTAAGCTACCTTATATGTATGGTATTATTATTAACCTTATACCAATGGTCTATCGGTTTCAAAAAGTTTCTGTGTAAAATGCCTATTTTCTCACTGACTGCACTTTTATTTCTGTTAATGCAGCCAGGCGGTAGGAGCATTATATCGATGTTCCGTTAGACTTGCTACCAAAAGTAGCTTACCATCATCAAGGAGAAAATCTACCGTTAAAACCTGACAGACCTTACAGTGCAGGCGGCACACAGCCCCTGAGAGTCAGACCATACTAGGGTGTTCTCCATCTTCGACCACATCATTACTTACCACCAAGCGAGATAGCGGTCAAAATCTAGCCAATCAAATATTTAAAAAACGCTCCTTATATATTTTTTTTAAATTTTTATATATCCTATAGCGTTTGACCAATATATCACCTGTTGGTTAGTGATGATACGGTCGAAGATGGTAAGCACGCTAGGCCTAGAATGGGAACTGGCTCTCAAGAATAGCTGCCGGAACACAATAGATGTGTGGACACTACGGCTAAGATAAGATAAGAAGATAAGATGGCGGACACTAGATAGTGTCCGTCCACCATGCGAGGGTTGTTGTTTTCTTAACGATGTTTTTCCTTCACCGGAAGGCCACTGTGAAAAGCGCTCAGAAATGTTTCGATAGAAGACTCCATTGGTGCACGGCGAGGATTGAACTCGGTACCTCTGGCATCAAAGCGAAACATTCTCCCACTTACACCATCCTGGCTGGCCCTCCCTTCATATTGTGGTCAAAAATTAAAGACACTAGCCATAGAAAATTTTACTGTCTTTTCAACAGCAGAGGAAGGTGCCTGCCGTTAAGGTCCATCTCAAAAATCCCACCCTGTATAATCAACACATCTTCATCCTTCCATCAGGTGTTTCGTGCTATGCCAATGGCCGCATATTTTGTCTTTATCTAAGATATTTTTTTAATGATTTCGTTGTAAGCCTTGGACCTTGGTACATAGTAACCTTTATAGTAGCTAGTTATCAATAATTGTTGCAATCATAGTCTTAATTGGACTACAATTCATTTTGACTTATTACAATTATGTATAACTTCATCTATCTCACGCATTAACCGTAGCAAAGGTTATCTTATATGGTTTGATTCTCGTTTAAACTAGATAATGAGCCGTTTACAATAACAATAGTTCTTACTACACTCGCTAGATGGCTTGTGATGCGAACCTATTGAGAGACCTATTGTAGTGGTAGGACTTCAGCTAGTCCGCCTAGGGCCTAGGGCGGTACCACCACTTTGCCAATTAATTTTACAGCCGTGAAATAGGAATGTTTTTCGGTTGAAGTGGCAAGGTGTCCAGTGAAATCACAGGGCATCTGAGACTCAACATCTTTGTGTCTCAAGTTAACAGGCGCAGTGCAGTGACATGCAAAATTCTAGAGGTCAAGAATTTTGCATATAGCTGTATCTTTAATAGGTAGACGTCATCGCTTATCATCAGTCGAGCGTCTTGCTTGTCCTGTTTACTTATATCAAAGAAAAAAAAAGATGTCTAGCATTTATTCAGTTCATAAACAGGTAAAACATCTCCACTTACACACGATAGATCAATTGAATAATTTTTCTGGATATTTTTTGTAGCTTAGAATAATCGAAGTGTTCGTTAAAATAAAATAATAAAAACAAATAAAATCATTCAAAAACGAATCAAAAGAAATTAGATGATTTCCAAATTTATTCAGCATGACAGTGATAGTGATAGATCACTGGGTTCATTTTGTAAGCCATCTGTTGAGTCCTAGGAAGGAACTGAACCATCCAATAGTTGCAAATATTTTGAAATATTTTCATCAAACCCATTGGATAAATGTTTAAACTGGACGTCTGGATTACATATTTTGTGGTAAATAATATTATTGAACACAATTGAGAATGCGTTGCAGGACCAAAAAGTAGTTAACATTGGTGCTCTCACCTTTGGTGCAGCACCTAAGTAACAAGTTTAGCCACTTGATGCGATTCAGGGTAGAGCTGTCAAAATTGTTGACACGGTAATATAATAATTTTACCGTGTTTTTGACGACCCCGACCTTACCTCCAATATCAAACCTCTGAGCATGCATAGAGATATCGGATCTCTTTGTATCTACCGCATTTATAACGGGGAACGTATTCTGAAGAACTATTCAAATTAATCCCGCCGTAGCCCGACTCGCCAGTCGCCATAGACAACACGCTCATCTACATGTTATCGAGACTTGCACACATCTCACCTGTAAAATGTGGAACGAGCTACCATCTACGGTTTCTCGCTTACAACATGGAGTTCTGCAAAAGGGGCTTTAAAATAATCTTGACATGTCGGCAAAGCATGAATGAAACCCTTTAGTTTTGCAAGTGTTCATAGGTGACGGTCATCACTTCCCATAATGTGGGCCGTTTGCTTGTTTGATACCTATATCATAAAAAGAAATAAAAAAAATAAGTGTATGCACTGATTTTGTGTAAAAAAATCAAAGGATAAAATAAAAGAAACACCAAATACTTGTTAATTAAAATTTTATTAAAAAAATTATCTTATGGCGACATAGTTTTACAAAATTCTCTTATTTTGCTAATAATACATTAGTATGTCGTGTTTTTAGCCGATTTTTGTAAGTACTTATAAAAAATATTCAATAACATAGGAACTGAATACGAAAACGGGATTACGTTAACAATTACCTTGGTATTACCACAGTTTTACAATATTTTCTTCTACCTACCAAAGTCTAGTAGGTTGTATGTTTGTTTACAGAACTCTGACGGTACACAGATACCTGTGCAGATACCATATTACCTTCACCTTTACTGTGACTGTAGTAATGTCAAAGACTCGCTACCCGCGTGGCAATAAAATGTGGAAACAGGACACCGCCTGTTACGTTATCTGTCGCACTTACAGGCCTTTCGCCCCTTACGGGAAAATAATGACGTACCACTGCTGTATCGATGTAAATAATCGTGATGTACAAGTATAAAAAGTAAGTTCAAAACTAAAAACCCGACTACTCAAAAATCGCGCCCTAATTTTAGAAATAATTCCCAATTATCGGTTGTATGCAAGCAGATCTACGAGCAACAGCTAACAATTTATTTATATTTTTTAAAATGCTACTTAAGCCCTTTCATTTGATACCCAACACAGCTAAATTAACTTTTTTTGTTTTAGTTCATGTTTTTATGTCCTCTAGCTGGGGCACCATTTTCAATTTAATGTGACATTACATAGCCTATAACCAGCGAACTATCAAGACGGTTCCAACGATACCTCATTTGTAAAATTAAATATAATAAATACATAAGGAACTTAGAAGTTATGAGCAAACAGATGAGCTTACATACATACATACCGGTTTAATAGTAACCCTCCTGTCACGGTAATTTTATCTATAGCATTACCGTGCTCCTGTGGTCGGGTAAAAAGTAGAAAAATAATCGGTTATCGATTAGTGACGTACCACACGCGTGTGTCCCTAGCGCACCGATGATTTGGCAGCGAGTGTTTAATCATTACTATAACACAGTACTATAGTCCAGCAGTGGACTAGTATAGGCTGAAGATGATGATGATGATAATAGCATATGTATAGCACTATACATTATACTCAGCTATTTCATACTTATTTCATCACAATGAATGCTAAATATACAATACAATAAAATTATCTGCAAATATGTCATATTATGCTCGAAGTTATTATGATATATTTATTATATTAGGTGTTATATATTAGGTATACGTTCATACTCAGTCTTCAAAATTTGTAATGCAATCTCAATAATTAATTGAAATCCGAGGCGTTAATTTTTAAATAATAGGAAATATGAAGGTCTTTGGGTATTCTTTGTGAATATGCACGAACTTTTTAAATGTTTATTTTACTGATTACTTCAATATAATCTCACTAAAATATAAATACAACGTGACCTAGTGTGTTGTGCCGTCATTTTTTAATCCACCAATACCACCACGATGCTTTTTACGAATAAATATTGCCATGTTTTACCTTGCATTTTACATTTATTATTTTAAGCAATTTAAAATAATTATGAGCAAACAGATGAGCTTACATACATACATACCGGTTTAATAGTAACCCTCCTGTCACGGTAATTTTATCTATAGCATTACCTTGGTCCTGTGGTCGGGTAAAAAGTAGAAAAATAATCGGTTATCGATTAGTGACGTACCACACGCGTGTGTCCCTAGCGCACTGATGATTTGGCAGCGAGTGTTTAATCATTACTATAACACAGTACTATAGTCCAGCAGTGGACTAGTATAGGCTGAAGATGATGATGATGATAATAGCATATGTATAGCACTATACATTATACTCAGCTATTTCATACTTATTTCATCACAATGAATGCTAAATATACAATACAATAAAATTATCTGCAAATATGTCATATTATGCTCGAAGTTATTATGATATATTTATTATATTAGGTGTTATATATTAGGTATACGTTCATACTCAGTCTTCAAAATTTGTAATGCAATCTCAATAATTAATTGAAATCCGAGGCGTTAATTTTTAAATAATAGGAAATATGAAGGTCTTTGGGTATTCTTTGTGAATATGCACGAACTTTTTAAATGTTTATTTTACTGATTACTTCAATATAATCTCACTAAAATATAAATACAACGTGACCTAGTGTGTTGTGCCGTCATTTTTTAATCCACCAATACCACCACGATGCTTTTTACGAATAAATATTGCCATGTTTTACATTTATTATTTTAAGCAATTTAAAATAATTATATCAAAAATTTTGTTTTACTTATAGTTCTAATGCAACAGAAATTTGAAAAATAAATAATTCAAATTTTCAAATAAATTTGAGCTTGCATATTTCCTATTACTTACGAGGGTAATATGTACCTACATTCTAATAAAAAGGTTATTTATTAACAATGCTGTAATTGAACATGGATTACAATATGATCAATAGTAGTATACTTCGAGATTTTTATTTGGCCATCAAATAATTTAGATTACTTTTGTATTGAGTAGGTTAGTTGATATATGTCACTTAAAACCGCGTAATCGCACCAAACATAAAATGTAACTTAAACCTAGTTCTGTTAATATTCAATAAAAGCTCACAAATAAATGCGATGTAGGTTTGTCCTTATGTTTTCCATTAAAAAATAATTTATAACAATCCTGAAATAACATTGATTCAGTAAGGAAAACTTACCGCATTTTTGCATTTATCATTTAATAAAATAAAATAAAATAAAATTAGAACATTATTATGTTACTCGTTATAACAAGTAGGAATAAGTATAGTAGGACCTACGACTCAACCTCAACTACTAAGTACATTTTATATATTACATTCTGTAATAAATTAGGATGTCTGTACTAACCATTGAAATACTTACACTAAATGTCGCTAGGGGTACGTATGTTACCTTAATATGTATTATAACATTCATAACCGTAGAAAGAAGAGAGGCGGATTTTGTGTAGGTAAGCATAGTGCATCGAATTATCACACAGCGCAGTAAAAAGTTTTCTTAAAAAAAAGTACATTTTAGTTCTCTCAACGGCTCAACAGATGGCTTGCAAAATGAACGCAATGTTTTATGACACTGTCATACTAGATAAATCTGACAAACGTCATGTTTTATTTTCATTTGTTTTTGATTGATATACCTATATCGCTTTCATTCCTTATATTTATTTCTAACATACATATTATAATTTCGACGACCTTTGTTTTAACAAATAAGTAATAGATATTTTCGCCAATTTAGATTCGCCTTGACTTGACAGTGGCATCTCAGAAAGTTCGCATAAAACGTCACCTATCGAGAGCAGTCAAACTATTTTTTGAAATAAAAACGGCTTGTTCCTTCCCTAGATAATATACGGACATTGAAACATACATACATACAGCAATACAATCGACTTCGGTAACGATAAACAAATTGTGAAAAAGACAGAGAAAATCATTTAAATTTGTCAATTTTAAGCATCAGCCTATTTTCCTCCATTCAAAGTCGAAGTAGCAGTTGTTTAATTGGCCTCTTCGCTTGGTAGTTAGCTGTAGGTAGACGTTAATGCCAACAACTGAGTCTAGCTATCGTCGCAAGCCTTGAATGGAGAGAATAATGACATTGATGACGCTAGATAGCCAAATATACCTATAACCAAATATATAACCACGGTAACAACCAAAAACAAAAATTTGAACCATTTCAGTTACACAAATTTATCTAAAACTAGCTGACCCGGCAAACGTTGTTTTGCCATATAAATAATTAACGAATTAAATGACGATTGATCAGTTTTCGACCGGAGAGGAAAAATGATTAAATTACTAAAATGGCTATTAAAAAATAAGGGTTGATCGTAGAAGGGTGAAAATTGAGGATTGTATGTATTTTTGTATGTTGTATCATAAAAAAAAGAGAAATAAAAAATTTTGTCTAAAAAATAAAAATAAAAATTTAGGGGTGGACTACCCCTAACATTTAGGGGGATGAAAAATAGATGTTGGCCGATTCTCATAGATACCGGATAAGCACAAAAAATTTCATCAAAATCGGTCAAGCCGTTTCGGAGGAGTATGGCAACGAAAACTGTGATACGAGAATTTTATATATTAGAGATACAGATATTCCATTCGAGTTAAATAGGCTTTTGAATTGTAACATATCAGTACAAAATGCCAGCGGGCTACAGAGATAAATAAAGTGGTCATGAATTAAAGACATTCAAAAAATATATCTTAGTTCTTCACCTTCAAAATAATACTAAACTGCTTATGGAAAACGACGACGCTGGTGTAGTCAGGCTTGCTCAGTGTCTCCTTCTACCTCCTACTTGCAGCGTAAAATGTGCGTCGAAGAAGAAGCGTCCACCTCGTCATACTGGCATGATGTTCCGACACCGCATTTACAACTGTAACATATTTTATTATATATTTTCACAGGTGGTAAGGAGCATATTATTAAATCGATGTTTCGCCTGACGCCCTAAAATTTTCTCTCGTAATAACCTTACGGTATTCCGGCATCACTCAGCCCTTAAAAGTCAGAGTATTCTAGGCCTAGCGTCTTCACCGTCTTTGACCACATCATCGATCACCGCCATGAGAGATATTGATTAAAACGCTAGCCTATGAGATATAAAAAATATAAACAATTAACTTTTTTTTTTGATGGAACTAATGCTTTTCAATCGAATTCGGTTGGTAACGATTTTCATTCGGTTACTGAATGTTTTTTTCATGATGTGCAAAAAAAAGGTTTTTTTCGGTTTTGGCCTCTAATGGTCTTTAAAACTTTACTGGAGGTCGAGTGAAGGGGGACGAATACGGGGTTTGATAACTTCCTCCGAGGGCATGAGGTATGGATAACGGCTTGGGCTGTCCCTAGTCCCTTCTCATTTATAATCAGAGGGAATCACCAAGGTACGCACTATTTTATTTTATTTGGGTTAACTAAGAATATATTTATTTTGGATATAAATTTCAACTTGTTAAGTTCACCCGTTCCTGAAAAAATCGGTGATGACTGACGGACAGACGGACAGACGGACAAGAAAGTGATCTTATAAGGGTTTCTTTTTTTTACCTTTTGAGGTACGGAATCCTAAAAACGCCGAAAAATACGTTTCCAGTAGGGGACCCCTTTAATATTGAACTTTATTTTGTTTTTTCTCGACTACGGCGAAGCAAAAAGGAGGGTTATGTTTTTGACCGGTATGTGGGTATGTATGTATGTAAGTATGTATGTTTGTATGCATGTTCATCTGTCTCCTCATAACTTCTAAACTACTTATCTTAACTTGACAAATGAGGTGTCGTTGGACGCGTTTTATTTGTCTGCTGGTTATAAGCTATGTAACGTCACAAGGAATTGAATGAGGCGCCCTCTAGAGGGCACGAAGTCAAGAACTAAAAAAAAATTCACCCCACCCCATCGTGTGGGGTATCGTTAAATAGGGATTTCAAAATGAAGATAGGGTTTGGTACATCATATTTTTGTCAAGCGTAGTGTTTGCGAGATAAATCCGTCGAAGTCAAGAAAACTAAATTTTACCTCACGGCGCGGCGTCGCAAAGAAGCAATAGGGAGGGTTATGTGTTTGTTGATCTCTATGTATGTATGTAAGTATGTTGACATGTATGCATGTATACATGTATGCAAAAACCCCAAAATACTTGAAATATAAAATAAGTTCAAAAACTAAAACCCGACTACTGAAATATCACGCTCTAAAAAGTATGAAACAAGAAAATATTCTCATCTGAGAACGCTATATACAAACTATTCAATATGTATCGTTTATTATATAAAAACAACTTACTTTTAATAAATGCGTTATCGTATTTTATACATATAATTATATTAGTGGTGCTCAGAGGATAGCCGTGGTCGTACGTCACCTACCGTAATAAAACAATACATTCTGAAAAGTAGCATACGACCACGGGTATCCACTGAACACCACTAATATAGTAATATGTATAAAATACGAAAAAAACATTTATTAAAAGTAAGTTTTTTATATATTAAACGATACATATTGAAGTTTGTACATCACAGCGATCTCAGATGAGAATATTTTCTTATTTCATACTTTTTAGAGCGTGATATTTCAGTAGTCGGGTTTTAGTTTTTGAACTTATTTTTTATTAGTATTTGTTGTTAAATACCCCACAGTGATATTATATACTTCGTGAAAATTTCAAGTATACAGTATTACCTACGGTTAAGGAGATACAGCCCTGTAAAGTACGGACAGATGGACGGATGGACAGCGAAGTTTCAGTAATAGGGTTCACGTATTCAGTATTTATTGCATCTATAAAAGTATTTACAAAGATTTTATTGGAAATGTATAGTTCTTTATAGTTGCATTAGTACCCTTTCGGTTCGGAACCCTAAAAATGCTTTTTTGTTGATATCCTGGCTTTTTTTACTTTCTATATACTTAAGCCCGTCCCGCCCTATTAGCTAAAGTCACAGAATAATTAATAGTACTACGTACTGAAGTATAGGCAGGAAGCAAAGACATTAGAGCAAAGGCAAGTGAATATTTCGTCTACAATTAATTTCAGACATGTTACCTACATAAATGGTGACCACCTAATTTATCTCGCACACGTAATTACGCTGCAGAAGCGCATAAAGTCTCATAAAGTGATTTTTTTAACCGACTTCAGAAATGGAGGAGGTTTCTCAATTCAACCGTATATAATATGTTTGTTGGCGGATAATTTCGTCGTTTATGAACCGATTTTGATTATTATTTTTTCGTTGGAAATTAAATATCCCAAGTGTAGTACCATTGTTATTTCATCGAGGTCGGATAAGTATCTCCAGAGATATGGAGATAAACACCTCAAAATTGGTACTGAAAACTAATAGCGCGGCATTTGAAGTCGGTTGTTTTTTTTTAACGATCTTATTTTTAATGTATTCAATGTAATATATTTTAATCATTTTTTTTTATTATATACTTACTAAGAGTTGGTTATGCTTTGTTCCAATCTGGTCTTGTCACTGGGAGAGTAAACATCCCAGCCGCATATAGTCGTAGGTTCACAATAGATATCGTTAGCATCTCTCTGAAAAAATAATCAAAAATTAAGTAACATCAACAAGAGTCTCTCGCGCATTTTGGCCATAGCGTCTGAGCCAAGCCTATTCTAGGCCTTGGATGACAAGATGGATTGGCATTTTTAACCGACTTCAAAAAAAGGAGGAGGTTTCTCAATTCGACCGTATATATTAATACACGTATATATATATATATATTTATGTTTGTTCGCGGATAACTTCGTCGTTTATGAACCAATTTTAAATATATTTTTTTTGTTGGTAAGGAGATATCCCAAGTGTGGTACCATGAACATATTATCGACGTCTGATTAGCATCTTCAGAGATATGGATATGAACACCTCAAACCAGGTACTAAAAATTAATGGCGCGGCATTTGAAGTCGGTTCTTTTGGTTTTTTAAACGATCTTATAATATGATAATGACACATATTTATGTGACAGTTCATAAGGACGACCAAGACGAACGACTTGTCCAAAACGCTGTACATAAAATACATTATGTACAGCGTAGTTCAAAATGTGTCGCCAAAAAATCTAATGTGTTTCGGCAGCTATCCTTGAGAGCCAGTTCCCATTCTAGGCCTAGCGTGCTTACCATCTTCGACCGCATCATTAACAACAACAGGTGAGATAGTGGTCAAACGCTAGGCCATAAGATATTTAAAAACAATGTACCTAAATCACTACAAAATAAAGCAGAGAGATTCTCTGAACTCGTAAACGTATTCGAATCACCCCAGAACCATCAGGTCAACGTTGATAGAGTGCTCAAATCTGCACAACATGAAGTGTCACTATTATAAACTACCAACCCGCCCCGACTTCCCACGGGGAGTAGAGCATATTATAGCATATATGCCTAATTTTGTAAAGTCGTATCAGTTTGTTGTGTCGAGCATATGTCATCATCATAATCATTATCAGCTGGTATCAGTCCACTGCTGGACGTACGCCTCCCCCAAGACACGCCACTGAGCCCGGTCTTCGGCTCTTTGTTTCCAGTCACTGCTCACCGCTTTGCGAATGTCGTCGCTCCACCTAGTTACAGGGCGTCCTACGCTACGTTTGCCGATTCGCGGTCTCCACTCTAGAACCAGTCTGCCCTAACGGTTATCGGTCCTACGGCAGATATGACCAGCCCAATGCCACTTCAGTTTGCTAATCCGCTCAGCTATGTCGATCACTTTAGTTCTCTGGAGAATTACTTCGTTTCAGATTCGACCCCGCAGAGAAACACCGAGCATAGCTCTTTCCATAGCTCACTGAGCGACTTTAAACTGGTGGACTAGTCGAACCGTGAGTGTCCACGTCTCGGCTCCGTATGTCATGACAGATAGGACGCACTGGTTAAAAACTTTTGTATTTAGGCACTGTGGTATAGGCGACGAGAAGACTCGACGGAGTTTCCCAAATGCTGCCCAGCCCAGCTGAATTCTTCTCTGGATTTCCTTCTCGAAGTTGTGTTTGCCTAGTTGGAGCGTTTGCCCTAGGTAAACATACTAGGTGACAACTTCGAGTGGGATTCCATCTACGGCAATCGGTTCCAGATCAACGTGCTCGTTGTACATGACTTTGGTTTTATCCAAATTCATCCCGAGACCGATGCGACGAGAAGAATCAGCTAGGTTATTCAACATCCCTTGTATGTCCTGCAGCGTCTCTGCCATAATGACGATGTCATCTGCGAATCGTAAGTGAGAGATGTACTTGCCGTTAATGTTGACGCCGCAATCTTTCCAGTCCAGCGTCTTAAACATATCCTCTAAGGTTAGTGAACAGTTTCGGGGATATGACGTCCACCTGTCTCACTCCTCGACGCAGGTGGATATGTTTAGTACGCTGGTTCTGTACTTGTATAGTCCTCGTTGCGGCATTATATAGACATCTCATCACTTCGATATATCGCCAGTCGACTTAGCAACGCTGCGAGCATATAATATGTGGATAAGATTAAAATTACAGAAAAAAAAGGAATATAGATGTAAGATGTAACTGATGCTTTATCCTACTTCGAGTATGTTTAATGCATCAATTACTAAATCTACACTAATATAAAGTTTGTGAGTTTGTTTGTGGAGAGTAATTCTCATTTTTTTAATTTTTACTTATATGGAAAACAAACAGCTTTAAAATTAGAATTAGGAAACAAGTTAATAGTTCAAACAGCCTCGATTAGTTTTCACTTATGGGTACATATTAATTATTAACATAATGTAAACATATCTGGATGTTAAACAATACAAAACTAGGAGTGAGAGAAAATAATAATAATAATGATGAAGTATAGTCATGTAGCGATAAAATATAGAAAGAGTTGAATTCTTATCAATTAATTTATTACTAATTACTAGAGCCATATAAATTATTCACTTATTTGCATTAGAGTAGACAGATTGGAAGAAGTGTTAGTATATTGGTTAATTTAAAAAATAAATTGATTATGATATTCTTGAATGTGAAAGGTCTCATCGAAAAAAGGTCCACCAATTTTGAGTAGTATCCCTATAACTACTGAACGGATTTTGAAAATTATTTCACCAATAGAAAATTACATTATTCCTAAGTGACATAGGCTACCGAAGTGGGAACGGGTCCGCTAGTATGCTGATAAGTATTTGAAAAAGTACTGAATAAATGTACGTACGGCGCGAATATATGTGTGCTAGTGCAAAGTAGAACATCAATAAACTGGCCAAGTGAATTTCGGACTCACACTCCGTGGCGTTCCGTAACACAGTAGAGTTTTTTATAACTATAATTTTTCGCTACCAAAAAGCAACTATGTTTTTCATAGTGTTTGTATGAAAAATTAAGTTATATTTGCGGTTGCTATATCTCAAAAACTGCTGAATAAATCTCGTTCAAAGCAAATTTCGTTGAAAGTGTTTATCTACACTTTTTTAAATTTTCACTCCATTACTTTAAAAGTTATAGGGGGAAGGGCACACATTTTACCACTTTAGAAGTGTCATTCTTTCAAATGATTGACTTTGAGAAAAAATGGTTTTAGTAACCTCAATCTCATTTTAAAGACCTATCTATCTATAGGCACTCAGCACGCATAGGTTCGATGTAAACAAAACTTTTTTTAGTTTTAGTTCTATGTATGGGGAGCGCCCCCTTAATCTTTTATTTTTATTTTTGTATAAAAATCGTAAAGTGGTTCACAGAATACACCTACCTACCAAGTTTCAACTGTGTAGTCTTAATAGTTTCGGCATAAAGTGGCTGTGTGTGACATACGGACAAAGAGACAGATAAACAGACACACAGACATGAAGAATCTATAAGGGTTCCGTTTTTTGCCATTTAGCTACGGAACCCTAAAAACGACGAAAACTCACTTGTGAAAATTTAATTAATAGATTTTTTGAGATAGGAATGTAACAGTGTTGTTTTAGATGACATGCACTAAGCGAAAGTTTGATTTTAATTAAATAAGGATAGAGCACTGGCGTTTCTACAATCCAATATATTATTTAAGAGGTAGGTAATTTTGTAATACATTATTTTCATATAACTCTCATCGAATCGATGAAAACATACATCGTCATTTCAGCCAATTTAGACAAAACTTTTAATGTATTATACGCCTAAACCTAACCTCATGAATAGCGATTCATGAGGTTACGTTAGGTTAGATTTGTTTGTATTGAACATTGTAAAAACAATATTATAAAGTACAGACAGACGCGGCGGAGATACTTCGTTTTATATTATTATTGTGACAGTGATTCCATATGTATAGTAGATAACATTATACCAAGGGCAATTAAGTTATCTCACACCTAAGTGAAGTGCGTCAACGCATTGTTTTATCTTTGTTCGACTTAACCATACCTACTGCACTAAAAAGCCTTTTTACCCGATTTTGCAACGCAAAGAAGGGAAATGCATAATAATATATCAGTCTAGGTCTCGGTCTAGTCTATATCAGGCTATTTCGAAATTTCACCCCTAAGATGGTGAAATGGAGTAACAAAGTCTGAAAATCAATATTGTTTCGGATCGCACTGATATGGCTTGCAGATAGTTATTATGACGTTAGTATCAGCTAAAAAAGGATTTTTTTTAATTCACCCCTTAAAGGAATGATATGATAATACTTAATACTTCTGTAAATAAAATAAATAAGTAAATACGTGTTTAGGCCTTTTGCGAAATTCCACCCCTAAGAGGATGAAATGGGGTAACAAAGTCTGAAAATCAATATGGTTTTTCAGGTCTTATAAAAATATGAATATATATATATATAATGGTGGACCGATTTGGCTAATATTTTTTTATGTGTTTTTATGATAGAAAGGTTTTTACGAAAGAAAAGTTTTAAGTAAATGAAAGAAAATTTTGACGCGGGCGAAGCCGCGTGGCACTTTTAGTTTAATACAAGTTTCAACTTGATACCTTTTCGCGTTCCTGAGAAAAAGAGTCTTGACGTACAGACAATAAAGTGATATTAAAAGGGTTATTTTTTCCTTTTGAGGTACGGAACCCTAGAAACAGTCGAACTGATAACCTCCTCCTTTTTTTGTGAAGTCTGTTAAAAATAAATTGCTGCGCAAAAACTGTAACTGCTTTCAATAATCTAATACTATAAGAATCTTTGTCCTGACATACTGACTGACTGCCTGACTGACTGACAGACAACGCACAGCCTAAACCACTGGTCGTAGAGACTTAAACCTCAACCCTTTAGGGGATGAAATGGGGGTTCAAAGTTTGTATGGAGAAACAAGATTAGATACTAATTTCTATTCGAAACTTTACACAAGTGCTTCAGTAAAAAAATAAATAAATACCTGTTTCAGGCTTTTTTGAAATTCAACCCCTAATAGGGTGAAATGGGGTAACAAAGTCTGAAAATCAATATTGTTTCGGATTGCACTGAAGTTTGGCATGCAGATAGTTATTACGACGTTAGTTCCCTCTGAGAAATGATTTTCTAAAATTCACCCCTTAAAGGGATGAAACGGGGGCTTAAAGTTTGTAAGGAGAAACAAGATTGGATAGTTTTTTCTATTCGAAACTTAACACAAGTGCTTCAGTAAATAAATAAGGAAATACGTGGTTTAGGCTTTTTCGAAATGGCACCCCCAAAAGGGTGAAGTGGAGAAACAAAGTCTGAAATCAATATTGTTTCGGATTGCGCTGAAATTTGGCATGCAGTTAGTGATTTTGACGTAGGTATCCGTTAAGAAAGTATTTTTCGAAATTCACTCTTTAAGGGGATGAAACGGGGGTTCAAAAATTTGTATGTAGAAACAATATAAGAAAGTTTTTTCTATTCAAAATTTCACACAAGTGCTTCAGTTAAGTAAATAAGAAAAAAGATGTTTCAGGCTTTTTTCGAAATGCCACCCTTAAATGGGTGAAGTGGGATTGCGCTGGAATTTGGCATGCAGATAGTTGTTTTCACGTTAGTATCCGTTAAGAAAAGATTTTTCAAAATTCACTCTTTAAGATGATGAAACGGGGGTTCAAAGTTTTAGCCGATTTGGCTTTAACTTCTTTGATGTCTTATATGATAGAAAGGTTTTACAAAATAACTGTTTTAAGTAAATAAAAGAAGTCTTTAACGCGGGTGAAGCCGCGGGGCACTTCTAGTTTTATATATAATCTTGTTCGCCTCAATACAGGCACAGTTTTACAATCCATGTGTAAAACTGTGATATAGGGAGCGAGCGCGCGGTGCACTTTTCCATACAAATGTATTCCCCCGTTTACTCCCTGGAAAATGCTTCTAGAGCAAAATTTGTTTCCAAAAAAATCAATGTCTGCTGTAGCTATGTATCATTTGCTTTTTTGACCAACCAATTGCAAAACGAAATAGCATCCTATTAATCTCCTCCTTCAAATTTTTGAAGGGTCATTTCGATTTACAATTGGTTTGTTAAAAAAAGAAAATGATAGGAGCTACAGCAGACCTTGATATTTTGTAGAAACAAATTTTGATATAGAAGCATTCTGCAAGGAGGAAACCGGGGAATACATTTGCATGGAAAAGTACACCCCGCGTTCGCTCTTAAATGGAATTAGGAAAAAAACGTTGTCTTAAGTAATACGAAGTTCATTGGGATATTAGTCACAAATATAAAGTTAACGTCAAATTAGGGGCGTCCAACATTTTGTCATTATCACGCGAACGATTTGACCTTATCAGTGGCACAGAATAAATAATAGTACTCAGTGGGAACTTGGAGCGGATATCGTACGATACCCACCCAAATACGCGCGCCCTTGAACGTACGCATGTATAGAGCAACGAAACACTCCGTGAATGAACGTAAACGTATTTATTAAGTACTTCCGAGTTCTACGCTTATCTTAAACACAACACTATAATATTACAATTTTACATTAAACAAATTTTATATATAATTTTTTTTTTTTTAAGATTACTCGCAATGTGGGTTGCACTTTACTAGTATTCTTGTTAAGCTCCTCCAACTAAGCTAAATATGCTTGTGTCTGGAGTGGGTTCACGTCAATAGTGCAATGGGTGTGGTGGGGATCGAAATCACGACCTCTCGATCGCCAGTCCGACACCCTATCCATTGAGCTATTGACGCTATTATAAATTTTGAATAATTTTTTTAATTAAAATTACATTAAACACAATCACATTAAGGAATAATAATTGTAAGTGCAATATGTAATATGTATAATTGTAATATGATTGCAATGAACAATTGAGTATTGAGTATAATTGTTTCAATATTACACAACTATGTGCCTAATGGGTGGTACCACTAGCACAGAATAGTAAATAGTACAAGTATCGCAGAAGTCGCACCACTAAAAACAATTATTTCATGAACAATAAAATTACAGAATTGTGGCCGGACAGGAAGTAGCATAGGTACATGGGTCATTGATCTTCCTTTGATTTGTTTATTTAATTGCGCCGAAATAACAGCTTATCTGTGATATAGTACCACTCGTAGTACGAGTTAATTGTGTGTCAACGTCGTAAAAATTATCGTAATGAGTAAGTGACCTATCCAAGCAAGATACTTTTTCGTATTTTGTATGTAATATAATTGAAGAAAAATATCTTTGGTTGTACTGTTTTTATCTGGCTGGCTTTAATATATTGATATTAAAATAAAAAATAGGACATTAGAAAAAGAAAAACAAAAAGTAAAAACACTTTCCCGCCATTTTAAATTGTATATGCGTTTGGGGTGTAAGGATGTTTTTTTGTTTGTTTGTGTGTGCAGATCCATGTTGCATTTTTCTCCAAAACTACTAGTCCGATTTTGATGCAGTTTTCAGTTATGGGTTCGGGTGTAATTGGAGCATGTTTTTAGATAGGTATTACGGTGACAACTTACCAGGGGGCGCTGCAGTAATCATTTGTTGGTGCAGATACATGTTGCCATTTTTCTCCAAAACTACTAGTCCGATTTTGATTCAGTTATCAGTTATGGGTTCGGGTGTAATTGATCCATGTTCTTAGATAGGTGTTACGGTGTCAACTCACCAGAGGGCGCTGCAGTAAACATTTGTTTGTGCAAATCCATGTTGCTATTTTTCTCAAAAACTAGTTCAATGTTGTCTTTAAACGGTTCGTAATTAATCAGTGGTGGTTTTTAAATAGATGTTATGACGTTAATTTTCTAAAGGATATTGTCGTAGGTGTTTATTCAAAATTAAAATGTTGTTACTTGTTATGTTTGAAAATGCAACTCATGTCGCGAAAAATATTTTGTGACGTTTATGGACCTAATGCAGTGTCAGTAGAGTAGCAGCACCTTTGAGTATTCAGCCAGAAGTTTTCAGCACGGGAAAACCTACCTACTATCAGTTCCATTTGGATCATGATATGTACTGTGATCGGTATGCGTTTCTCTATGTTGTGTTTCACTATTTCACTTTTTTTATTTTTTTATATAAAAATTGTCTGAAGTACTGAAACACACAGTTACATGTATGGTTGGTTTTAACCTACTTTATTTTTTTTTTAATATTCTGACGTAAACGATTGGATGACATCTGAATGGTTCATTACTTTTTTTTTTCTAATTCAAAGCGTTAAATTCTGCTTTTACTATTTTTACTTGATAATTGGTTATGATTTATTTTATGATTTTGACGTGTATATGTGCGTATATTTATACTGCCTACATACTGAATAAATGCTTTGATTCTTGATTCTTGATTCTACGACAAGAACGTGCGAAAAAAATCATGGTCAAAGAGTAGTCTACCTCCACAGACTGTAGCCAGGCCTCCCTCAGTCGCCCATAGCTACAGCGCTTTATGCCTAAACTTTAGACCAGCGCCGGCGTTGGTATCCGCCATTCGGTTGTCGCTGCTCACGCGCGCGCAACGTATTATTATTATTCAAGTGATAGGATAACTGCGCATTCGTATTCTATATTAAAAACTTTTTATGTTTTCCATAGTCATATTTGCGGGCTTGACAAAAAACAAGCATAATATTTTTCATTTTTTTATGCTAACTATACTAAAATAATAAGCCGGCGTAAAATTCACTTTTCCGACTTAAATTTCGACTCTTAGTTAGGGACTTTGATGTTACTTTGTGAGGTAAATAAAAAAAAAATCGTAATCTTTATCTTTAATTCATTGAGTCAACCCTTCACTAATGCATGCGCTTGCCGGTACATCGCGCATTGAACGAAATAATAACAACGCTAGGTCAAGCGCCTTAGACACATTTTTGCTTTTATTGTTTGAAATAAGCGTTGGTATTGTGTTTTTGTAGGGGAGTGAAATATCTATTACGTAGTAACTATCATATAACTATCATATAATCTGTGCTGTAGCGTAACCCGGAATAACACGCAATGAGGTGATGCTGTGTCTATGGTGGGATTGGAAGAGCATTGTTTACTTTAAGCTTTTACCGCCGCGCGGGGCAAAAAGAAAACAATTTAAATCTCTACTGCCAACAACTAATGAGACTCAAGCAAGAGATTGAGAAAACCGGCCGAAATAATTCTACAGAAAAAGAAGTGCTCTTTCATCATGATAACGCTAGACCACACACCTTTTCGATACAAATCAAAAATTCAGAGAGCTTGGTTTTCATGCATCTACCGTATATTCTTGACCTTGTACCAGTTGTACCCTATGATGTTCACCTATAATTTCGGTCACTACCTACAAGATGGAAACAAGTTATTGAACAAAAGGGCACATAGGTATATATTTTTTATATACAGGGTGTCCCATGCTACCTGTACCAGTGAAGGTCTGTGGTCTGGGGACACTAAAACCTATCGTTTTGACCCCATGTATGTTCCGCGATTTTTTGTAGTTTTCGAGTGGTTCTGTTTTAATTTCGGTTTATTTTTTATTTTAGGCGGTTTTAGTTATAACTTTTTCTGTTAAGTGATTTTTGAGATTTTATTTATCAATATTATAGCTAGTATGTGTGTTCATCTACAAAAATACTAAAAACCAAAATTCTAACTACTAGTAGCTCAGATTTTGATCACGAAATTAAAATTTCTGATCGATAGAAATTCTCACTTGTTTTTAACAATTACTTATCCCTGACTGAATAACTTTCTGATCATTTTAAAAACTGTATGGGTTTGTTAGCTCTTTAAATACGTTGGTTTAAAAAAGTTGGTACTTTACAGTCAACTTTTATAAGAAAATGGAGTATAAAGATGATACAGTCGAAAATAGTGACATTTATTTAATGCACTTGAAATTAATTTTCTTACATTTACCGTTTAGGTATATACTTGAAATTTTTACGAAGTATGTATTACCATGGGGGATTTAACAACAAATACAAAATAAAATCAAATATTGAAGGGGGTCCCCATACAAGAAACGTGTTTTTTCGGCGCTTTTGCTTGATCTTATGAACCATAATAGATAGAGACTTGAAATCTATACAAAGCATGTATTATCACAGCCGCTTTAAGAATAAATACTAAAAACAGAATAAAGTAAAAAATAAAAGGGAGTCCCCATACAAGAAACGTGTTTTTTCAGGCGTTTTATGCTCTTTCTTACAAGCCGTAATAGATAGAGTCTTGCAATTTGATCACAGTGCGTATTACAATGATTGCTATAACATCAAATAATAAAAATTGTATTAAATTTAAGATTAAAGGTCCCCATACAAAAAACTCATTTTCTGGCAAATTTTGTTCAATCGGATCCTTACGTGTGCGAATCCGACTCGCACTTGGCCAGTTTATTTTATCTAACATTGATAATTATTCACCATCACAATAATAACCGGAAAAATGTGACAAAAGTCATTTCAAATGCATGAAATAAATTTGACTATTCTCGACAATTTCAACTTCAAACTCCGTTTTTGCACAAAAGTTCCTTATTGTGTACCAACTTTTTTATATTATTTTGAGAGCTAAGGAACTCATACCGTTTTTGAAATTATCAGAAAGTTATTCAGTCAGGGTGACGTAATTGTTTTTTCAAGTTGAAATCAAGTAAACATTTCTCTCAGTCAGAAATTTTAATTTCGTGATTAAAATCTGAGCTACTAGTAGTTAGAATTTAAGTTTTTAGTATATGGTGATTAACACACATACTAGCTACAATATTAATTAATGAAATCTAAAAAAATCATTTAACAGAAAAAGTTATAGCTAAAACCGTCCAAAATAAAAATAAAACTGAAATTAAAACAAAACAACTCATATCTCGAAAACTACAAAAAATCGCGGAACATACAAGGGGTCCAATCGATAGGTATTGGTCTCTCCAGACCTCCAGACCTTCGCTGGTTCAGGTTGCATGGGACACCTGTTTATACAGGTGTCCCATGCAAGCATGCGCTTTTATAAGCGAAAGGTCACATCATGAAATCTTGAAAACCGCTTGACGTAGAAAAATGAAATTTGGCAGGGAGGTAGTTTATAGTTAGTAGACGCACATGAGTAAAGAAAAGGTAGTAGACGTCCGCTAAAAACTAATTTTGCGAAAGGGCCAGATTAAGGGGGTCTAAGGGCTCTCGCGAGTTTGTATGGAGGTCCATCATTTTTTTGCTACTAACTTGAAATTAGGCCAGAGGTATTTAGTGAACGTTCGCTAAGGACGGATTTTGTGACAGGGCCGGACCAAGGAGGGCTAAGGGCTATCGCGAGTTTGTATGAAAGTCTCTCATTTTTTTGCTACGAAATTGAAAATTGGCACAAAGGTAGTTAGTAAACTTTCGCTAAGTACGGATTTTGCGACAGGGCCGGATTATGGAGGAAAGGGGAGAAGTTCTCTGTATTATCCGTCCGTATGTCCGTTATTTATCGACAGATTTCAATCAAAGAGAGACACTAAGGACTTCATTTTACATAAGATGCTAAAAATTTACAAAAAAACTCCAAAAAAGGGGGTTCCAAGTAGAGGGGAGAAACGGGTGAAGTTGGCTGTAGCGTTAAATAATAATTAAACTGGCCAAGTGCGAGTCGGACCCGCACAAGTAGGGTTCCGATTAATCAAAATTTGCCGTAAAAATAAAGTACTTACAAAGTACATCGATAATATAAATACCGTGTCAATAATGAAATAACTAAACATGCTTATTTACTATAACGCCATCTAACGAATGTTTTACGAACTTCTAGACTTAACACTAGAGATGCGCCGTATAGTGGTTTCACAGAATTACCGAATACCGAATATTATTCGGTTTAACCTTTACCGAACCAGATGTTCGGCTGAATTATTCGGTTTACCATTACATTGTTTTGCCGCGTAAAGAAGTTCAAACATGTGCGCTACGTGCCGCTGCTGGTTAGATGAGGAACGAGATGTTGATTAATTGAGGTTTATAAAAATGTTTATTTTAAGTTTAAAAATGAATGTTGATTTAAAGTTTAAAAATAAATATTGTTGTGAGGTTTAAATTAAATGTTGATTTAAGGCTTACAATAAATGTTGACTATACCTACTAACTATAGGTTAAGAAGTAAATATGTTTTCTTTGACTTATAATATAGCATGAATCTTATATAAGAAGTTTTTTCTTTTAGTTCTACACCTTGGCTACATGAGCTAAGGAAAATATAAATGCTTGAACCGAATATATTTGGCAATAAAACCGAATAATTTGGCAGAATAGAAATAATGGAAAAGATGCCGAATACGCTGAATACCGAATACCAAACGATTATTCAGCGCATCTCTAGTTAACACAAAGGGTAGGGTAAACCAGTATTTTTCAACGTGTGGGTCGCGACACTCGCGACCCCTGGGGGGTCGCGAAGCCTCTATAAGGGGGTCGCCGGGAGTTGCGAAGCCTCAGTAAAAGAAATAAAACTGGCCAAGTGCGAGTCAGCATCGCGTCTCTTATCGCACACTTAGGGAGGGTTCCGTAGAATACGAAACATAACAGAGTTTCAACCTCATAAATTTGATTAATTGATATTACCAAGAATATTTGGTTTAGTCGCGATCTAGAAAGACGGGGCTCGTTTACTAGCGCCATCTATGTCATTTTGCCGAAACTAATTAGATAGATGGCGTTTAAAAACACGTATTTGTATGGGGACCCCCTTTAATTCTTAACTTAGTTCTGTTTTTAGTATTTGTTGTTATGGCGGCAACAGAAATACATCATCTGTGAAAATTTCAACCGTCTAACTATCACGGTTCATGAGATACAGCCTGGTGACAGACGGACAGACAGACAGATAGACAGACAGACAGACAGACAGACATACAGACAGACAGACAGACGGACAGCGGAGTCTCAGTAATAGGGTTCCGTTGGTACCCTTTGGGTTCGGAACCCTTAAAAATATACTCCTATTTTGCCAAACTCTAAAATGGCTTTACTAAGCCAGAGGAAAGGGAAAAGTGTCGGTTATTACATGGTTATAAGGGCTTGCGAGGTGTACTGTTTGTATTCATGTTGTTTAGGAATATTTTGTTGACTGAAATATGAAACATCATTAAACTTCATAGTATGTACTTATAATATACCGTTATGATACCGCGAATCGGCAAACGTAGCATAAGACACCCTGTCACAGATTATATAATAGTTACTACGTATACGTGGCCCTGTGACTAAGTGGAGCGACGACATTCGCAAAGCGGTGGGCAGTGACTGGAAACAAAGAGCCGAAGATCGGGCTCAGTGGCATGTCTTGGGAGAGGCCTACGTCCAGCAGTGGACTGATGCCGGCTGATAATGATGATGTACTTTATATCTTCATTACCACGCCGACGAAGTCGCGGGCAACAGCTGGTATATTATATTTTAAATTAATTAACCTTAAAAAATGTCTTGAATTTGTATATATAAAACGAAGAAACTTTTTGCCGACCTTATAATTAGTATGTAGGGTGGTTTGTATACATCGATTAGGATGTACTTAAGAGGGAACGCGGGGTGCACTTTTCCATACAAATGTATTCCCCCGTTTCCTCACTGGCTATTGCTTTTTTAGAAAAAAATGTCTCTACAAAAATTAAGATCTGCTATATATTAGCTACAATCATTTTTTTAACCAACCAATTACAAATAGAAATACCCTTAAAATATATTAAAGAGGAGATTAATATGCTTATATTTCTTTTTCCAATTGGTTGATTAATTGTTCTTCAAAGAGTAGATTTTTGTAGGAACATTTTTTGCTCTAGAAGCAATTTCCAGTGAGGAAATGGGGTAATACATTTGTATTTTGTATGGATAAGTGCACCACGCCGAATTTAAACGTGAATATTTGTTTGTATCATACTTATTATAGCATTATTTTTCAGTAGTCGGGTTTTAATTTTTGAACTCTTATTTTTTATATAACTTAATTTTTATGCTTGTTCATATCTTTTTCTTTTCAATCAGCCGTATTATATACCTATTTTCACGAAGTGCTGTTTAATTTTAATTAATGTATAGTTGTGTAAAATTATAAGAAAAGTTTTATGTAATGTTTCAGTTCGAAATATGATTCGCCAAAGATGTATAACTTACTTGTCCTTACTTTACTTGTCCTTCCCCTTAAGGGGAAATTAAAAAACTGGGAAAAAAGTAATCTTTGTCCCCCTTGGTCTTTGCTACGGGCAAGGAGACTAATTGAACTATTTCTCTGTCGGTACGGTACCACTACTACGACTGCTACGAGGTAGGTATACAGCGACATTTTTTCTTGAAGAAAATTATTAAGAGGTAATGTTTGTTAGTTTAGATGTCGAAGGTAAACTTCGCAACTATCCATACGATATTAAAAATCCTTTCACCAAAGAATGGACTTTAAGATTGACATACGCTAATCATTATAAAAGGGCTTTTCGTGGTGACCTATTTTGCACAATAAGGCTGAGTTCCACCATCTTACTTTAACCGTAACTATAACTATTAACCGGTGTTTTTATATAGATTTTGACAGATTTTTGACGTTTGTTAATATATAGTATAAAGTAAGATGGTGCAACTCAGCCTAATTCTACGACAAGACGGTCGAGCGAATGCATTTCTAAAGAAAACGCTGCATTATTGCTGCCGCTATTGCGTAAATATATTTTTTATTCATCATTTTTGGTGTTATGATACTATTACTTTCAACCTCATAGCGCTGTTCTCGCAAAACTCGAAAACGGCAATACGAAATTTTAATATTTTTTGTTTTGTTTTCCTCATCACTGGGATGGCACCACAGATCTATATATACATATATGTATATATGATATCTGTGGTACAGACACTGGACTGCGATCTGCGGGCGCGATCTCAGTACATTTCAATTGTTTTGTGATCGCGTTTGGTGTGAACCCGTCGATACAAATACTACTGCGCTATCTGATCGCCGCCTAAAGAGAACTTACGTTACTTATAGCTTTCAGAGTCGTTTTGGTGTGAACACATAATTACCATTCATCACATAATGGTGAATAATGCACAATTCAACACAAGATGAATGGGGATCTCCCCATACAAGGAATACAAACAAAAACCACGAGTTGCACTCCGGCAGTGCCGGTAGAAGTAAAAACTGAACATTAACGTTGTGCATTTGGTCTACTCTCCCTCCGTCTTACGAATTTTCGATCAGGGGCCTTATTCAGTATGACCATTTTAAAGTCTTACCGTGCCGTGTTACGTTATTTCCGCGTTATGGTATTCTCTATGCCAATTAAAACGCGGTAGGGTAAGGTTATGAGCACGTTTTGAGCTGTCAAAATATCGTGACACATGAGGACGTGTAACGCGCGCGTTTTGTATAATTTACCTATCGTGTGGCATACAGAATACAATTTTTCAATAACGTAACGTGGCGCGTTAAGGAACGCGTTATCTCATTAGTCATACTGAATAAGGCCCCAGCTAGGCTATTCTGTAAGCTATCTCGACAACGGAATCCGCGGTGAGATTTGAATTTTGTACTACGAAATTCAACCGTATTGCGAACCTGATACGATTGAATTTCAAAGTACGAAATTCGTATCTCACCGCGGATTCCGTTGTCGAGATAGCTTACAGAATAGCCTAGCAGGTCGCGTGTCCTGACGCGAGGTCCTGACGCGAGTTTTAACATTTTTTGCCCATCCCAAAAATTTCACAACGCCGCTTACGAAGTTTTCACAAAAAAAATGTTTTCAATAGGTCGATAGTCTATATTATAGATAGCTTAATCTTTAAAAATGATAATGAGGTTCCTAAAACTATTATTACTCAAAGTCAATCGTTTGAAAGATGAAAGATGACTTCAAAAGTGGTAAAATGTGTGTCCCCCGATAATTTTTAAAATAAGAGAGTGAAAATCTTAAAAAATAGAATTATAAGTACTATAGATCTCAATGAACACTTTCAACGAAAATTGATTTGAACGAGATATCGTCAACAGTTTTTGATATATAAGCACATTTTCAAAAACCGCAAACATAACTGTAATTTATACAAACACTATGAAAAACAGAGTAATTGTATAATACCTCTAATCTATGCTTGCTACTACAGAACCCTTCATGGGCGAGGCCGACTCGCCTTGACCACTTTTTGTATATTGAATTAAATAAGATAACTAAGTAAATTTACTTATTAAATCTAAACGAACGTAACACTTTCATATTTATCGCCAACCTTATTCACATCAACAAAATATGAGTCAAATCGATCTTTACAATGTAAACAGATCATTTAAACATAAACAATAATTGTCGTCACTCAACAAAATACGCACTTGAAGATACGCACATCGAGAAAAGTGTACGTTCACAACCACAACACGGTAACATCCATATAAGTAGAAGGTGAAGCTACTCACCCTTGCTCGGGGAACCATCGCTGCAGTGAGTGAACACAGAGCTAAGAACAATATCAACCCTCTCATTGTTACGATAAATTAAACTCGAAAAGTGTTCGCGAAAAAAAGCGTTATGTGCGCGCTGTGACGAAGCTTGGAGTGGCAACTAGCCGCCTCGGCTCGGTTATATGTAGCCTGACTGGAGAGGCCCGGCGCGCCGCTCGCCTCACGTCATACGTTTTCCTAAATCACGTTACTACGATATGAGACAGCTTATCTTCAATGATTACTTTATTGTTCGAGCTGTGAATGGACCGTCCCTATAGGTGGCGATAACGGACCACCCGCTTCGATGCCCTCGCTCGTAGCGGCAGTGGCCCAGTGTCATCCAGATTCACGCAGTGCATGTCGCTTCGCTTGTTCTTATTTGTAAATGCATTATCTCTTATACCTACTACCTACGTACTCACGCGTATACCCAATTTACCTAATTACTTTACTTAGACACAGTACATTATGAATTACTGTATACACAGTACATACAGTATACTACACAGTAACTACCTAGGTATATATTTAATGTAAGTACTGTGCTTTAGACATAGCTTTACAATCCATACTTTAGTTATAAGACCTTTTTATTACCTATATAGGTTTTTAGATTTTCATGGTCACTGACACCATTATTATAATTGTTAATGGGATATTTACCAATATTATATGATATTTACCATGTTTTTTTTCCATTATGTGTCATGATTATGTTTCATTTATGAGTTTCCGATATTTCGGCTCTGTTGCAAACGCCATGATCACGTATGAACATAATGAGAAATATGGTAAATATCCCGTTAACAGCTATAATAATTTTTATTACTTACCTGTCATAATTATTGTTATTAAAATTGGCAAGTTTTAGTTTTGCTAAAAACGAGCGTAGGTATGTAAATTAATAATAATAATAATAAATAAAAAACGATTATTTAATTTACCTTTGAACAACATTTAACACATAGACAATTTTAAAACACAAAACACAAAATTTAGGACAAATTCAATACTGAATACCACCAAAATGTTAATTTGTAATAAGTAGGTACATAGGTGACGACCTTATCTGAGTTAAGTAGGTACCAAAATTTATGTTGAAATTCGTACATTATCTTCTTTATATAAAAAAAAACATTTTGTATATAAAGAGCTCTATCTTCAAATCTCTAAAGATCATCACAAAATTGTAAAAATATGTACACTGCTATAATTAAAGTTACTTATCCTTACTTTGGAGCTAGTTTAAACACGATATAAAAAGGGGAGATTGGGAATCTCTCTTTTAGTCCTTAAGTTTGTACTTATCGTTTAATACCTAATATAGGCTAGCCTTTGAACAAACTAATTTGACATTTTTAAGCTGGTTGGAACAGGGAACATGGAAAACATGGCAATTTTGGTACCTCAAAAAGAATGAAGCAAACAATAATTATGCTGAGTAATTATGTTATTTTGATAGCGATTTATGACGCCGGTTGGGCTACGGTTGCATCATGCAGTGATGCACAGTCAATGAGCTGACATGACTTATTTTAGTACAGACCAAAATAGACCATAGCTCCTTGACTTTAACGAACAATAAAAATAACAACAAGAATAAACGCTTTTTGAGACATTTAATAGGCCCATAGTCCATAAATTAGGTTAGTTTTTATTATTATTCAAAATAGATATTCAGATATAATTAGACATTTATTGCGAATTAGAAATGTTTAATTAGACATAAACATTATAATTACTTTTTTTTTAAATACTCCATATTATGTAGGTAGGTTTTTACAGAAATCTCATAGGCAAGCTCACTTCGCCAAATAATCGAAAAAACGCTAGTAGATACAAAACTATCACAATCAACATATTTTTTACCTTATAAAATTTTTTTAATTTATAAAGCATGTAAAAATATTTTACAGTATAGGTATTATTTTATTTGGTACAGCAGGATTATTTACAAACTTATACAAACTTTCTCATTAAATGTAAAAATCAATTATGCAAAATAGGCTGAACAATATATATATATAATTTGACACACATAATGATAGTTTCGAAGCCACCGGGTAACTACTTTTGTTTTTCAATATGAGATGAGACACGCGCGTTATTTGATAATGAAGCGTTTTATGTTAGTTCCTGGAGGAGGTTCCAGGATGCCTGGATACTCCACAGATGGCTTACAAACTGAACACAATGGTCTGACACTGTTGTACTGGATAAATCTGATAAACCTTGTGTTTTGTTTTCATTCTTCTCGATTGATGTCTATACCGCTTTCTTAAATCAAAAGGAATGAAATCGGTGAAAATCGGGGTTTAAAAGGTAAAATTGGCTCCTCCTATTGTTGAAGTCAGTTGAAATGTAACCTATGTTACCCGGGCCATAATAACAAAATGATTGACACCTTATGCATCAAAATTGAATGAATAGTTATGGCGCCACGAAAGAACATACGTAAATACAAACATACCAGTACATAACATACATACATAGACTGATAAAATAATAACTGTAGGGTTTATTCCCAACACAGCTAAACCTAAAAAACTACTATAACTGGCGTCATATGCCTAGTTTGATTTCTTTAGCTCCACAGTCGGAGTCGCAAGGATATGATACAAAATGGTACCCTCGTCCGTAGGTGCAAACCCGGAATTCCAAAAGCTTATCGTGGCTCCTGGGTGGTGCTCAACAGGTGACAGTAGTGGGAGGCTTCGGTTGCGGCACGTGACCACCCACCGGACTGTCGTAGTCGTAGCGCCAAGCGGCCGTTTTCCATTACGAAGTCCGGTGTAGCCATTACTGGCAGACGGGTCGGAACAATAAAACATCACGCAAACAGACTGCAACGCGCAAGCTAACTGCAGATAGTTGGGGTCCCACCCATGTAGCGAGCTAACCACTCGTGAAAGGCTGCCCCGCAATGATGCCACCCCGGGGATGCATCATAGTGCCGGTTCGCGACCGGTGGAGAGCGCCCTATGAACATCCCTGGAGGGATCTGGCATGTGTCAGGTCAGATGCTTAATACCTCGTTCCACTACTGTCTTGCTACCTACAGTTAACAAAGTTTCTTGTCTATCGGTTTTTTTATGATACATTTTGGAGAGACTGGGTAGTATGAAGGTATGGGAGGGACAACCAGACGTACCAGGACATGCGACACCTCTTCATGGTAGACTTGTCGCAGGCAGATAGCTTAATAAGCCGTTCAATCAACAGTCTAGCCTCTTTACTAAACAGCGCCACGCAACTAGATTCTTGAATGATAACCAGCCGTAGCGTTTGTTACCACATTTAATGAACTAGCTGGCTAATGCTTAGGTCATTCATATAATGTGTTAGTCTGACACTAAGGCAACACACTAGGAACAGTGACCACCGCGTGACATGCGCTGACGAGCGTAGCCTAGCGAGGAGCGGAGCCGCGGCAGCATCCGCGCGTCACTAGACATACATGTATATGCATATATACAAACGCACGTCACGCGGTGGTCACTGTTCCTAGTGTGAATGTCATGATAAGACTAGGTAAGTAATGAAACGTCATCGATCCGAGTCATTTGTCTAGCTGTATGATCAAATGGCTGGATATCATTCAGGAATCTAGTTGAACGGCGCTGTTTAGTAAAGAAGCTAAGCTGTTGATAGAACTGCTAATTAGGCATAGTGCAAGTCGGACTCACACTCGTAGGGTTCCGTAACACAGAAGACTATTTTATGACTATTTTATACTATTGTTTATCCATAGTGTTTGTATGAAAAACAAAGTTGTATTTGCGGTTGCTATATCTCGAAAACTGCTGACTATATCTCGTTCAAACCAATTTTCGTTGTAAGTGTTTATTGAGATCTACAGCATATATTTTTTTAGATTTTTAATTTTATTTCATTTCATTTTCATAATTTTTTTTAGATACCTTACTTTAAAAGTCAGAGGGGGGGGGGGGGCAAACATTATACCACTTAGTTCTATGTTTGGGGAGCCCGCCCCCCCATAATCTTTTATTTTTTTATTAAAATCGTAAATCGGTTCACAGAATACACCTACCTACAAGTTTCAACTGTGTAGTCTTAACATTTTCGGAATAAAGTGGCTGTGACATACGGACGGACGGACGGACAGATAGACAGATAGACATGACGTATCTATAAGGATTTCTTTTTTGTCATTAGGCTACGGAACCGTACAAACCGACCAAGGGCAAGTTGGACTCGCGCACCGACGCTTCCGTAGTCAAACTAGGTTAAAGGACAAACTTAACTTTGCAGTTCGATCCATGGAAAATGTATTGCAGCAACCGCAAATAATAAGTTTGTTAGAGTAAATTCACTTTTTTTGTTATTAAACTACATATTTACAGTTTTCAGCTTTATTCCTGTAATACAAGTGCTTCCAGACCTTGTTTCTTGCCGAATTTCATGAATCTAGGTCAACGAGAAGTACCAAAGTAAAATATGTAAAAAAAAAACCGGCCAAGTGAAGTTGGACTCGCCCACCGAGGCTTCCGTACCAACTTCTCAGACTAGGTTAAAATACAAACTTAACTTTGTAGTTCGATCCGTAGAAAATGTATTACCAATTAAAAATACCAACTAAAAATACCTAATACGTTTTTTATAGAAAATTAACTTTTTTTTAGTTATTACACTATATATTTACGGTTTTTAGATTTATTCCTATATAAGTGGTTCAAGACCTTGCTTCTGGGCAAATTTCGTGATTCTAGGTCAACGGAAACTACCATATAGGTTTTCGACCCAAAACCTAGAACAGATAGCTACTTACAAGTTTTCGCGAATATCTAAATTTGCCCATATCTTTTTATCGTGTTTACTCAGGATCTTAATTTTTATACACCTAGTAGGGACTATAGACCTCAGTATCTGGTATACATTTCAACTTGCTGGGTCCACCCGTTCCTGAGAAAATCGGTGGTGACAAACGGACAGACGGACAAGAAAGTGATCTTGTAAGGGTTGAGGTACGAAACTCTAAAAAAAAAGGTATAAGTAAGTAATAAATAAGTAGGTTTTGATTCCCTAGTGAAATCGCAAAATATGCGAAAATATGCGACATAAACGGTCATATTTTTTGATCGCGTTCACTATTCTCCATGCTTACAAGTTTGATTTTTTCACAGCTAAATCAAATCTTCATATTATATATAAAAATCAATTGCTGTTCGTTAGTCTCGCTAAAACTCAAGAACGGCTGGGCCGATTTTGCTGACTTTGGTTTTGAAATGTTTGTCGTAGTCCAGGAAAGGTTTAACGGCGAGAAAATTTGGAAAAATTGCGAGGAAGATAGTAAAAACAACAATTTAATTTTTCCCATATAAACTGTTCTACCTACGTTCCTGTCAAACATTTGACGTTCGTCGCTTTGGCACGGTAGGGTAGACTCTGCTCTACTCTCGAATTGAAATTTGAAGCACGTATTAAATTAAGGGTTTTGAATCGACAACATAATATATTCACATTACTCGGATTATCGCGTAGGTATTTAAATTTTAATATTTTGAATTTTGATGGTTGTCCCAGGTTGTTATTTTTGGTTCTTTCAGACATTTTTGTCATTGTATACACATACTAGAAGTGCCCCGCGGCTTCGCCCGCGTTAAAGACTTCTTTTATTTACTTAAAACTTTTATTTTGTAAAAACCTTTCTATCATAATTATTATTAATATTATTATAAATTAATTATTATTATAATTATATAATTAATATTTAGCTTTTACTTCTTAGATGTCTATCAAAGAAGTAATAGCCAAATCGGTTCACCCGTTTTCAAAATATTACGTGACTAAGGGAAATAGGATTCATATTTATAAAACCCAAAAAACCATATTGAAGTTCAGACTTTTTTACATACCAATTACCACTTTCAAAAATCCTGCAACACATATTTACTTATTTATTTACAGAAGTACTTAAGTAAATCTATAAGTTTATATATATAACTAGCAGCCCACCCCGGCTTCGCACGGGTAGAACATAATATATGCCTATAAAATTTGCATCAGTTTGTTGCATCGAATATAAAATATTAACATATTTAACAATCATCGTCATATTTCAACCAATATACACAAAACCTTAACGAATTATGCACCTAGCCCTTCCTCATAAACACTCTGGCTATTGGTGAAAACCGCATGATAATCCGTTCAGTAGCTATTGAGATTATTGCGAACAGACAGAGAGACAGACGCAGTGATGGAATTTGTTTTATGATACTTACGTAGTGATATTGGACAGCCCTTTGGCGTGACGGATAGTTACCCTGATTCTGACCCGAGGGTCGTTGGTTCTAATTGCTATATACCAATAAAAAATAATAATAATAAAATAAAATAATAATAATAATAAGGACCGGGCGATTTGCAGCCCGTGATGTGAATTAAATAAAATAAAAATATATACCAATGAAAGTTTTATGTGCATTCATGAATCATGGGTTTTTGTACAGAGGTAGTGGTCATTAAATTTACCAATAATTAAGATAGTTTAAAAACTAAAACAACCGACTTCAATGCCCCGCGAGTCAATTTCAGTAGCAAGTTTGAGACGTGTACCGTCATATCTCTGGAGATACTTATCAAATCTCGATGAAATTATAATGGGACTACCTCGAAAACGTACCCTACCGATTATAAAAATAATCATTCGAATCGGTTCACAATTGACGGAGTAATCGCGTAACATACCCACAAAAAATAAGAAAAAAAAACCTACAGACGAATTGAGAACCTCCTTCTTTTTGGAAGTCGGTTGAAAAGTAGCTTACCACCAAGGAGAACGTCTGCCGCCGTAACCTTACGGCGTTCCCCGACGCAAAAAGTAGGGGTATTATACGTTTAACATGTGTATCTGTGTGTCTGTCTGTAGCATCTTAGCCCAGCCGGATGAACCAATTTTGATTTTATTATTAATAGTTTTTTTTTATTTGATAGATGTCTTCATCGAGTGTTCTTAGCTTTGATTCATGAAAATTCGTTCAATCGTTATAAAACTATGAGCTTTTTTCTAGTTAATTGCGCTATGAAATCAACTTTCATAGGTCTGATCAATTCTTCTTTCAAAATCAATTTCAAAATCTTCTTCTTCAACGATATTGTAAGAACATGGAAGCATTGACTCTACAGATTCTCTTTTTTTAGTAACTATGACCTAATCTGTGGTTTCACTGCAAATATTTTATTAATTTTGCGATGCGTGTATGTGAAATCCGTGATATCTTCTAGAGTTTTCATTTGAATTATATACTGTAAAGGACAATTTTAATCTATAATATGTGGCCAAGCTAATTAACGTAATTATTTGGATAAGGATTATACTATATACTTGAAAATAGCCTTGGAAGTAATGTAACATTTTTTGCCAAAAAATTTAAGATTAAAATGGTTACTGTGAGTCAACCTTAAGAGATAGACATATGCTCTCGCGGACTTTTTTGTAGGTCTTATGAAGTTGTACAACTCTTCCATGAAAAATATTCTTCTATCTATTATTATATTCTATCAATTGAGCAGCGTTCGAAAGAAACGTGTTTTTTCGACCGTTTTTTTGTCGACTTAGGTTGCAAATTAGGTCTCCACGGATGTACCATTGATTTAAACGGGATAATATATAGCCTATTTTCATTTCGAAAGTCCATTCTATATTAATAGTGAAAGAATTTTTTTAATCGGTCCAGTAGTTTTTGAGCCAAATCATTACAAACATACAAAAATACGAAAGTTCTCTCTATATATTATGAGTATAGATTAAAAATAATATCTACTTGAGTAATATCCGGGGGGAATTACTTTTTTTTTTAAATCCTTTTTAAGCGGATACCTACGTCATAACAACTATCTGCATTCTAAATTTCAGCGCAATCCGGAACAATATTGCTTTTCAGACTTGGTTACCCCACTTCACCCTCTTAGGGTGGCATTTCGAAAAAGCCTGAAACACGTATTTGCTTATTTATTTACTGAAGTACTTGTGCGAAGTTTCGAATAGAAAAGACTATCTTATCTTGTTTCTCCATACACACTTTGAACCCCCGTTTCATCCCCTTAAGGGGTGAATTTTAGAAAATCGTTTCTCAGAGGGAACTAACGTCGTAATAACTATCTGCATATCTGCATGCCAAATTTCAGCGCAATCCGAAACAATATTGATTTTCAGACATTTTTACCCCAGTTCACCTTCTTAGGGGTGGAATTTCGAAAAAGCCTGTAGCATGTATTTATTTATTTATTTACTGAGCACTTGTATGAAGTTTCTAAAAGAAAGGACTGTCTAATCTTGTTTCTCCATACGAATTTTGAACCCCCATTTTATCCCCTAAAGGGATGAATATTGGAAAACCCTTTCTTAGTACACCCTTACATACTAAGACAAATATACTCTCCAAATTTCAAGTCTCTACGACCAGTGGTTTTGGCTGTGCGTTGTCTGTCAGTCAGTCAGTCAGTATGTCAGGACAAAGATTCATATAGTGATTTTGATTTTGATGGTTGTAATTATGGCTCTTCCATACATGGGTTTACGCTATTTGTGTATAAATCCGATAAAAACAAAATTAAATTAAATAATAAATATACAAGAAACGTGTTTTTGAAGCTTTTTATGATCGATCTTACAAACCTTAATAGATAAAGACTTGGAATTTACTCATAGTGTGTATTACAATGGCTGCTACAAGATCAAATAATAAAAACTAAATTAAATTAAAATTAAAGAGGGTCCCCATACAAGAAACTTATTTTTCCGGCAAATGTTGTTCAAACGGAACCCTACGTGTGTAGGTCTGACTTGCACTGGGACAGTTTATTTATATTCGCGGTACGAAGTTCGCCGGGTCAGCAAGTCAAATATATTTATTTGTCAGATTGTGGTACATTGATACAAACTTTTTTATAACCAGCACAATCAACCTTTTGTAGTGTACAAATATTTCATTACCAATCAAATCAAATTTCAATTACATACTAGTTAGTATTAGAATTTTCATTAACTAAAGCACGGTAATTATAATACCGTGACTAAAGTCATAGTACTGCACATTACAAAAAAGAACACATTAAAAGAGACCGTAAACCAGAGCATTTGATATAAGTTTCAACTTGATATCTCTACGCGTTCCTGAGAAAAAGAGGTATTGACAGACGGACAGACAGACAGACGAACAACAAAGTGATCCTTAGATAAGGTTTTCTTTTCAACTGAGTACCAACTACAAAATAGTGAAGTTTTTATTTTTATTGAACTGTATTTGTTTAATGTTTTGTTACCTCAGAACACCGTCATTTGTTAACCGATTTAGATTGTTTTACAAGCGTTTATTTAACTTGAAATGTATGTATGTATGTATGTCACTATGTTTGTTCGGGTGGAATCTTGGAAGCTAAATTAGACCCACTTCCCGATGTCCGATTGGACTCAAATTTGGTATACTTATGTATCTTCGGTGACAATACAATAATATGGTACCATGGAGCTGGTCTGATGATGGAGACGGAAGGTGGCCACGGCATCTCTATAATAAAACAACATAACCCCACCGAGTTTGGGCTCGATTGATTTGTCTTGAAGAGTACTTTTCACCTAGATGATATCCAGGGTCTGATGATGAAGCTGGAAGGTGGCCACGGCATCTCTGTGATAAATCAACACAACCCTACCGAGTTTGGGCTCGATTGTTTTATCTTGAAGAGAACTTTTCACTTAGATGATATTCAGGGTCTGATGATGAAGCTGGAAGGTGGCCACGGCATCTCTGTGATAAATCAACATAACCCTACCGAGTTTGGGCTCGATTGATTCGTCTTGAAGAGAACTTTCCACCTAGATGATATCCAGGGTCTGATGATGAAGCTGGAAGGTGTCCACGGCATCTCTGTGATAAATCAACGTAACTCTATCGAGTTTGGGCTCAAATGATTCGTCTTGAGGAGCACTTTACACTTAAATGATAGCCAGGATCTGATGATGAAGCTGTAAGGTGGCCATGGCATTTCTGTTATAAAGCAACATAGCCCCAATGAGTCGATTGATTTACCTTAAAGAGCACTTTACCCATAATCACATCAAATATCCGTGGAATATTTTAAAACATCATGCCTTCTCTTAAATACTTAGGTAGTAGGTAGGTAGTCGGTATCTATACCTACCTACTAAAAAGTTAAAAATAAATTATAAGTAAAAAATATTTTTAAAAACAAGCTTTTATCTGGGACAATGAACTAAAATGTTAAAAATAAATTCTAGTAATTATTTGGCGTGTAGGTACTTACCTATATTTTTAAAAGCTTGAGGCACTGAAGTATAGTAATTACCTAGCCTGAAAAACGGGTAGTGCTTCAAGCTTTTAAGAATATAGGTAAGTACCTAGACGCCAAATACTTACTAGAATTTATTTTTAACATTTTAGTTCATTGTTCCAGATAAAAGCTTGTTTTTAAAAATATTTTTTACTTATAATTTATTTAAATTATGTGTTTCTCTTCTGTAGACTCAAAGATTTCTCGTTTATTCCCATTGTAATTTAATCGAGATCTAATCTGTATCTCTAAAGATATACAGATAAACACCTCAAACTTGGTATTAAAAATGACATTTGCAGTCGCCTCTTTTTTTATGATATACCTAGTTAGCAAACAAGCAGACGGCCCACCTGATGGAGAGTGGTCACCGTCGCCTATGAACACTTGCAACAATAGAGGTGTCACTCGTGCGTTGCCGACCGATTCTTTTAACGCCCCTTTTGAAGGACTCCATGTTGTAGCTCTGCGGGAAAACAGCAGAAAACATTCGGAATTCGTTTTGTAATATGTATATCGATCTGTACTTGAGCTGTGAAAGAAAACTTTTATTTGACGATTATATTCTGATTAGGGTTGTATTGTGAGAGAGAGGCATGGGCGAGGGCCCCATACATTTTACGAGAACAATGTAGGTACAGCTTACCGATATAAAACGAAATCAGTATTTTTTGTAGTTACTTACTTTACAAAATATTATTTCATAAAATAAGTACATTGAACCCGACAAGACCTATTCTATTTGCCTAAGACTAAGTTTGTCAGATTCTGAGAAACATAACCTTTGATTATGTAGGGAGGGATATGGCATTAGGAGTAAGATGAAGTTCGGCAGAGGCTCCACTCTACAACCACAGACTACCTAAGTCCTTTTAAGGGTTCCGTACCCAAAGGGTACCAAAGGAACCCTATTACTGAAACTCCGCTGTCCTTCTGCCTGGCCGCATTTCAAAGGGCTGTATCTCCTTAACCGTAATAGGTACAGTATCGGTCAAAATTGGAGAAGCAGTCTCAAAAAGCAATAGCATGACAGCAAAATATGCACATACGACCTTTTTCTATAAGACGTTTCGAAAGTAACATAATGAAAGAGAAAGATAGAAGAGATAGAAAGACCCATATATCGCACTCTCTCATTATGAATCCATTAGAAAGAGCGTATGTATTAATTGTAGAATAGCTAGACCAGTTTCGCTTCTTTTATCAGTTTTCCAAATAATGAGGGTAGATTTGAAACAAAATGTATTGATGGCATAAATGTATGAAGATAACATTGTCGGTTGGTGAACTTTGGTGGTGGTTGAAGATTGGTTAATAAATAACTTAAAAAATCAAAATGCAAGCAAATATAATTATGAAAGACAGCGAATATTGAGGCATTGCATAGAAATGGACTAAATAAATTATATTATCTCAAATGTATAGTGAAAGCGGCATAAGTGTAAATTGCTTTGTGTAAAAATTGCTGAGTGATAAGTGTTGAGAAATCCTAGTTGTGAAAGTAAATTGTTAATACAGTGTGTTAATAAGATTTGGTGTTTTCAGACGGATTTTATTCGCAATTATGGAATGTTGGCCGCGCACTCCATGGGCATATTATTATTTTCTATGCCATGGGGTTTAATAATGCAAAGATGAGCGCGAGATGAGAGATGTCCTGAGCAACTGTAGCACAGATTATATAATAGCTACTTGGCTGTAGTCCCCCTGGATCTAGTTTGGGGAAAATTTACTTGACAGACATAATATGTGCGAATATAGTGGATTACGAAGGCTTCTTGGTTGAATACTCAAAGGCTTCTTATCTGCATCGAAAACAATAGAAGTCACACGAAATATTAATTTAAAAGTATATAAAAACTAGGCGATATTCCGGCTGTGATAATTTGTAATAAGTAATTGTGTAAGTTATGATTATAAAGGATTAAGCTTCAATCCTCTTTTCCTATAGAAAATGAATAATTAAGCTTATAACCTTAAATAATCAATAGGTAAGAGTATTTCTTAGATGCAACCAAACGAGTGTTATTTTGTCAAAGAATAAAATTGTCAATGAAGACGGTTTCAATTTAATATAATATTAAATAAAAATAGTAGTTTATTATATTTCGATATGTCGTAAATCAGTTTATTTAAAAACATTGTTGCTGTGTATTCATTTCCTCAAAAACTTAAGATAACATCACCGTGCTATTTATTTTATTTCACATATAACATAGATCACCAATTTACCTATAGTAGCGAAGTTTGTTTAAACAGATATAAAATAATACAAGCTATTAATAATTGTTTTTTTTATTTTAAATATTTTATAGTCTAGCGTTTGTCCACTATCTCACTTGTTGGTAAGCGATGTTGCCGTCGAAGATGGTAGGCACGCTATGCCTAGAATGGGAACTGGCCCTCAAGGATAGCTGCCGGAACACATTAGATGTTTGACGACAGATTTTCTAACTTGAGGGTGGTAGCTGGCCAGGCGGACACTAGATAGTGTCCTACCACCATGCGGTGGTTGTTGGTTTCTTAACGATGTTTTTCCTTCAAACCAAAAAAAAACTTCAAAAGCGCACGTATATTTTTCGATAGAAAATCCATTGTTGCGCGGCGGTTTGAACTCGGTACCTCTGGCATCAAAGTTCAACCAAACGTTCTCGCGATTACGCCACCGGGCCCTCAAAATTATTACAAAATCATGCAATGCATGGAGATTCGAACTCGGGTTTAAAACTCAACGTTAATTTTTCTCAACGTTATGTTAACTCAACAAAAAGAAAACTAGTATACAGTGGAATATTGTTATCTTTACCAAATGTATCTGACGCTACGTTTCACCTTTTTATTCGTCTGTGGTCTGGGTAAGCATGCCATCTATGCCGCACTTACGTGTTATTGTTTGCGTTGGAACATTCGACAGAAATATCGTGCAGGCTACTATGAACATTGAGGTGCTACTGGACTATTGTCCCTCGATAGTACATACTTGAAATTTTCAGAAAGTATTTATTACTACACTAAAAAAGCTTAAATTGTGTATTAAATTGTGTGCTGAAAATGTGTTTTTCCGGCGTTATTTGCTTGAACTTATGAACTATAATATGAATTATAATAAGAGACTATACAGGGTGATTCAATACCGATGGATCAAACGAAGCAGGGTGGTAGAAGACCTCACTGCGCATCTATTGAACCCCCATGTATGTTCTATGGATAGTTTATGAGATATGACATTTTTTTATGTTTTTGCCTGTGGCCGCTTTGGTTCACAAATATTTTTTTTTCTGCTCAACCCTTTACGATAGAGCGATAATTTTTTTTATAATTTTAGGTAAATAGTAGACCCTACAAATGGTATTATTATTATTTTACTCGAAAAGTAAATACTTTCATAATAATAGAAATAGAATATCTTTTCTATTATTATGAAAATATGAAAAAGAATATCATTGACTAATGCTACTGCATAAAGTTGGCGAGGCCAATACAAAGAAAAATCTAATATTATTTTTTTATACCTATTTTAAAAACTTTATTATTTATCTAGCTACAACTTCTGCAAATTTTATTCACCTAAGGCTAGGGACTCACGAAGCGGTTTTCACCCGTGCCCGCCGCGGTTGCGGGCCCGCAGCCTTTGTAGAATACAGATATTTATGTAAAAAATTAAAGCACATTTCACGACGCGTTTTACGCCCGCGGCGTGTGCGATTGTTTGCGGGTCCCGCTGCACCGGCGGTCATCTTGTACCGGCGGGCACGGGTCGCGGTCCCGCAGCCGCGGCGGGTTGCACCCGCGCGTTCTGCGGTCGGTTGGCGGGCGACCGCGCGTGGACAGCGGCGGGCGGGGGGGAGGCAACCGCCCGTCTTGCGATTATCAACCGCCAAGTTTGCGAGCGATAATCGCAACCGCGACGGCTGCGTAACCGCACAAAACTCCGGTCTCGTGAGTTTTGAAAATAAAACTCCATTCCGCCACCGCGGCGGGCACGGGTGAAAACCGCTTCGTGAGTCCTTAGCCTAAAATAGTTTAGGTGAATAAAATTTGCAGAAGTTGTAGTGTCCCCATACAAAAACCGTATTTTCTGGCAAATGTTATTCAATCGGAACCCTACGAGTGCGAGGCCGACTCGCACTTGGCCAGTGTATTTCGTGTCAAATGGGGTTTTTGCACTTGTCAATAATTATCAACCTCAATAAACAAAACAAAGAATGATTTTGAGAAAAAAACATACGGACAATAACATTTACAATTTTATAACGAAATTGGAAAGTTAATAAAAAGTAAAAAAAACTCTTTCCAAGCAATAATTGGCATCACCTTTAGGTACTTCACATTGCTTCATTTCCGAAGACTTCGTTTCAGAAGTCGGTGGTACCCAGGTGGTACCAGAGATAAGTAACCACTTTATATCCACCATCTGGACTACACATAGATAATCAAAGCAAATAAATATTTCAATTTAATTATTTCTTTGTAAAGAGACGTGTACGTAAGGTCTTACAAACTTAAAGAGGCGCGTGTAACGTCTTACAACCTTTGAACCCTAGAATTCCCTAGTAATGGAATAGTTTTTCTTGTTATCTTGTTATTATATTTATGTCAGAATTGTTCCGTTCAATCTTATCAAAAAGCCTTACTAAGTTGTACCTAGGTATTATAATAAGCTTTTATTTTTTTATTTTTCAGTTCTAAAATTTAAGTAAATACAGTATGTATTTTTGCTTAGGATGTTTTATTTAATTCACAATTTTCACACTGAAAGAAAACTACGGTTGCTGCTAAATAATCTGTTTCTAAAAACATAAGTAATTAAGGAATCTTCTTGAAAGATCTCTTTGAGATTTCTCTTGAAGATATCGCTTTAAGCGATAAGACCGCCTGTTGCCACATTATTTATGTTTTATTTACCATTTTCTTTTAATTTGTATGGTGTAATAAAGTGTTCATCTATCTAATTAATGATTTTTGCAGAATCAGTAAGTATGTTTGGAAAATACCTACTAACGAACGAAGTTGTCGAGTTTTACAACTCTGCATAAAGGTACATAAGTAGTCGATTTTGGTTGAATAAAAGTTGGTAATACCACATGAGTAAAGATAGGACAAAAAACGTTATGCGAATGAATAGGACACCGACACACTCCGTTTAAGGTCGGTCTCTTTCGGGCCGGTAGTGCACCATCATAGATTATATAATAGTTTGGCACCGACTTCATATAAAACGTCTTTGGAAACTCACTTGCATAATTTTTTATGTATCTTATTGGCTAAATACCTACATTCTGAACAGTGAGGTGAGAGCCATAAAAACCCGACATGTTTATCACCGTTTCATTGCTCTTAATCACTAATAGAAATCACAAATACCTACTGCATATTATACTGTAACACAAGCTGAAATATATAAGTAGGTGGCTTTATGAATTCTTAGAACTTGTGTATTGTGTCTAGGACGTATGTCCACATTTCTCAATCTCGTGATCTTATGTCGTGACAAAACGTCACACATTACGTCTTTTCTGTGTTTTAAATGGAAGCCTATATGGCTTCCATTTAAAACACAGAAAAGATACGGGTAATAACAAAGATACTCTTCTTGATTCCCTTTTCTGAATTTTGAGCGTTAATTAGCGTTAATAAAATTTGACTGAAACTGAAACCATTTTTAAAACTGTCTAGACTTCGCGTAAGTTAATCCTTACTATCCTTACTAATATTTGTACTATTCATTATTCTGTGCTAATATCATAAATGCGAAAGTAACTGTATGTCTGTCTGTGTGGCTTTCACGCCAAAACTACTGAACCGATTTAAATTAAATTTGGTACACAGATAGTCTAGAGCCTGAGAAAGGACATAGGCTTTATAGACTTTTTAATGCGAAAAGAGGGTTGTAAGTCTTGTTATGGGTTGAAAAGGAGGATGAAAAGTTGTATGGAAGTATCGTGATTTTTAAAGTTAGAAGCTTGAAATTAATTTTTTAGGCCGTCTGATTCGATATTAATAAATATGGCATTCAAAGTTTGTAAGGAGAAGGGGGAGTGGAGGGGGAGGGAAGGGGGAGGGGAGTGGGAGGTGGGGGATGTGTAAGTGAGGGGAAGGGGAGAGGGAGGGGGAGGGGAGAGGGAGGGGGAGGGGAAGCAGGAGGGGGTTGGGGAGGGTAGGGGGAGTAGAGGAGGAATGGCGGGGTCCGAGTGGAGAGGTAGGAGTGGGGAGCTGGAGGGAAAGGGGAGGGGAGGTGGAAGTAAGGGAAAGGGGGAGGGGAAGTGAGGGGAGAGGGGAAGGGGGATTAGCGTGGCGTGGTACGGCGCGGTGAAGTTGGGATACGTATGTGTCTTATTTGTTAATGCTACCCAAAGACACTATTCCACGCGGACGAAGTCGCGGGCACAGCTAGTTACATATACATTTATTTCAGAGGGTTTAACGTTCTTTGATCGAGATGTACTCGATCAAGATAACCTAAATCAGAATTAGGGTTTTTTATAAATTATTTAGCAAATATTTGTAGGTACATTTTATTTTGACTGGAAAATTGTCGAATCAATCGTATGATCAAGGTTAAGTATCTACCACAGGTAACCTTAAACTTGGTCAAACAAAAATTATGTTACATGAATCTGATCCATGTATTGATTGATGATTTATTATGAAGAAACTGCAATATAGAATGTACCTACTTTGTAATATATATACCATCCAAAATTTAATTTATAAAGTGTAGATAATATATATAATTTAAGATCGTTTAAAAAAATTTAAAAAAACCGACTTCAAACGTCGCGCTAGTCAAAGTAGCCAGTAGACGTAGTAACTATTACGTAATCGGTGCCAGCAGTGAGTAGTAAGTCGTCGAGATAAGTAAATGGGTCGTAATACAAATGTTGATATATTAAAAACGGCTCGGCCGATTTCGTTAAAATTTAAATGGGACCGCCTGGGAAGGGTACCCTTTGAAGCAAAAAAAGAAGTGAACATACATTAAAAAAAAAGGTTGCGACGAATTGAGAACCTCCTCCTTTTTTGTTAAGTCGGTTAAAAAGAAACATAATTACAGAATTTACTTATAAACTAATATAATAATATAACTTGAAATACGGTCCCATCCGGAAGAAAGCATGAAACTTTGCATACATGTAGCTTTCGTATATATGATTCAATTACGATATGGAAACAAGTCGAGAAATGACTGCTTCCCCCCCACTTTCCCCCCTTTTATCTCCCTCATTCTGGTTTTCTTAATTTTGTACAAAAACGGTAGGACTGAGGAGTTTACTTTCTTAGTACCAAATCATGTTCGATAAATTAATAACCTATGTATAGTGGTAGGATTCATAGTTTTTAGGGTTCCGAACCCAAAAGGTACCAACGGAACCTTATTACTAAGACTCCGCTGTCCGTCTGAGTGTCTGTCTGTCTGTCTGTCAGTCCGTCTGTCACCAGGCTGTATCTCATGAGCCTTGATAGTTAGACAACTGAAATTTTCTTCTTAATAAATACATTTTCTTTCTAAGGGTTAGAGTTTGGTACCAAACCCTGAATATTCCAACTTTGAGAATCGACTCCATAATGGAGTACGACCAAAGAAACCTCAACATTCGTTAAGGAGTTGACAAAATTATCCTGCCGCAGTTTATTTTTAATTCCTATGTAGAAAGTCAGTGCACGTTTAGCCGTTGGTCCAGGTCATCAACACACTAATATCATAAATGCCAAAGTTTTTTGTGAATTTGTGAGTCTGTTTGTTACTCAGTCACGGGAAAATAGCTGAACAGATTTAAATTAAATTTTGCACTTGGGTAGATTATGATCTGGATTAACACAAATGCTTATTTTTATCCCGATTGAAAATTCGAATTACACGTAGATGAAGTCGCTGGCGTTGGACTAGTGTTTGTAAAAACGTAAAAAAAGAGTTATATTGTTTCGTGGAGTCAAGCGCGGTGAGCTGTATCTCGGGAACCAATCCATCTACCATAATGTATTTGGTGTCATATTGCAGCTAAATAAATAAGGTATTTAACCTCTTTAGCCTATTTTATCACATCTCTTGTTATTTTCCTTTAAATGGAGCAAGAAAGAAAAAACTGTACCTTTTTTCATAATTTTATAATATGTTGATGGCTGTATTTAAAAAGCTATGAATTTTTCCACTATACATTTAGTATCGTTTTGTAGGTAATTTATCGAACATAATTTGGTACTAAGAAAGTAAATTGCTCAGTCCTACCGTTTTTGTACAAAATTAACAAAACCAGAATGAGGGAGATAAAAGGGGGAAAGTCGGGGGAGGCAGTCATTTCTCGACTTGTTTACATATCGTAATTATATCATATATATGAAAGCTACATGCATGCAAAGTTTCATGCTTTCTTCCAGATGGGACCGTAAAAAAGATTTTTGTTAGGACAAGGAGCCGTACTATTACAAATAATCAATAGTAAGTTAAAATGACCCACTTATAGAGGAAGTACGTAAATTACATAATTACTATGTGAAAAGTATCTATTTATGTAAAAAATATCAGCCAAACAGAACCGTTTATCCGTAAAGAGGTCACAAACAAACAAAAATACAAACTGTCTTTAGCTTGGTGTTGATTTAAATTAGCTTCGATTTGGATTAGATTCTTTACATCCATCGTAAACAAGTAAATTCATTCATTCATGTAAATGTGTTTCATATGAATGAGCAATCATTCCACAACACAGCGCAAACAATTTGTAAACATTCCTACATAGATGTATATATATATATCTAAAACAGTTAATGTTTAGGTATTGAGTTCCTACCTATAAACCAGTAGATTCATACGCATAATTTATCTTGTGCAACGCAAGACATTAAATGAAAACAACAATAACTATATATTACGACATCATTACAATACTGATCTACAAACACACATATCATCATGAATTAATAAACAATGTTGTCATGACAAACAATACTAAATAATAGATCAACACTAATATTACAAATGCGAAAGTCAGTTTGTATGTTTGTTTGGGACTTCTTCACGGTGAAACCACGGTAATATAATGTATTATATTGTTGTGGTGGCTATATTACCAAGATATAAGAATCTTTGTCCTGACATACTGACTGACTGAATGATAGACAACGCACAGTCGAAACTACTGGTCGTAGAGAATTTGAAGGGTATATTTGTCTTAGTACGTAAGGGTGTCCGGTCTTAGTACACCGGGGTCCGGTATACTAAGAAAGGATTTTCCAAAATTCACCTCTTAAGGGGATGAAACGGGAGTTCAAAGTTTGTATGTGGAGAAACATGATTTGATAGTATTTTTAATTTAAACTTTACATGAGTACTACTATAAATAAATAAGTAAATATGTTTTTCAGGATTTTTCGACCACTAAGAGAGTGAAATGGGTTAACAAAGTCTGAAACCAATATTGTTTCGGATTGCGCTAAAATTTGGCAGGCAGATAGTTATTATGACGTAGGTATCCGCTAAGAAAGGATTTTCCAAAATTCACCCTTTAAGGAAATGGAACGGGGGTTCAAAGTTTGTATGGAGAAACAAGATGAGATAGCCTGTTTTATTCGAAACTTTACATAAGTACTTCTGTAAATAAATATGTAAATACGTGTTGCAGGATTTTTCGAAATGGGGTAACAAAGTCTGAATATCAATATGGTTTTAATGTGAACGTACCGGCTTTTGCTTCCCGAGTTGCGCCGGGAAGCGCGGGCGATACGACGTGCGTTGCCGCCATCCTAGCCGCTCCCAGACGATGACCTACGTATTAGGTTGAAACCTGGTCGGAGCACATCCGAAGTAAATACACGCGAACAAAAGCCGGTACGTTCACATTAAAATGAATAATTTTCGCGAAAACTTTCAAACTAAAATCAATATGGTTTTTCGGCTTTTTAAAAAATGAATCCCTATTTCCCTTAGTCATGCGATTACTTGAAAACGGGTAAACCGATTTGGCTAATTATTTTTTTATGTCTTTTTAACCGACTTCAAAAAAAGGAGGAGGTTTCTCAATTCGACCGTATATATATATATATATATATATTTTTTTATGTTTGTTCGCGGATAACTTCGTCGTTTATGAACCGATTTTGATTATTCTTTTTTGTTCGAAAGGAGATATCCCAAGTGTGATACCATGGTAATTTCATCGAGGTATGATAAGTATCTCCAGAGATATTGAGATAAACATCTCAAAATTGGTACTGAAATTGAATAGCGCGGCATTGAAGTCGGTTCTTTTTTAGTTTTTAAACGATATTATATAATAGAAAGGTTTTTACGAAAGAAAAGTTGTGAGTAAATGAAAGAAGTTTTTAGCGCGGGCGAAGCCGCGGGGCTCTTCTAGTACAACATATATGTAAATAATGTTAACCAAATGCAATAATCAATGTCAATAAGATATAACATTACATTAGTGAATTGAGCTAAGTACCCTAGTCTATCCTAAGTACCTACCATATTACATAGATATAAGCTAACACCACCATCGAGACCTTGATTGGCTCCGGCGGCCGTGGAAAATCCAATAACCCGAACAAGAAGAAACAGAGTAGGTATTCCAAGAATAGCTAGTGCAGGTGCCAGTAACGTAGTCAAGTGCAATTGAGTGCACAAAACATGCTGGCACATAGTGCACTCTATAAATATTAAGCGGGAGCTTACAGAGAAAGATCGTTAAATTGCTGACCCAACTGATATATCGGCTAGGAAATCATATGTTACTATCGTCCGAATTGCGTCAGACAGTCAGACCATACTGCGTCCTAAAATATCTTGTGACAATGACAAATGAAATATTACCTACTCCCTCGAAACGCCCAGCTAAAACTACGCAGTAATCTCTCCAAACGCTACTTTCCTGTAAAATTTGTTTTATTGTAGGTAACTTCTAAAAACAGATGGAATCTCTGATTCATGGAAAGAGAAACGTCAAGGTGACAAATCTTAAGGAAAACGGTTAGCACTTTTAAGCGCTTACTGAATTAATGAACGATGCATTTCAAAATCAAATCAAGCTAACTGTAATTGTATACATAGTAAGAGCTGGTAGTGATCAATTAACGTGATAGTGCAGAGCACACGTGCGCCGGCGCACGGTGCCACTGCGTCTCGTCGTGACCGAGACGATGTTTGCTGTCAGGTCAGTTATATTAAATCTGTGACCAATGATCTTTTCCTTTAATTTAGTATACATATCTCGCCGGCTCCAAGGGCCGAGCCCCGGCGATGGTACTCGACGCTCGTTGAATGCGATCCAGGTGTCTTCTCTTCGGCCTACGGCACTACGGCCGGTAGGCGTACTGGAAGACTGCCAGGTTTATCGTTAATGTTCGCGATCCATCACGAGCGCACCCAAACAAATCCCAATTATTTTACAACTCAACAAAAAAGTGAACATTACGAGGTCTGCGCCGCCCGATTTTATAAACAACAATAAGACTGTAAAGCTGAGGATTTATATGTCTGTCTGGTCGTCTGTACTACTGTATCTGTGGTGAGGTGACTCACATTCATCACGCTACAACAGTTTACCACATGCACGGTGAAAGCTTTAAAAAACCGGCCAAATGCGAGTTGACCTCGCGCACCGAGGCTTCCGTACTTTGTCAAAAACTAAAACTAGGTTAAAGGACAAACATTGCAGTTCGAATCATAGAAAATGTTTTACACCAACCGCAAATAATAAGTAGGTAATTGTAATATTAAATTAACTATTTTTGCAATTAAACTACATATTTACGGTTTTCAGATTTATTCCCATATGTGCTTCAAGACCTTGCTTCTTGCCAAATTTCATGATTCTCAACGGTCAACGGGATACTTTACCCTATACTATATATACGATGGTGTTGATACCCTTGTGATATTGAAACATATGCGAAAATATGCGTTATATCTTTTGATCGCGTTGACTTACAAACTTGATTTTTTTCACAACCAAAAGAGACCGTACCCGAGTAGGTATTTGATATAAGTTTCAAGTTTCAACTTGATAACTTTACGCGGTCCTGAGAAAAAGTATCTTGACAGACGGACAACAACGTGATCCTATAAATAAGGGTGCTTTTTTTCTTTTCAGGTACGGAACTCTAAAAATAGGTTTAGGTACAAGTACAAGGACTTCATATTGTAATTAATGTTGGCTCATTACAGAAGGACTAGTATCTCTTCTGTTGTAAGTACAGGCACACTGTCGTACCTACAGGTAATAATTTGCGTTTACTTTGACTCTTTCTACAATTAGGTACCTACCTACTTACAATCCCCATCCAAAAAAAACTAACCTAAATTTTGCTAGCACCTTCGCTTCTGTCTATGGAATACAGATATCAATATCCACTGACGTCGATGGATACCCAGCTAGCTTTGGTTCTTAATTAATCTTATTAACTTTTCCACAATTAATAATAAATTAATTTACGAATCCCATATCAGCACGATAATCTAATCCTATGATGAGAAGATGTAAGAGTTAAATATTGTTGATAAATTTCTTGTGTCTTAAATGTGTTCTCATCTGTAATAAGTAAATTAGAATCGAAAAACAAAATACCTACAGCCTTTTGTTTGTGTCCCTAAAATGACTCCATCTCATGTTTCCAATTTTGCGATCGTTACGCTAGTATTCAAATGCAGACACAGGACTGAAATAAACTAGCCAAGTGCAAGTCGGACTCGCACTCGTAGGGTTCCGTAACACAGTAGAGTATTCTATAACTTTGATTTTTCGCAACTACGAAAATAACTTTGTTTTTCATACTGTTTGTATGAAAAACAAAGTTATACTTGCGGTCGCTGTATCTCAACAACTGCTGACTGTATCTCGTTCAAACCAATTTTCGTTGAAAGTTTTTATTGAAATCTACAGAATATATTTTTTCTAAATTTTTCACTCCCTTACTTTAGAAGTTAGAGGGGGGGGGGGACACACATTTTACCACTGTAGACGCGCCTATCTTTGAAATGATTGACTTTGAGAAAAAATGATTTTAGAAACCTCAATGTCATTTTTAAAGACCTATCCATAGATACCCCACACGTATAGGTTCGACGAAAAAAAATTTTTTTTGTTCCAGTTTCATGTATTGGATGCCCCCCCTTAAACTTTTATATTTTTTATTTTTGTATAAAAATCGGAAAGCAGTTCACAGAATACATCTACCTACCATGTTTCAATTCTGTAGTCCTAATAGTTTCGGAATAAAATGGCTGTGACATACGGACGGACAGACAGACAGACAGACAGACAGACAGACAGACAGACATGGCAAATCTATAAGGGTTCCGTTTTTTGCCATTCGGCTACGGAACCCTAAAAACCACGCTTCAACTCGTAAACGTCACTCAAAAGGGCCAAAAGAAATTTACATCTTTGACCATAAAAAAATCGATTTATTCCTCTTCTTATTTCAGAACACCGAAACGCGCCTTCACTGTAGATTTTGACTTTTTTGACTGTTTCTATAATGAATAATATAATATCTATTTACATATTATGATTAATAGATTATATGTATGATTTATAATGTATTTTGAATATTACAAATACTTTTGGCAAGGTAGTTTAAAATCTACTTGCTCAACTGTATAATACATTTTACGGTTAATTATTAATAGGAATAAGGGATCAAATACCGTCAGGGCACTCTATGGATGGTGACCTGACAGTGTTTGGTGCCTTTGTAGTAAAATACTTACCTATGAACTAGAGCACCAGCGTTGTATTATTATCTTTTCTATGGCACCAGGTAGATAGTTGTTCTAACACCAACAAGAAAGCATACCTGAAAAGCTACACTGAGCTCACAAAAAAACATAGTTATATATAAGTTTTATATCATCACTTGCAGACAACTATTGGATAACTAAAATTACTGACTATAAACTTGATCTTTCAATAATTTTGATGCTTTTAAAAGTTAGAGCACTAAAAGCTAAAGTTCGCTCGTAAAATTTTATTTTTTAGGAGAGTTTTCTTATAAGTTTGAACTAGATTATTAATTTGTCATTCAGAGCAAAGACGTTCTCAATAAAAATAAATCTCAGTTAGGTTTATTTTTTAATATCGGTTAAAACTGCAAATAGACAAAGATCAGGCGACCCGCTTGGTGAAAATTCTGGGCAATAGTTTCGACTAACATTTCGCAGCAGATGGTTGGATTTGCTAGATTATTATGGCTGAAGGGTTTGGATTAAATTTACAATTTTATTATATTGCATGTAGAATTACAAGAAAAATTACAGTAAGTATAATCAGCAAGAAAATGGGCAATTTCCACAAAATTGTATTTTAATTTTTCTACAATATATTGTAAAAAAAATTAACTTATAATTATAATTATATGTTAAATATTTTTGCGATTACTAGTACTTACTCAAACCTCAGTTAGTTCAAAAGTGTTTTGATCCTTGTGAGAAACCAGACCGATCGACATCAAAAACGTGTTTCAATAATAACTCATTTTCTTGCTGGCTTCAAATTAACTCGTTAAATTAGTCTTTAGTCCATTTTTTTTATTCTCGGAACGTTTAATTACTGTAGCTGCGATGGAAGGTATAGTAAAATAAATAAATATAATAATATAGTAAAATGTGAAGGTGCCCTTGACCTGCCCTTTCTATCTCCAAAATCCACCTTGTTTTCTTTAATTTGCACTAATTAACCGACTTCACAAAAAAGGAGGAGGTTCTCAATTCGTCTGTATGTTCTTTTTTTTTGTGTTTATGTTATGCGATTTTTCCGTCAATTGTGAACGGTTCAAATGATTCTTTTTTTAATAGGTAGGATACGTTTCCGAGGTGGTCCCATTTTAATTTTAGCGAGATCTGGTAAGTATCTCCAGAGATATGGAGATATACACCTCAAACATAGGAGAATGTACTGGTTTTAGTAGAAGAGTCCCAAGAAGATTATACACAATAGAGGTTGCTATTGCATATACTTTTGAAGACTAAAAAATATGACCTTGAATAATGTTTTTACATCTTTCTTCTCGTTGATTTTGATTTTTGACAGATATTCTTACGGTAACTGTGAGCGAGATAGAAATAAAGGTGGGGATAATAAATATTTTTTATTTTTTTTATATCTTATAGGCTAGCGTTTGACCACTATCTCACCTGTTGCTAAGTGATGATGCGGTCGAAGATAGAGAAGTGGACTAGAATGGGAACTGGCTCTCAAGGATAGCTGCCTGAACACATTAGATGTTTGGCGACAGATTTTCTAACTTGAGGGTGGTAGCTGGCCAGGCGGACACTAGATATGTCCTACCACCATGCGGGGGTTGTTGTTGTTTGTGAAGTTTTCTTTCACCGGAGGGCAACTGTGAGTAGCGCACATATATTTTTCGATGGAAAAATTCATTGGTGCACGGCGGTTTGAACTCGGTACCACGGCATCAAAGCCGACTGTTCTCCCAATTACGCCACCAGGCCCTCAATAAATAATTATATATTAATAATTATAATAAATAATTATATATATATATAAATAATTTGTCTTCACAGGAATGTTCTACCGGGCAAAGTCTTGTTAGGGTGCAAACTTTTTTAAACATACCTAGGATTTTTTGACATGACATGACGTTTGGCGAAGATGGCGGCCATTTCAGTCCCGCGACACTGCATACATTATTAAATAACTCAGAATTATGAACGTACTTTGTACCAATCAACACTGCAAAAAAAAATTATAAGTATAATACCACAGATTATATAATAGTTATTACGTAAATAATACTTTCCGTTGTTAGGTTGGCTACACAGTGCTTTCATAATTCGGGTTTCAACAATATAGGGAAGTGCCTCTTATAACGTAGTAGAGAGATTCAGTACTCTGTTGGCCATATGGCGGCAATTAATGTTAATAATCGCAAATAATACTTTTTAATATTCATTTTGGAATACAACTAGTCCGTGTTATAAAAATATTTGGAATTATTGTAATAAAATAGACAATTAATTTTCGTGTGTGTCAGATGCTTTAATTGCACAGGGCCATTTTGGACATTGTCCTTTGATACCTTGATGACATCATTATTACTAGTGAATATTTTCACTATAGCGCGGCATTTAAAGTCAATTTTTTTAGGGTTCCGAACCCAAAGGGTACCAAATGAACACTTTCTGAGACTTTGTTGTCCGTTCGTCCGTCCGTCCGTCCATCCGTCCGTGTGTCTATACATATGTGCGCACTTTACAAATCTGTATCTTCTTAACCGTTATAGGTACATACTTGAAATTTTAAAAAAGTATATATCCGTCAGTGTATAACGGCCCAGACACGAAATTTAATAGATGCATGTAATTTAATTAAAACTTGTTTTGCACTAAAAAGGGTAAAATAAGTTATTTAAAAAAAAAAAAAAACGACTTCATAACCACAAACAGGCACTCAAAAGCGAAAAATAAATTACTTAAAATTATTATAAGCGCTACCCACTTATATATTTGAAGTCGGTGCCAGCCAAGTTTAATAGGTAGTAGATATATAATACCTGTTGTTATGTACATGTACCTACTTACTACTACTACATACATAGTATCTATCTAATATCCAATAGACTTGGCTGGCACCGATTTCAAATAGATAAGTGGGTAGCGCTTATAATAATTTTAAGTAATTTATTTTTCGCTTTTGAGTGCCTGTTTGTGGTTATGAAGACGGTTTTTTTTTTTTAAAATAACTTATTTTACTACCGTCAACTCGTGAAGCAGGTAGCAGGTAGTGCAATATTTTTACTGAGACAATTTTAATTTTACTGAGGCTTAGGATAAAACCACACCCCGGACACTCGCTAAATCTCCATACAAACTAGCGTTTTAACGACCGACACTGTGACACCGACACAGACACTACACACGGGTCGTTTTTCTATACGTGCATTTGTGTGCGTGATGTCTAAGGTTGTCGCCCGTAATCACCGTATCACAGATTATATAATAGTTACTTCGTACATACGTACTACGTACTAACCGTATGAATATTTTTTGTACACTTATCCAAAAAGCTTTTAACACTAAAAATATTAGTCGCTATTTCGTAAACCATCATCTCCAGGTCCAGTCGACTTGCATAGAACAAACTGCACCACAGTAACTATTTTTTATTCTGTGTTGGGCGGCCAGCCAGAGCTGTACGAAACAATGTCGTGTGTCTTGCTCGCACGTTAGAGCGACATCAAGTAAAGAGAATATAAATACTACGTACCTACATCAAGTTCCCAATTGCTGTGTTATAAAAATGTTTAAACGTGAAAGTTTTTTTAAATATTTTACAAATTAAGCGTTATTTACGCACGAGTATATATATATATATATATTTGTATATATCGTTGTTTCATTTATGAAAATGAATTCTAAAATACGAATATGTAGGTAGGTATACTAATATAATTAAGTGTTTATTATATACCTACGTAATAAGAACCTACGTAAATTTGAACCTCCAGTGTCTACTGGTCCCAACATAAATGTATGAAGTTGATGTTCTTCTCTCCGTGAGTAGTAATTGTTCTATAGTCGTACGCGTGTGGCGTCCTTGCTCAGCGCAGCTCCTCGACAGCTCCAAGTCGGTGGCGGGGTGAGGAAGCCCGGAATTGGTGGGGGGAACAGTGTCCGTTCTATACGTAGTATTATTATCTTTTCTATGATAAAACTATGTTTTCGATAATAATGAGCTTGTTTCTACATGTCTCAACGTAGTCTGGCAGGCTACGATGGTTGTAAATCGAGCTAGAAACAGTTGGCGCGTCCCACGACGCAATCAGTTCAACGTACTATGAAAAGAGCAACGAATTAATACCAATGATTACTAAACTAATGTAATTATGGCAAACACATAATTTATTACGTGCAGTAGACAGTAAGACGACACAGCAATAAAAACGTAAATCTTAATCTAACGTTGTGTTAATCTGTTCTGTGCCAGCCAACTCTATTTTTCTAACGTATATAGGCTAGCGTTTGACCACTAGCTCATCTGTAAGTGATTTGATAGAAAATTCGATTGGTAAATGTGGGGATTTGAACCCAACTACCTCATCGACGTCAGAGCCAACCATTCTCCCACTGCGCCACTGAGCCCTCGAAACTTGGAGGACGGGTTGATGCTGATGCAAAATGCTGGTTGTGTTCCCCCGTTGAATGGCGATACTTAGTCTCTTTTATTTAGGGTGGAAGCGATACGTCCAGCACTGCCGTCCCGGTTGGGGTGTATTGTGCATTACCAAGCCATCCTAGCTAACCCTCCTTTATGAAGCGAAGGTAGGTTTGGAGTGGCTGGCATAACGCTCCCAGTGAAAATGGTGATGGTGTTGATGATGTCGAAGCAGATGACATAATAGAAAGTCGTGTATGTCTGTGCCAGAAGCAGCAAGCAGTGATGATGATGTTGATGATGATTGTTATTTTGATTAGATAGTAAAATTACCTACAAACTATTATAGTTCTGTTGACCTATGTGGATAAGACTATAAAAAAGTAGCTTAACATCATCAAGGAGAAAATCTGCCGCGTTACGGTGTTCAGGGAGCACACAGCCCTTTGACCGAATCATCTCTTATAATTACGACCAGGCGAGATAGTGTTAAAACGCTAACTTATAAAGTATCATAATTAAAATAAACTAAATTCAGTTTTCCAGTGCCTCGGCTCACTACCGTTTCTCATTTCCAAGCAAGCACGATAAAGTTTAGACCACATACCTATGGTTTCTTAACACCGATTTAGATAGTGGTCAGGTCTGTCCGGCAAAAAAAATTAAACGTAATTTAACGGACGCCACCCAATCAAATCGTAAAATGTACCGTCCTACTCGTAAAAGATAACAACTGCGTCATTCATTAAATATATGTCGTCATTTATCTTTTCACGGAATGCCGAGCACTATCAATTCGCGTGATGAAAGAAGAATAAGAAAACCCCGTGATTATTGGAAGAGCAAATTAAGATTATTACGGTTAAACTGTATCACAGTTTTACAATCATATGTAAAACTGTGACTGTATCCTGATATTGCAGTATACTTCAAGGCTCCACACGATTAGTAGCCAGTGCCAAAGCATTAGAAACAAGTTTATGTTATAGTCCAGTCGCAGTCATACCCTGAGTGAAGGTGAAAGAGGCTTCACGGGTGGTTTAAGGTGTTTGGTTGGTGTGAACACAAAATTACATGCTTCTCAATATTGAGCTCTTTCCTTACTCATACACATTCGATGGCAATCCCCATTTTATTACACACTCACTCGCGGAAGAACTCAGGTTTTTCGAAAAAATACAATGTGAGCACACACACATATTCACGTTGCCGCCGTTCTGCCTTCGCTTGGTGGTGTGGGGCAGTAAGTAAGATTAGAATAGGGAATATGCATGATTTTTCAAAATATTTTTAATTCACTTATTACATCCATTTAACACAGTAAAAAATAAAATTATACTGAGAGTGTTCAAATTTAGCTAAAAAAAATAGTTATAGCATTGAAAATACATGGGGTATCTAAAACGCTGCCAAATTTTCGCGCGCCTTTGTGACGTCACAGTGCACCACACGGTCTCCACAGATTAAATCTTTTTATTAGAAATAGTACGTATTCGTACAACAGTGCATAGTAATTCTATGAAAAAGATTTAATCTGTGGAGACCGTGTGGTGCCCTGTGACGTCACTTTCTAATTGGCAAGTGGTGATGTGTTTTGCAAACTAAAATTTCCCATGCTTTTTTTGCATTTTTCATATAATATTTTAACACATTTAAGAGTATTTTATTTATAAAAAAATGTTTAACAAACAACACCAGAACAATAATGATTCGAAAATAAATGATTTCAAGTAAATGTATAATACTACATGCATATTCCCTATTGTGGAATAGGCATATTCCCCGGGAGGCATGATTAATGCACGTATGAGTACAAAATCTTTACTAAACACAGTTCATAGACCTTAAGCATTTGACTAAATTATTTTCAGCCTGGCACGATTTCAACCGGATAGGATACCATACCTACCTAGTTACTACCATGTACCGCGCTGTAAAATGATCGCAGACTGCAGGGCGGCGGCGCAACCGCAGCCAACCAAGCAACGCTTGCCAACCGTAACCGTTACGATGACTCTTCACAAGGCCAGTTAAATATTAGGGAGCCTACCAAGAAAACATTACCGTGCATACCACGTCTAACATTATATTCACCACAGAGTACTTTGATATTCACTATTTTCACTGCCTAACAGTATTGACTGTTAGGCAGTGTAAGGTATCACAGTGCTCGCGAACGACTAGCTAGGGTCATTCAACCCAATAAATACATTACTAACAATACTTTAATGAAGTCCACCACTATGCATTTGTCAAAATCGTCTTGTCCACGGGTGTCAACGTTGTTGTAACTCTTCTCACACGCAGGCCACATGCTTCAGTCACAAAACGCCGCCACCTGAAATAACAAAACTGGCCAAGTGCAAGTGGGGCTCGCGCTCGTAGGGTCCGTTTTCATTAACAATTTAGAGGGGCCACACGTTTGACAGAAGTGTCTATCTTTGAAACAATAGACTTTGAGAAAAATAGTTTTAGAATCCTCAATCTCAACACCCCGTTAGGTACCCCGCACGTATAGTTTCGGGGTAAAGTGGCTGTGACATACGGACGGACAGACAGATATGGCGAATCTACAAGGGTTCCGCTTTTTGTTATTCTGCTACGGAACCCTAAAACCACCGCTTTACGATTTCTATACAAAAATAAAAGATTAGTACATGGAACTGAAACTAACAAATATTTTTTTTATTAAACCTATACGTGCGTACGTACTTCTATAGATAGGTCTTTAAAAATGACATTGAGGTTTCTATACAACTTTTTTCTCAGTCAATCATTTGAAAGATACACTTCTAAAGTGGTGGGCTATGAGACCTGCACTGACGTCCCGCAAGGAATCTATTATAGTGCTGTACATTTTCCCCTGTCTGCGTCTATCTAAGCCATCCCAGCTCCTTGACAAAGCGGAGTATGGCTTTGGCGCGAGCATTATTTTATGTACCTACCACCGACTTGCTACCAAAAAGTAGTTTACCACCATCAAGGAGAAAATCTGCCCCCAAAACCAGTGTTCCGGCGGTACAACCCTTAACATTCAAAAAAGTTCAGAAAAGTACAAAGTACTTAATTATTATAGGTAGGTACAAAGGTCGCTGATATCTTATCGTTATATTATAATAAGTTACGCGCTTATTGCTAGGAGGGCCTCAGAGCATAAACTATAAACATCGAATCATAATAGGTATTTGGAGTTCCATACGCAAGTACCTACTTTATCTAGACACGCGGCATAGTGTCAAGTTCAAGCCAACAAAAAGAAACTGACGACGCAGCAGCCGTGTGTTACATGAACCGTTTGGAGCCACTTTTCACCCTCTAATAACTTAAAATCTATACTACATAAAAACATAGGCGGGGCGATGGACCACCTGCATGATTGTCACCTATGACAAAAAATATAACCGGCCAAGTCGAGTTGGACTCGCCCACCGAGGCTTCCGTACCAACTTCTCAAACTAGGTCAAAGAACAAACTTAACCCTGCAGTTCGATCCTTACAAAATGTGTTGCACCATACGAAAATAATAAGTATGTAACAGTAAATTCACAATTTTTTTTTTGTTTTCAGATTTATTCCTATATAAGTGCTTCAAGACCTTGCTTCTTGCACAGAATAATGAATAGTAATATGAAAGTACAACTTCTTGCCAAGTTTTATGATTCTAGGTCTATGTCTGTGGTAAGTATCCTTATAGGTTTTGATTCCCTCATAAAATCACTAAATATATACGATAATATGCGACATTAACGGTCATATCTTTTGATCGCGTTGACTTACAAGTTTGATTTTTTTTACAGCCGAAAAATACAGAAAACCCATGTATTTAATATAAGTTTCTACTTTATACCTCTACGCGTTCCGGAGTTTTTTTATATTTTATGGGCTAGCGTTTGACTACCTTTTGGTAAGTGATTATGCGGTCGAGGATGGTAGCACGCTAGGCCTAGAATGGGACAGTTCCCATTCTAGGCCTAGCGTGCTACCTGAGAGCCAGTGCTCTCAAGGATAGCTGCCGGAACACATTAGATGTCTGGCGACAGATTTTCTAACTTGAGGGTGGTAGCTGGCCAGGCGGACACTAGATAGTGTCCTACCACCATGCGGGGGTTGGGGGTTTCTTAACAATGTTTTTCCTTCACCGAAGGGCCACTGTGAAATGCAGACATACATATGCGCACATACATTTTTCGATAGAAAGTACCATTCGTGCACGGCGGGGATTGAACTCGGTACCTCTGGCGTCAAAGCCTAACATTCTCCCACGACACCACTGGGTCCTGATAAAGGGTCTTGACAGATAGACAAACGGACGGACAGACAGACGGACAGACAGACAGACGGACTACAAAGTGATCCTATAAAGGTTCCTTTTTTAATTAACCGACTTCACACAAGGCGGTTTCTCAATTCGACCGACATCTAATACTATAAGAATCTTTGTCCTGACATACTGACTGACTGACTGACTGACTGCCTGACTGACTGGCAGACAACGCACAGCCTAAACTGCTGGTCGTAGAGAGTTGAAATATGGAGGGTATATTTGTCTTAGTACTAAGAAAGGATTTTCCAAAATGAAATGAAATGGGGATGAAACGGGGGTTCAAAGTTTGTATGGAGAAACAAGATTAGATAGTCTTTTCAATTCGAAACTTCACACAAGTGCTTTAGTAAAATAATAAGTAAAGACATGTTTCAGGCTTTTGTGATATTCCACCCCTAAGTGGTGAAATGGGGTAACACAGTCTAAAAATCAATATTGTTTAAGATTGCGATGAAACTTGGCATGCAGATAGTTATTACAATGTTAGTTACCTCTGAACAAATATTTTCTAAAATTCTCCCCTTAAGGGGATCAAACAGGGGTTCAAAGTTTGTATGGAGAAATAGTTTTTTCTATTCAAAATTTCGCACAAGTACTTCAGTGAATAAATAAAAAATACGTGTTTCAGGCTTTTTCGTAATGCGGGTGGCATTACGAAACTGACTAAAAGGCTAAAAGGGTGATGTAGGGTACAAAGTCTGAAATGAATGTTGTTTCGGATTGCGCTGAAATTTGGCATGCAGATAGTTATTACATATGACGTTAGTATCTGCTAAGAAAGGATTTTCCAAAATTCACCCTTGAAGGGGATGAAACGGGGGTTCAAAGTTTGTATGGAGAAACAAGATAAGATTGTCTTTTCTATTCGAAACTTCGCACAAGTATTTCAGTGAATAAATAAAAAACACGTGTTTTGTTTCAGGCTTTTTCGAAATGCCACCTCTATAAGGGTGAAGTGGGGTACAAAGTCTGAAATTAATGTTGTTTCAGATTGCGCTGAAATTTAGCATGCAGGTAGTTATTAAGACGGTAGTTCCCTCTGAGAAATGATTTTCTAAAATTCACCCCTTAAGGGGATGAAACGGGGGTTCAAAGTTTGTAAGGAGAAACAAGATTGGATAGTTTTTTTCTATTAGAAACTTAACACAAGTGCTTCAGTAAATAAATAAGAAATACGTGGTTCAGACTTTTTCGGAATGGCACCCCTAAAAGCGTGAAGTGGGGTAACAAAGTCTGAAATAAATATTATTTCGGATTGCGCTGAAATTTGGCATGCAGATGGTTATTTTGACGCAGATATCCGTTGAGCAAAGATTTTTCAGAATTCACTTTTCAAGGGGATGAAACGGGGGTTCAAAGTTTGTATGGAGCAACAAGATAAGAAAGGTTTTTCTATTCGAAAATTCACACAAGTGCTTCAGTGTTTCAGGCTTTTTCGAAATGCCACCCCTAAATGGGCGAAGTGGGATTGCGCTGGCAGATGGCAGAAATTTGGCGTGCAGATAGTTGTTTTGACGTTAGTATCCGTTAAGAAAAATTTTTCAAAATTCACTCTTTAAGAGGATGAAACTGGGGTTCAACATTTTAACCGATTTGGCATTAACTTCTTTGATGTCTTTTATGATAGAAAGGTTTTTACAAAATAACTGTTTAAGTAAATAAAAGAAGTCTTTAACGCGGGCGAAGCCGCGGGGCATTTCTAGTATCAAATAAAGCTGTAAATCGAGGCTAAATTCTGCATTCCCAATTTGGTACTTAAGTATATAATCGAAATCTATTCTAGACTCAAGTTAGTATCCACACCACACCTTAAGTTGTACTATTACTTATTCTGTGCCTAAACGTAGATTATTCATGGTACTCAATACTGTCTGGGACATGAAAATCGTAAACAAAACGAGTACATTTAAATTTTAAATAAAAGCTGTTTTGATTTGAGCGATCTACTTTGAAATTTAGTAGGGTTGGTTTTAGCATTTCATTTTACCAATCCAGGTGGCCAATGAATAATTTACATATTATGAAAGAAAAAATCGGCATTTATTTGCCCAGTAGGTAGACCTACCTATAGTTGGGTAAAGTAGTACAATTACTTTTTTTTAAAGTGAAAACTTCATTAGCGGCTTTTTGAACTTTTTTGGGATGGGTAAAATGTTAAAAACTCGCGTCAGGACACATGACCTGATCGAAAATTCGTAAGACGGAGGGAGAGTAGAAACTTTTTTTGGGATGTGTAAAAAATGTTAAACTCGCTTCAGGAACTCGCGTCAGGACACGTGACCTGATCGAAAATTCGTAAGACGGAGGGAGAATAGAAACCTTTTTTTGGGATGGGTAAAAAATGTTAAACTAGCGTCAGGACACGTGACCTGATCGAAAATTCGTAAGACGGGGGGAGAATAGAAACTTTTTTTTGGGATGGGTAAAAAATGTTAAACTCGCGTCAGGACACGTGACCTGATCGAAAATTCGTAAGACGGGGGGGGAAAGTACACCAAATGCACATCGTTATTGTTCAAGTTTTCACTTCTGCCGGCACTCCCGGAGCACCCGTTGTTTTTTTTTCAACGGAATCGCGTGTTCTTCGCGTTTGTTAATATTTGATATTTCTCTTAATAATTTAAGGTCGTTAACAAAACTAAATAACACTAGCCAAGTGCGATTTGGACTCACGCGCCGAAGCTTCCGTACAAATTTGTCAACTTAGGTTAAAGGCCAAGCTTTGCAGTTTGATCCACAGAAAATGTATTACACCAAACGAAAATAATAAGTTTGTTATTAAAAAATCACAAAGTTAATTTTGTTATTAGACTACATATTTACGTGCGTTACCTATATAAATGCTTCAAGACCTTGCTTCTTGTCAAATTTCATGATTTTAGGTTAACGGTTAGTACATAGGTTTTGATTCCCTTGTGAAATCGCAAATTAATATATATTTTTTTTAATAATGTATTATGTACTTGATGCAGATATCGCACTACTATTACAATCTAGCCTTATAACAACTAGGCTAATGAGTAATTTTATTCTGACTTAATGTACTATTAGAATATTACTAAGAATGTGTCCATTAACACTTTTGTTAATGTCTCTATTAAGGGGAAGACACTTTGTTCTTGTGTTATTTTTATAGCGTTCGCGTTCACTATCACTACACTTTGTTCACTTGATAAAGTATCACTAAAGTAACTCGAAGGGTTTGACCCGTTTTAGTCTTCACACTATTTTCGTGTTGTCGAGGAGCTGGATGGCCTCGACATTCACATGATGGTGAAGTCTGCGATCGTGAGCTTCAGCAAACTGTTTGATTGTTTTAGCGACGTGCTACACTTTTAGGTCCCGGTGAAGATCGTCATTTCTGATGTACCATGGTGCCCGTACAATACTCCTGAGTACTTTATTTTGGAATCTTTGTATTATCTGTATGTTGGTTTGTTTGGTGCAGCCCCATAGCTGGATACCATAAGTCCATATTGACTTTAGGACTTGTTTATACAATAATAATTTCTTATTCACAGACAGCGAAGAATGTCTTCCGAACAGCCAGTGTATATTCTTGTAGCGGAGCTCCAATTCTTCTCTTTTCTTTTTGACGTGCAGCTTCCAGCTTAGCTTTGCGTCTAAAGTCATAGGTACCCAGATATTTTGCTTTATAGTCGTATGGTATTGCTTGATTATTTATGAATACCGAATGGTAGTTAGGTCTTTTATTTGTAAAATCTATGTGGACAGATTTATTTTCATTAAGCTTTATTCGCCATTTCTTTGTCCAATCAACTATGATGTTGATTGCTGTCTGGACCTTTGCAACTGCTTCTTCATGGGTGACCACTGTAGCCATAATGGCTGTGTCATCCGCGAAAGTTGCAATGGTGTTATTTTCTAACTCAGGGATATCACAGGTAGATAATAGGTACAGGACCGGACCTAGAACACTGCCCTGTGGTACCCCAGCCTTTATTTGCATTAAGTCTGAGAACGAGTCATCTTGTCTTATTCTGAACACCCTTTGTGTTAAGTAAAACTCAATATATCTGCAAACTGTTTCGGAAGCATACTTCTCAATTTGTGTATGAGCCCCTTATGCCAAACTTTGTCAAATGCTTGCGCTACATCTAAGAAGACTGTGGTGCAAACTGTCATTTCTTCTAGTGCGTTTTCAATGATGTAGGTGATTCGATGAACCTGGTCTATAGTGGAGTATTTTTCCCAAAATCCAAATTGGTAGTCAGGAATGACATTTCTAACTTCTATGGTGGGTTTCAACCTTTTTAAAAGCAGTTTCTCGAATAACTTTGATATTACTGGTAACAAAGAAATTGGTCGGTATAATGTTGCATCTTGGGGTGGTTTACCAGGCTTTTGGATCATTATCATCTCAGCTATTTTCCACAAGTTGGGTACGTACTGAAGTCTAAATGATGCATTGATGATGTAGTAAGTTTGACTAACGCTTTTCGAGGCAGATTTTGTAGTACTTCTCCTGAAATCAAATCATAGCCCGGCGTTTTTTTCATTACAAGCTTTTTTATTTCAGTATACACTTCTCTTGGCGTTGTAAGTTAAATTTCGATCCCATCTTTGGCAGTCTCATTTAGCGTGAAGTCATGGTACGTATCCTCATTAGGCTGAAAGATCAACTGTAAATGTTGTGCAAATCTAAATGCTTTCTGTTTATTGTTAATGGCCCAACTCCCGTCATTTTCTTTATAGGTGGGACCTGCAGAGTTGGCTTTTTAAGGTTTTTAGTTGTTTTCCACAATGAATAGTTAGTTGAACGATCACTTGTCAGCTGGCTCAAGTAAGTGTTCATAGACTCATCATTGAAAGCTTGTATTATAACACTACTGTGTAACACTACTGCTGGCGTCCCACAAGGCGGCGTTCTATCTCCTCTTCTTTTTTCTACTTTCATAGATACTATTTCTTCTAATCTCTCTTCTCCCTACCACCTATATGCGGACGACTTACAAATTTATTCGCAAGCACCGCCAGATCAACTGCTCGATTGTGTTAGAACAGTTAATGAGGATTTACAACGCATAGCTGCATGGAGCAGGGCTTATGGACTTCAAGTAAATCCTATTAAAACTCAGGTCATAATTGTAGGTAGTACCCGCATGTTGAGCAAGCTTGACCAAAATATACTTCCTACAATTATCTTTGACGGCATAACGATTCCATACAGCACAGAGGTAAGGAACTTAGGTCTCATAATCGATCAAACGCTGACATGGGGTCCACAATTAGAAGCCGTTAGACGTAAGATCTTCGCTTCTGCAGGCGCCTTAAAACGCCTCCAAAGTTTTCTTCCTACTGCTACCAAAGTTGCTTTAGCACAATCCATACTGCTTCCTATTCTCGATTACGCTGACGCCTGCTATCTGGATTTAACTGAGGACCAGCTAAATAAACTTGAGCGTCTTCAAAATTTCTGCATAAGGTTCATTTTTGGTTTGCGCAAATATGACCACGTCTCCTATTTCAGGCACAAGCTCAAGTGGCTTCCTATACGTCTCCGCCGGAATACACACATCCTCTCTCTTCTTTATAGCATTCTTTTTAATCCTGCTTCCCCACCCTATCTCAAAGTTAACTTTGAGTATCTTCACTCTCAACACTCCCTGACGTTGAGGTCAGCAGAAAATCTTACTTTGCAAATCCCCACACATTCGACTACCTTCTTCGACAAATCCTTCACGGTACAGGCTGCACGCCTGTGGAACAGTATCCCTGTCGAAATAAGACAATCTCCATCTCCCCATACTTTCAAAGAAAGATTAAGGAAATGGTACTTATCTAATGATGACTGCTGATCCTGTTACTGTTAATTAATTTGGAAATTACTATTCAGATAATTATTTTCTACATCGTATTAATGTATTAAATTATGTAAGTGTATGTATTATGTGATATAGGTATATATGTGTGTATATATGTAAGTATTTGTGTAAATGTATATGTTTATGTAATGTATATGTATATTTGCATGTATGTTTGTGTATACACGTGTATTTATGTATATGTATAACTATATAAATAGCTAAGATTAAGATTTAAAATAGATACGCCACCGTCCGTCACAGTCTCTCAATATCACTATCAGTTTGGTTGTCTGGAAGAAATCGCTTTAAGCGATAAGACCGCCCTTTGCATTACTTAGAATAAGTCTGTTACCTTAAGTATTTTCTGTATTATTGGTGTGCAAATAAAGTATTTATCTATCTATCTATCTATCTATCTTTCCAAGTTTTTTTGTCAACTTGTTCAATAGCGTTTTGTCTTTAGGACATCTTGTCATATGCCATCGCTCTCGCTGTCTTCTTTTATTAACAATCAAATCTCTTATTTCTATAGGATAATAATTACTTCTGATTTTCTTTTTGTATTCTCGTGTATTTTTCCAGACACATAGTTGAATGTCAGTAATAAATTGTTTATCTACTTCATTTGGACATTTCAATTAAGTTTTCAAGTCAATTATACAATCTAAATCTAATTTGAAGCTTTCCCAGTCTGTATTTTTATTTACCAAGGAAGGACTGGCTTCTTTCTCAATAATATTCTGACTTATAGTTAAGATTATCGGTGAGTGTTCAGAATTCATATCATAACCTTCCTGAATATGAAGAAAGCTTAGTGATATGTCTTTATAAATAAAAAAAATCTGAGATCTGGAATCTTCATAGGGTCTGCGGGGCAGTAAGTTAGCTTTCCTGTAGATATAACGTCACACGTTAATAGTTCTTAAACTTTAGTTGAAGTAAGTCTTGATCCCCAGTAGCCATTCTTAGCATTAAAATCACCTCCCAGTATGAATCTGTTGCCTAGTACTTTCAGTATACTTTTGTACTGTTCAACTTTCAGCGCGTGCTTCGGTGGACAATAAATTGATGATAATGTTATAGGATGTCTTTTAGTTTTAAGTTGAATAGCTACAGCTTGAATGTGTTGTTCTTCAAACTTATGTGTTTCGTAATGGTAGATGTTATCCTTTATTATGATGGTGCTGCCTCCTCTTGCGGTATTATCAGGGTGCAGTGCGTGATAAGTTTTTATAACCTTTTAATTTGATGTACGATTCGCGTGTAAAATGTGATTCAGAGACTAAGCACACATAGATATTTTCTGTCTTTAGGACTACCTGTAGCTCATTTCGATGATGTAGTAGTCCATTAGCATTCCAGGTGACTTGTTTAATGTTAATGTTTTGATGTTATTTTGGTGCTATTTTCCAGTTTTTAGGGTTCCGAACCCAAAGGGTACCAACGGCACTGTGAGACTCCTCTGTCCGTCTGTCTGTCTGTCTGTCTTTCTGTCTGTCGGTCTGTCTGTCTGTCTGTCCGTCTGTCCGTCTGTCACCAGGCTGTATCTCATGAACCGTGATAGTTAGACGGTTGAAATTTTCACAGATGATGTATTTCTGTTGCCGCTATAACAACAAATACTAAAAATAGAATAAAGTTAAAAATAATAGAGGGACCCCATACAAGAAACGTGTTTTTTTTCGGCATTTCAATGCAACGAACAAAGTTAAAAATTAAAGAAAAGTTTAAAAAACGTGTTTTACGATAGCGTCGCGCCATCTAGGTAGCATCAAAGATGGCGCTATCGTTTTTACCTTAATCTGAATCTCGGAAGCGGCTCCAACGATTAAATAAAAAATTAGTATACAGGGGATTTCGAGGGCGATAAATCGATCTAGCTAGGAATCATTTTCAGAAAATGTTGTTTTATTCGAGTTTTCAATAATCAACTTTATTGATAATCAACATAAAATATTACTCTTCCCGACATCTATTGGCGAGTAGAAGTAGCTTTAATGTTACTGTGTTGGTAAAGCAGTTAGTGGCTCTCAATTAAAAAAATAGTATTATTATTCGTCAATAGATGTCGGGAAGAGTCATATATGTCTGTTTAAGTGGCAAAAAATACCGAGCAAAGCTCGGTCAACCAGATATTTAATAATATTAATTAGTACTATTACTATTTTTACTACTATAACTATAACTATAACTATAACTATAACTATAACTATAACTATAACTATAACTATAACTATAACTATAACTATAACTATAACTATAACTATAACTATAACTATTACTATTACTATTACTATTACTATTACTATTACTATTACTATTACTATTACTTTTACTTTTACTTTTACTATTACTATTACTATTACTATTACTATTACTTTTACTTTTACTTTTACTATTACTATTACTATTACTATTACTATTACTATTACTATTACTATTACTATTACTATTACTATTACTATTACTATTACTATTACTATTACTATTACTATTACTATTACTATTACTATTACTATTACTATTACTATTACTATTACTATTACTATTACTATTACTATTACTATTACTATTACTATTACTATTACTATTACTATTACTATTACTATTACTATTACTATTACTATTACTATTACTATTACTATTACTATTACTATTACTATTACTATTACTATTACTATTACTATAACTATTACTATTACTATTACTATTACTATTACTATTACTATTACTATTACTATTACTATTACTATTACTATTACTATTACTATTACTATTACTATTACTATTACTATTACTATTACTATTACTATTACTATTACTATTACTATTACTATTACTATTACTATTACTATTACTATTACTATTACTATTACTATTACTATTACTATTACTATTACTATTACTATTACTATTACTATTACTATTACTATTACTATTACTATTACTATTACTATTACTATTACTATTACTATTACTATTACTATTACTATTACTATTACTATTACTATTACTATTACTATTACTATTACTATTACTATTACTATTACTATTACTATTACTATTACTATTACTATTACTATTACTATTACTATTACTATTACTATTACTATTACTATTACTATTACTATTACTATTACTATTACTATTACTATTACTATTACTATTACTATTACTATTACTATTACTATTACTATTACTATTACTACTATATAATACTATTCTACCTTTGTGTTAACGTTTACTTAGTTGGTGTTCGGTTCGGAACCCTCCGTGTGCGGGACAAAAGTCTGACTAGCACTTGGCCAGTTTTATTTCAACTATCGAATTAAGTCATAAGAGACAAATTAGATTTATTTTCTCGTCGATGTTGGAACTTTTCTGCTGGATTTCAGGCTGTGGTAATCTCTGTGGCTGAGTTCCTTTGGTTATTTGAGCGTACGTGATATTTTTAGTTACGTTTTGTACCGCAATGGGTTTTTTGGTTGTAACTACAATTGATGCCTGTGTTGTGGACGGTGCGACATTTTTCTTTATATGCTTATTTTTTAAGCTTTGGAGTTCTTTGGCTACCATACACCCTCTATAGTTAGCAGGGTGCGGTTCACCACAATGAACACATTTAGGTTTAGAATCCGCTGGCTTATTACAGTCTCTGGTCAGATGCTTGCCCGTACATTTCACGCATCTTGGCTCCTTAGAGCAGTACTTTTGCGTGTGTCCATATGGTTGGCACCGCAATCTTACATTATCGCAAATTATGCGAAAATAATTATGCAACTTAAACAGTCTATATCTTTTGATATGACAGTTGACTTTTTGATTTTTTCACAGCCAAAAGAGACCGTTGATGTCGTTTTGAGGGTTCCGTATCTCAAAAAGAAAAAAGGAACCCTTATAGGATCACTTTGTTGTCTGTCAGTCTGTCCGTCAAGACCCCTTTTTCTCAAGCGTTCCTAAGAAAAAGGGGTCTTGACGGACGTAGATATCAAGTTGAAACTTATATCAAATATACCCGAGTATTTGATGTAAGTTTCTACTAGTTAGTTGATACCTCTATGCGTTCCTGAGAAAAAGGGTCTTGACAGACGGACAGACGGACGGACGGACGTTCCTTTTCCTTTTGAGTTACGGAAACCTAAAAATACAGGCAAATTGAGAACCTCCTCCTCTTTGTGAAGTCGGTTAAAAACAGATTATATTTTACTTAATTTAAGATTCGCTTAGGTTGTATTCTGAGCAATTATGCTTACTCGTGGTATTTAGGTATCTACTTGCCGCTGTCTCCTCGATATCGTCTATCCATCTTGCCACTGAAACTATTTTTTCTAATAGCTAGGAATAAATCGTTATATTTATAGTCTAGGCCTGTCTAGGAAAATTGTATTGACGTTTGGCGTTAGTCCACGTGCGTTAACCACATTTAGCAATGTGTCCCTCTCCAGCACCATTATCCAGATTTTTATATGGATTTTTGAGATGAGACCTCTTCCGTTGTAACTACAGTCATAGATGACTGCTACAGTAAAACGTTCTAAGGAGACTATTCTATTATTTCATTTTATTTTGAGCTGAATACAGAGAATTTGAAAAAAAATCTGTGTACGTATACGTCAGCAAGAAAATAGACAATTTATAAAAAAACTGGCCAAGTGCGAGTCAGACTTTTGTTTCGCACACGGAGGGATCCGAACCGCAGTATAATAATATTGTTACGTGCGGGGTGGTATTAAAATGCCAATCCGATGAGATGAACGTTTATTTCCACTGATCACTAGGTTAGCACAATGTTCCACAGTAGTTGTCCAAATCGTCTTGCACAATTATCAAAAGTCCGTTAACACACACTGAGGTCGTTGGTAATCACAATCACTGATTTCACTGTTCACAGTTCACAACACTAGTTTACTGATAACACTTAACGATCACTTGGTCGCTATCCGCGCTTAGATAGTTACACTGTCGCTTCCAGAGAAAGACTGACTCAAGCCGCGGTTTCAACGTCTTATATAGGACGAGAATATTTCTACAGAACTTTCCAGTATTGACTCGAAACAATAGACAAAAGACGTTCAAAACAAAGCAATAACAATCACAAACAAAAGGGGCGGCTTTCCTTTGAGCATCTGACGTAAACAACTTTACCATACATGCTAATTTGATCTCTAACTACTTATGAATAAGGTTCAATCTTAACTACAAAACTAGGTACATTGACTAGGGTCTGAATTCCCGGAAGGTTAACTTTTATGACGGTCGGGTCGGGTGTTTATAGCCCCTAATTAGTCTATTCTTTCCCACGGTATTTTTGTTCGAGAAGCTTGGCGAAACATCGCGACTCGACGACGCGATGTAACAATATATAAGTATAATATTATATTATATTACCGTGTCAATGCCAAACATGCTTATTAACCAAAACGCCATCTAACGAATAGCTAACGAACTTCTAACACCAACTAAGTGAACGTTAACACAAAGGTAGGTAATTAATATTATTTATTAATAAGTTAAACCATCGTTCATAGATGGCGCTCTAGTAAAAACACGTTTTTTTGTATGGGGACCCCCTTTAATTTTTAACTTTGTTCTGTTTTTAGTATTTGATGTTATAGCGGCAACAGAAATATATCATCAGTGAAAATTTCAACCGTCTAACCATCACGGTTCATGAGATACATCCTGGTGACAGACGGACAGACAGACAGAGAAACGGACAGCGGAGTCTCAGTAATAGGGTTCCGTTGGTTTGGTACCCTTTGGGTTCGGATCCTTAAAAACTCTTTTTGATGTCATTCGATCCGCTTCCATATAGGAGTAAAAACACTTATTCGGAAGCTGAGGTAAGGGTACTAGAAATGTCAGAAATAGCAAAAAACTTTTGCTGTAACTATAGCGAAATAGGTATCTATACCTACCCTTACAGCGTTTGTCCACAGCAACGGCACCGGGACGCCAACTGCAACAAGATGCCGGCGCCGATGTAGCGGTACATAATGTAGGTATATAGTATGGCAGCTTGTCCACAGCATGACCGGCACCGGGCGACGTCATCCCGGCCGCCGATATTTCTAGTAGATCGGCGCGACCGCTAGAAATCAGCCCATGGAGGTGTACGTTCATATCGATGAATCAGCCAGAGATTTTGACAGGCCGATGTGCCGGCATTGCCTCGCAATACAAAACACGTTTGATCTTGACCAAACACTGCCGGCGCCCGGCGCCGTTCGATCGGTTATTCGGTTAATTGTTAATAATCGGTTTATTGTTTTTTTTGTCTAACAGCCCGTTCACACTAGTCGTAAGTCGCATATGACTAAAAGTCGAATGCTCTGGTCACCATACACTTTATATGGAGCTGTTCACATTGTATGAGATGCGATTTTTAAGGTTTATTTACTTTATTATCGCTTTCGACTTTCAGTAATATGCGACTTACGACTAGTGTGAACGGGCTGTGAGGTTGTTTGTTTTATTTCTATGGAAACGCATCTGCCACGCATGACAGCTAGTAGAAACAGAACCACCGGAATCGGTGGCGGTGGACAAACGATCGCCGGAACATCATTTTCAAATCTGCCCGAAAAAATCTCGTTGCCGGTGACGTCCCGGTGCCGTTGCTGTGGACAAACGCTCTTACGGTCCCATCTCAAAAATCCACCCGGTAAATATATAAATATCTGTGGTATAAAAACCATATATGCATATTTTTTATGATTAGGTAACTAAACGACATAATAATGCATGTACCGCCCGACTTACTACCCAAAGTAGCTTACCACCATAAAGTAAGAAGTAAATCTGCTGCCATAACCTTACGATATTCTGGTAGCATAGCCCACAGAGTCAGAGGAGTATTCTAGGCCTAGCGTGTTCACCATCTTCGACCACATCATCGCTCACCAACAGACAAAATAGTGGTCTAACGCTAGCCTATAAGTAATAAATAAACTGGCCAAGTGCAAGTCGGACTGGCACTCGTAGGGTTCCGTACCACACAACAGTATTTTATAAGATCGAGCAAAATATACCACTATCATTTTTCGCCAGCAAAAATAATAATTAATAAACATTTTATTCCTTATAACGCCATCTAACGTCTAAAAAAGGTGTTAGGAATCGACATTTCAATATAACGCCATGTATGGGACGTTTACCTAACTAAGCGTCCATAGATGGCGTGAAATGCCGAAAAAAACACGCTTCTTGTATGGGGACCCTCTATTATTTTTAACTTTATTCTGTTTTTAGTATTTGTTGTTATAGCGGCAACAGAAATACATCATCTGTGAAAATTTTAACTGTCTAACTATCACGGTTCATGAGATACAGCCTGGTGACAGACGGACAGACAGACAGACAGACAGACGGACAGCAGAGTCTTAGTAATAGGGTCCCGTTTTACCCTTTGGGTACGGAACCCTAAAAATAACAGATGTAGAAAATTAAAATTAAAATTTCATTTAATTTCATTACTGACCGAGCGAGCGAAGCGTCGATTCAGTCAGTTTAGAGATTAGCCAAAAATACTTTTGTCCGTATTACAGTTCGTCTGTTAACACCAGGGTTATTCTCAATCATTCGATAGCAAATTCGGATTTGGAAACTATCTCTCCTTCAACTCGAATCTTTGCAATTCATAATACAGCGATCGGTCAGACTTTTGATATTTCAATTCGAAAAAATCAGAGATTCTAATTGGAAAGGTTTCCGCGACAAAATACCTCACGGAATTATCAATATGCTACATTAAAAATTAAGCTTCCGAATCCGAAAAGGTTTTCGGCAATTTGAGATGCTGGGGGCGGTCGAATTTTTCAACCGATTTTGACGAAAATAGGCACACGAATTCCTTGATTTATTTAACAATTTTTGTCGATCACGTTTTTTTTATTGGGATGAAAGGGGAGAAGTTTTCTGTAGTGTTATTTATCTACTGATTTTAGTCTAATTGGAGAGGCACACTAAGGACTTCATTCTACACAAGATATTGTCAAAAAAATTTCAAAAGGGGTAATGGTGGGGGGAAAATGGGGGAAGTTTGTAGTAGCGTTATTTATGGTGGCCCATCTCTGAAAAGTCTTCAAAAAGAAAAAAAAAAGCCTTTGTCCAACAGCTGGGCCAAAGCCATCTGACGAAGTTGACCACTTCTAGCGGGAGTGTCGTTGCTTCTAAGTCAGACATTCTTAGGGAAGTAAAAGACTTCTACAGCTAATTATACACCTCACAAGCGTCCCTTCCCCAACCCGGCATCTAGGATCCTAGAGCCACTCTGACCCGCCACTATACCAAAGATTTGCCAGAAATCAGCCTAGATGAAATTGTGATGGCTCTCAGGCAGCTTAAAAACGGAAAAGCCCCCGGAGAGGATGGAATTACAACGGAGCTCTTAAAAGCCGGTGGAACTCCTACGCTACTATAGCTTCAGCGTATTTTCAATTCCGTCCTCTTTTCGGGGAGAACTCCGAAGACATGGAGTAAGAGTGTGGTTGTTATGTTCTTCAAAAAGGGAGACATAACCCTTTTGAAGAACTATCGACCTATCTCGCTCTTAAGCCATGTCTATAAGTTGTTTTCTAGAGTCATCACAAATCGTATCGCGCGTAGGCTCGACGAATTTCAACCCCCCGAGCAGGCTGGGTTTCGAGGAGGATACGGCACCATAGACCACATCCACACAGTGCGGCAGGTTATACAGAAGACTGAAGAGTATAACCAGCCCCTGTGCTTAGCGTTTGTGGACTATGAGAAAGCCTTTGACTCCATTGAAACCTGGTCTGTTCTGGAGTCTCTGCAACGGTGCCAAGTTGATTGGCGATACGTCCAAGTGTTGAGAGGTCTATATGACGCCGCGACTATGACCGGCCAAGTACAAAATCAGCAGACTGAACATATCCATTTACATCGAGGAGTGAGACAAGGGGACGTTATTTCCCCCAAATTGTTTACAAATGCTCTAGAGGATATGTTCAAAACGCTGAACTGGAAAGGACGGGGCATAAATGTCAATGGCAATTACCTCTCACACTTGAGATTTGCGGACGACATCGTCATCATGGCTGAAACTGTGCAGGACCTGCAATACATGCTGACCACCCTCGCTGATTCTTCTGCACGCATCGGTCTCCTAGTGAACTTGGATAAGACCAAGATCATGTTCAACGAACATGTTATTCCGGAACCGATTGCCTTAAACGGAGTTCCTCTCGAAGTTGTTGACGAATATATCTACCTTGAGCAAATCTTGCAATTGGGCAGAAACAACTTCGAGAAGGAAGCTCGCAGAAGGATACAGCTTGGATGGGCAGCATTCGGAAAACTTCGTCGAGTTTTTACATCGCCCATACCATAAACCCTGAAGACGAAAGTCTTTAACGAGTGCGTCCTACCTGTTATTACTTACGGAGCCGAGACGTGGACACTGACAGTGCGACTAGTTCACCAATTCAAAGTCGCTCAGCGAGCTATGGAGAGGGCTATGCTCGGAGTTTCTCTGAAGGATCGAATTCGAAACGAAGTCATCCGTCAGAGAACCAATGTAATCGACATAGCTCAGAGGATTAGCAAGCTGAAATGGCAGTGGGCCGGTCACATCTGTCGCAGAACCGATAACCGTTGGGGTAAACGAGTTCTAGAGTGGAGACCACGGCTCAGCAAACGTAGTGTAGGACGCCCTCCAACTAGATGGAACGATGATATACGCAAGCTGGCTGGCAGCGGTTGGAAACGAATAGCTGAAGATCGAGCTCAGTGGCGTGCCATGGGAGAGGAGAGATGATATGTCCAGCAGTGGACGGAAATTGGCTGATAATGATGATGATGATGATCTCTGAAATGGCTTTGATAAACCAGGAAAAAGGGGAAAGTGTCGGGTTATTCCATGGTTATAAGGGCACGCCAGGTCTACCTACTGTTCTCACAGAACTTCTGGAATACCAGAAATATGATAATTAGTAGGTTAGTTGTACCAGAAGAATAATAATTAGAACAGTTTACTAGTCAACAATATTTAAGTCTTAATTATCGTATCTTGGTTTTAAAGTTAATCTTTAAGACCTGAGTAGCGTAAGTACTCGTATTCCTACTCACATTATAAGAAGTCTTTAATCTATTCGGAAAGGTCAACAGCTCGAAAACGTTTATTATTACAATATGACCAATTAATTAGATTAATGAGCTCGTTTAGCTGTCCTCTTCTAATATCTAATATTGTGTTGCATCCGGAAAGGACCAATCGCCGATACTACGCATTAGATTAATTAAGTTTAATGAATTATGAAATAATTATAACTACGCAGTAATCGGAGGCACGCGCTGAATGATCGGCAGCTGTATGATGACGTCATCAGGAGGGCAAGGGCTTCGAGCTGACCTAAGAGGCTATCGTCTATCAGCGTTCATTCACAGATTTGTACTACAACGCAGAATAATAACCCTTCATTGCGAATTATTTAATTAATAGGAATATACTAAAGACCGTTAAAATAACTAAAATAACGCGTTTTTGGCACACCCCGTTGGAAAGAATTTCTTCTTTTGCCTTAAATTGAGTGAAAACGTGTTATGATTACATGTTTTAGATAAGGCAATCTATGTAATAAGTAACACATCATCATCACTATCAGCCGATATCAGTCCACTGGTGGACGTAGGCCTCCCCCAATTCACGCCACTGAGCCCGATCTTCGGCTCTTTGTTTCCAGTCACTGCCCACCGCTTTGCGATTGACGTCGCTCCACCTAGTCACAGGGCGTCCTACGCTACGTTTGCCGATTCGCGGTCTCCACTCTAGAACCCAGTCTGCCCCAACGGTTATCGGTCCTACGGCCAATAATAAGAACAACACGTTTTGTTACTTTGATAAAAATATTTTTTTATAGAATAGGCTCCGACGCAAGTACCGAATGCTTTTTCTCTCAAGTCTAAGAAAAAGTTACCAATTATTCAAACATTTTAGAATATCAATGAAATCAGCAAGTTTTATTATTAGAAATTACTTTTCTAAAAAAAATGTGAAACCGCAACTCAAAAAAAAAAACCGGCCAAGTACGAGTTGGACTCGCGCACCAAGGCTTCCGTACAAATTTAACTTTGCAGTTCGATCCCTAGACCAATGCCTTGCACCAACCGCAAATAATACGTCTTTCGGCTACGGAACCCTAAAAAGCGAATTTATATTACTGACTAAATAATATATAGTAAGGATATGGGCAAATTAAAAATCTGCACGTCAAATAACATTAAGGGCCAGTTTCACCGGTTTCTAATAAAGCATTACATAGTTATCTGACACATGATGCCATATAAAAGCTGTCAAAAATCTATCAGATTTCTTCATATTAGCGCTATCAGGATCCGGTGAAACTGGCTCTAAATAGATCATATCAATAATAACTATTCTAAATAAAAAGAAACTGGCCAAGTACAAGTCGGACTCGCACTTGTAGGGTTCCGTACTGTGGTACGGATATTTACTACAATATTTTTAACCGACTTCACAAAAAAGGAGGAGGTTCTCAATTCGTCTGTATGTTTTTTTTTTTTTTTTTTTTTTGTGTATGTTACGCGATTTCTCCATCAATTGTGAACGGATTCAAATGATTCTTTTTTTAATTGGTAGGATACGTTTCCGAGGTGGTCCCATTTTAATTTTATCGAGATCTGATTAGTATCACCAGAGATATGGAGATAAATACCCCAAACATAAGCAAAAGACTCCAAAGTCTCGAGCATCGTCGCAAGGTCGCTTGTTTGTCGGTTTTTTATCGGATTCATTTCGGAGAGTGTGCATCGGAACTTCATAACTTGATTCCGCCATCCCCTTTTTATAATCGGACTAGCAGGGATACTAAGAGACGCCACCGCTACATGGTGGATATACCATTTACGCGTACAAAGCGATTCGCTTCTTCTTTCATCATACGTACTGCCAAGGAATGGAATTCCCTGCCCGAGTCTGTGTTTCCGATTAGATACAACATAGGGGTCTTCAAGTCGCGAGTGAATAGGTATCTTTTGGGTAAGCGCGCTACATCATCGACCGCATCGTCACTTAACATCAGGTGAGATAGTGGTCAAGCGATACCCATTATCACATAAAAAAAAAAAAAAAAAAAAAACATAGGAGATTGTACTAGTTTTAGTAGAAGAGTCCCAAGAAGATTATACACAATGGAGGTTGCTATTGCATATAAGATATTCTTACGGTAACTGTGAGCGAGATAGAAATTAAGGTGGGGAAATTTTTTTTTATATCTTATAGGCAAGCGTTTGACCACTATCTCACCTGTTGCTAAGTGATGATGCGGTCGAAGATAGAGAAGTGGACTAGAATGGGAACTGGCTCTCAAGGATAGCTGCCGGAACACATTAGATGTTTGGCGACAGATTTTCTGACTTGAGGGTGGTAGCTGGCCAGGCGGACACTAGATTTGTTCTACCACCATGCGGGGGTTATTGGTTTCTTAACGATGTTTTCCTTCACCGGAGGGCCACTGTGAGAATAGCACATATATTTTTCGATAGAAAAATTCATTGGTGCACGGCGGTTTGAACTCGGTACCACGGCATCAAAGCCGACTGTTCTCCCAATTACGCCACCGGGCCCTCAATAAATAATTATATATTAATAATTATAATAAATAATTATGTATAAATATAAATAATTTGTCTTCACAGGAATGTTCTACCGGGCAAAGTCTTGTTAGAGTGCAAACTTTTTTAAACATACCTAATATTTTTTGACATGACATGACATTTGGCGAAGATGGCGGCCATTTCAGTCCCGCGACACTGCATACATAATTAAATAACTCAGAATCATGAACGTACTTTGTACCAATCAACACAGCAAAAAAAAATTATAAGCATAAAACCACATATTATATAATAGTTACTACGTAAATAATACTTTCCGTTGTTAGGTTGGCTACACAGTGCTTACATAATTCGGGTATCCACAATATAGGGAAGTGCCTCTTATAACGTAGTAGAGTGATTCAGTACCCTGTTGGCCATATGGCGGCAATTAATGTTAATAATCGCAAATAATACTTTTTTATATTCATTTTGGAATACAACTAGTCCGTGTTATAAAAGTATTTGGAATTATTGTAATAAAATAGACAATTAATTATCGTGTGTCAGATGCTTTTATTGCACAGGGCCATTTTGGACATTGTCCTATGAGACCTTGATGACATCATTATTACTAGTGAATATTTTCACTTTAGCGCGGCATTTAAAGTCAATTTTTTTAGGGTTCCGAACCCAAAGGCTACCAAATGAACACTTTCTGAGACTTTGTTGTCTGTTCGTCCGTCCGTCCGTCCGTCCGTCCGTGTGTCTATATGTGCGCACTTTACAGATCTGTATCTTCTTAACCGTTATAGGTACACACTTGAAATTTTCAAAAAGTATATATCCGTCAGTGTATAACGGCCCAGACACGAAATTTAATAGATGCATGTAATTTCATTAAAACTTTTTTTGCACTAAAAAGGGTAAAATAAGTTATTTTTCAAAAAAAATAAAACCGACTTCATAACCACAAAAAGGCACTCAAAAGCGAAAAATAATTTACTTAAAATTATTATAAGCGTTACCCACGTCTCTATTTGAAGTCGGTGCCAGCCAAGTCTATTGGATATTAGATAGATGCTATGTATGTAGTAGTAGTAAGTAGGTACATGTAGGTTAGTAAGTAGGTAGATACATGTACTCGTAGGTATTATCTATCTACTACCTATTAGACTTGGCTGGCACCGACTTCAAATAGAGACGTGGGTAACGCTTATAATAATTTTAAGTAAATTATTTTTCGCTTTTGAGTGCCTTTTTGTGGTTATGAAGTCGGTTTTATTTTTTTTGAAAAATAACTTATATATGTTTCAAACGGACGCTTAAAAACTGGCTTATCGAACAGACGTTCTATAGCTACGATGAATTTGCTGAATGCAAATTATAATATTCCTACAATTTAATTGATAAGTTAGGTAATAAAATATGTATTGACCTTTTTAGGGTTCCGAACCCAAAGGGTACCAACGGAACCCTATTACTGAGACTCCGCTGTCCGTCTGTCTATCTGTCTGTCTGTCTGTCCGTCTGTCACCAGGCTGTATCTCATGAACCGTAATAGTTAGACGGTTGACATTTTCACAGATGATGTATTTCTGTTGACGCTATAACAACAAATACTAAGAACAGAACAAAGTTAAAAATTAAAGGGTTTAAAACAAAAAACGTGTATTTTACGATAGCGCCATCTATGAATCGTTCATAGATATCGTGATTACCTTAATCTCGGAATCTGAATCTCGGTACTTGTACTATTGATTATTCTGTGATCTCGGAAACGGCTCCAACGTTTTTATTAAATTTAGTGTACAGGGGATTTTGGGGACGATAAATCGATCTAGCTAGGATTAATTTTCAGAAAATGTTGTTTTATTCGTGTTTTCAACAATCAACTTTATCGATAATTTTTTTTTATCAACTTAAAATATGACTCTTCCCGACATCTATTGGCGAGTAGAAGTAGCTTTAGTGTTATTGTGTCGTTAAGGCAGTTAGTTGCTCTCAATTTAAAAAAAATTGTATTTTTATTCGCCGATAGATGTCGGAAAGAGCCATATTTATCTGTTTAAGTGGCAATAATGGCGGTCAACCAGATATTTAATAATATTAATTGCTAACAACTTCGCGATAAGGTTCATTTTGTTGGTGTTAGAAATTCGTTAGATGGCGTTCGGGACCCTCCGTGTGCGGGACAAAAGTCTGACTCGCACTTGGCCAGTTTTATATTATAGTATTAATAATCATTTACATTTTTATTTTTATTTTAAATTAATGTCATATAAATATTTGTGTCGTGTGAATTGTGTTGTTACTTCATTTATTTGTATAATTTATAATATGTTTTATGAATGACTTGTAATATTAATTATGAATAAATATATGAATATTAATATGTGCTATACTTATCTCAAAAGCTTAGGCGAAATGGGGTCACCTTGTCTGACTCCTCTTTCGATTGGAAATTCTTCGCCTATTCTTTTCAGCTTGACTTGGGCCATTTCACCTAAACTATTCTCTTTAGTTCAACTAGAAGTAAAAGATAAGGGGGGGGGGGGGGGGGGGTCTTTGCATTAAGGGATTAAGCAAGGGCACCACATGCATAGAACGGAAAGTAAAAAAAAATCCATCATACCTATACGTGCCGTGTGTCTATAGATAGGTCCACAGAGTACAGAATCACTCCTGGACCCTTAGTACGAGTTTTCATACCAAACTCGATATCGTATATCGAGCAAATTTTGTATGAAAAACAATACAGCGCCTCTAGTGGTTACTACACTTAACTAAATTTAGACCAATCAGGGAGCCACAATAAGTCGAAAACTATGTGAGATCTGTCAAAAGCGTTTACGATAAAAACTCGTACTAGGGGTAGCACTTTGTTACCAACCTCACAATACAAAACTTGAGCCAATGTTATGAAAACAGGAATATTGGTCTAGGGATTGAACATAACGAATTGCTTTTGTCCGTCGATATCGATAAAAGTAAAAATAAGTGAGGATTAGTGGTATCATTTTATCCTGTGTTCATTTGGTATTAGTAAATAAAACGAAGCTACGGACTCTGCTTTTTTTCATTTAGAGAATTAAGGAACCTATATCCAGCAGTACACGGAAATTGACTCTTAATGATGATGGTTACAAAAGAACATAATGCAACTTAGAATTAACAACTTTTCATGTATTATAACTTTATTCTATTCACAAACGATTGAATAGCCTTAGGAAAGGTGTTATCTAGACGTGAGACGTCAAACTTTTAGTTTTTGTATGGGTAGGTACACGAAATCTTCGTTTCCGCCATATCGTGAGTTTGAGCCGTATCCAAAATCTGCAGTAACACATTAAATGTTTTATCGATAAGTGTTGCTCATCACTATTCATGTTTTAAGTTTTTGGAATTTTGATGTGAACGCAAACAGAATATTTTTCGACATTGTGTTATTTCCCTACACTCGCACACATTCACCGCAATAGTTAATAATCCACATTTATTGTACACTAGCAGCCCGCCGCGGCTTCGCACGGGTAGAACATATATGCCTACAAAATTTGCATCAGTTTGTTGCATCGAATATAAAATATTAACATATTTAACAATCATCGTCATATTTCTACCAATTTACACAAAACCTTAACGAATTATGCACCTAAACCTTCCTCATAAACACTCTGGCTATTGGTGAAAACCGCATGATAATCCGTTCAGTAGCTATTGAGATTATTGCGAACAGACAGACAGATGCAGTGATGGACTTTATTTTATAATACTTACGTAGTGATATTGGACGGCCCTATGGCGTAAAGGATAGTTACCCTGATTCTGACCCGACGGTCGTTGGTTCTAATCCTAGCTATATACCTACCAATGAAAGTTTTATGTGCATTCATGAATCATGGGTTTACGTACAGAGGTAGTGGGATCATTGAATCAAAATCAATCAAATCATGGGATCAAAGTAGGGGTATTATACGTTTAACGTGTGTATCTGTGTCTGCATCTGAGCACCCAACTGGATGAACCAATTTTGATTTTATTATTGATATTTTTTGTTTGTTTGATAGATCTCTTCATCGAGAGTGTTCTTAGCTTTGATTCATGAAAATTCGTTCAATCGTTATAAAACTATGAGCTTTTTTCTAGTTAATTGCGCTATGAAATCAACTTTCATAGGTGATGACTGATCAATTCGAAAATCTTCTTCTTCAACGATATTGTAAGAACATCTATCAAAGATTTTTTTTAATCGGTTCAGTAGTTTTTGAGACAAATCATTACAAACATACAAAAATGCAAATGTTCTCTCTTTATAATATTAGTATAGATAGGATCATAGAAAAATAAAAAAATATTAATGTTAAATTTAAATTTTTACCATGATACAATTATGGCACAATAGCAAAAAAAAACGTACCTTTTATATTTCCCTATCTTAACTAATATTATAAATGCGAAAGTAACGCTGTCTGTCTGTCTGTCTGTGTCACTGTCACGCCAAAACCACTGAACCGATTTAAATGAAATTTGTTACACAGATAGTTTAGAGCCTGAGAAAGTACATAGGCTACTTTTTAATGCGAAAATAGGGTTGTAAGGGGTTGAAAGGGGGGATGAAAAGTTGTATGGATGTATCGTCATTTTTAAAGCTAGAAGCTTGAAACTTATTGTTTTGGCTGTTGATTTGGGAGGGGGAAGGGGGATGGGAGGTGAGGGAAAGGGGAAGGGAGTGGAGATTGGTGGGAAAGGGGGGGATAGGGAAAGGGGAGGGGAAGGGAGTGGGGGGAAGAGAGAGGCGAGGGGAGAGGGGAGAGAGAGGGGGAGGGGGATTTGCGCAGCGTGGTACGGTGCGGTGTAGGTGGGATACGCATGTGTCTTATTTGTAAAATAATTAGCCTAAATATTTAAAAATGCTACCCAAAGACACTATTCCACGCGGACGAAGTGGCGGGCACAGCTAGTTATAATATAAATATTTTTTTTAAAAAGGTACGCCATAGTGAAAACAATAACACTTTTTGGCCCCAATCATGAATTTACAAATAATACATTACATGCTCGCTTTTAATTGCTCTTTTCTGCTATTTATGTGTACTATGTACATCACATATACATCGTTTATTAAAAATAATTATAAGTTTCAAAATAACAATAATACCTTCTATTGTGAAAGTAAATAAATAAAACATTCAAATATCAATTATCAACACTATTAGGGTTGCGTAGCCGAATGGAAAAAAACGGAACTCTTATAGATTTGTCATGTGAGTCTGTCTGTCCGTCCGTATATCACAGCCACTTTATTCCGAAACTACTAATAATTTTCTTAGCTTATATCCCTAGCTTTGGCCTATCCAACTAAATAAATGCATAATAAGAATGTTATACCTTAAATAGCAACACAAAATTGTCAAAATTTTATTTATATTTCAAAATTCATAAAGATCCTTGAAATCTGCCACTTTTTGGAATCGTCAGCGTAATCCGCATCATCACTTAACAACAGGTGAGATAGTGGTCAAACGCTAGCCTAGAAGATTTGAAAAAAAACTGCCAGAGTTAAAATTTTGATCCTAAATCTGCCTAAATGGCAGATATCTGCCTTAAATGGTACACTGATACCAGACGTCATTTGGATGACAGATGTAAATTCTTTAGATTTCCAACAGATGGCGTTAGTAACCAAACATTATGTTCGCAGCGAAGTTAATTCTTTGATCTTCTAATGGTCTCCCCCCCCCCCCCCCCCCCCCCCCCCAAAGCTAAACTGCTGGCTTGAACAATCTGGAAAAAATCGTGAAAATAGTGCATTTCACTTTGGTTACTGTAAGTTAACCCTAAGAGATAGACATATGCTGTCGCGGATTTTTTTGTAGGTCTTATTAAGTTGCACAACTCTTCCATAGAAAATATTCTTCCATCTATTTTCAATTGAGCAGCGTTCGTAAGAAACGTGTTTTTTCGACCGTTGTCGACTTAGGTTGCAAATTAGGTCTCCACGAATGAACCTTTGATTTAAACGGGATAATATATAGCCTATTTTCATTCCGAAAGTCCATTCTATATATTAAGTGAAATATTTTTTTTAATCGGTCCAGTAGTTTTTGAGCCAAATCATTACAAGAATACAAAAATACAAAAATAAAAAATACAAATGTTCTCTCTTTATAATATTAGTATAGACTAGCTGTACCTGCGACTTCGTTCGCGATTCCTACAAAAACTTAACAAAACCCATAGAAATAGGAATAATTAATATTTCTATGACAAAACCTTAACGTTAGTGTGGCTACACTTAATTTTTTATTCGTCTCATTAAAGGTTCAAATCAATGCCTTACATTATGATTAGGCCAAGAGAAGTTATATCTGCTACGCTGTAATTTTTTAACCGACTTCACAAAAAAGGAGGAGGTTCTCAATTCGTCTGTGTTTTTTTTTATTTTTTGTGTGTATGTTACGCGATTTCTCCATCAATTGCAAACGGATTCAAATGATTATTTTTTTAATAGGTAGGATACGTTTCCGAGGTGGTCCCATTTTAATTTTATCGAGATCTGATTAGTATCACCAGAGATATGGAGATAAATACCTCAAACATAGGAGAATGTACTAGTTTTAGTAGAAGAGTCCCAAGAAGATTATACACAATGGAGGTTGCTATTGCATATAAGATATTCTTACGGTAACTTTGAGCGAGATAGAAATAAAGGTGGGGATAATTTTTTTTTATATCTTATAGACAAGCGTTTGACCACTATCTCACCTGTTGCTAAGTGATGATGCGGTCGAAGATAGAGAAGTGGACTAGAATGGGAACTGGCTCTTAAGGATAGCTGCCGGAACACATTAGATGTTTGGCGACAGATTTTCTGACTTGAGGGTGGTAGCTGGCCAGGCGGACACTAGATTTGTTCTACCACCATGCGGGGGTTATTGGTTTCTTAACGATGTTTTCCTTCACCGGAGGGCCACTGTGAGAAGCGCACATATATTTTTCGATAGAAAAATTCATTGCTGCACGGTGGTTTGAACTCGGTACAACGGCATCAAAGCCGACCGTTCTCCCAATTACGCCACCGGGCCCTCAATAAATAATTATATATTAATAATTATAATAAATAATTATGTATAAATATAAATAATTTGTCTTCACAGGAATGTTCTACCGGGCAAAGTCTTGTTAGGGTGCAAACTTTTTTAAACATACCTAATATTTTTGGACATGACATGACATTTGGCGAAGATGGCGGCCATTTCAGTCCCGCGACACTGCATACATAATTAAATAACTCAGAATCATGAACGTACTTTGTACCAATCAACACAGCAAAAAAAAATTATAAGCATAAAACCACATATTATATAATAGTTACTACGTAAATAATACTTTCCGTCCAATTAATTATCGTGTGTGTCAGATGCTTTAATTCTACAGGGCCATTTTGGACATTGTCCTTTGATACCTTAATGACATCATTATTACTAGTGAATATTTTCACTTTAGCGCGGCATTTAAAGTCAATTTTTTTAGGGTTCCGAACCCAAAGGCTACCAAATGAACACTTTCTGAGACTTTGTTGTCTGTTCATCCGTCCGTCCGTCCGTCCGTCCGTCCGTGTGTCTATATGTGCGCACTTTACAGATCTGTATCTTCTTAACCATTATAGGTAGATACTTGAAATTTTCAAAAAGTATATATCCGTCAGTGTATAACGGCCCAGACACGAAATTTAATAGATGCATGTAATTTCATTAAAACTTTTTTTGCACTAAAAAGGGTAAAATAAGTTATTTTTCAAAAAAAATAAAACCCACTTCATAACCACAAAAAGGCACTCAAAAGCGAAAAATAATTTACTTAAAATTATTATAAGCGTTACCCACTTCTCTATTTGAAGTCAGTGCCAGCCAAGCCTATTGGATATAAGATAGACACTATGTATGTAGTAGTAGTAAGTAGGTTAGTAAGTAGGTAGATACATGTAGGTATTATCTATCTACTACCTATTAGACTTGGCTGGCACCGACTTCAAATAGAGAAGTGGGTAACGCTTATAATAATTTTAAGTAAATTATTTATCGCTTTTGAGTGCCTTTTTGTGGTTATGAAGTCGGTTTTATTTTTTTTGAAAAATAACTTGTTAATGTAACAATTCATGTCTTATTTAAATAATCCACACTAACCATCAATATATGGGCACTATTGCATTGCCCAGTTTGGTAGATAGGGCACAAAATAATGAATAGTAAGGGTTACAATTTTAATGACAATGTATTTTAAATGGAATACTTAACAAATGTTTAATTGCATATACTATTACATAATATATTGTCTAACGAAAATTTGGCAAATATTGTACTTTGGTATGTGGATACAACGTCGTTATAATGTATCAAGCCGCACAAAAATCCAGCCTCATCTTTATGAGGCTGGATTTTTGTGATTGATACATTATAACGACGTTGTATGAAGTGCTCGTCCAACGTTTGATCTCCTACATTTAAAGATATACCTATAACGACAACTAACCGCCTTGATATTCTCGGCATCTCATTAAGCATCAACTCTTAATTTTACTTTTATATCACTACATAATATAAAACAAAGTCCCCTGCCGCGTCTGTCTGTCAGTTTGCGATAAACTACAGAATTTGCGGTTTTCACCAATAGATAGAGTGATTTATGAGGAAGGTTTATGAGTATAATTCGTTAAGGTTTTATGTAAAGACTCTCGACGCCACAAAGTGATGCAAATAGATACAGGCATATATGCTCTACCCCAGGCATATGTGCGAAGCTGGGGCGGGTCGCTAGTTGAATTTAAAGTTTAGTCAGCCACTTGGCGTTTTGACTAAAGTTAGACAATATTTCACCCGGGATAGCAGTTATATATGCTCTATCCCAGGCATATGTGCGAAGCTGGAGCGGGTCGCTAGTTGAATTTAAAATTTAGTCAGCCACTTGGCGTTTTGACTAAAGTTAGACAATATTTCACCCGGGACAGCAGTTTAATCTATATCAAAGCGATGGTTGACGGTTATAATCTTTATTTTCTTTTATTTTTGTATAAAACTCGTAAAGCTGTTCATAGAATACATCTACCTACCAAGTTTTAACTGTGTAGTCTTAAAAGTTTCGGAATGAAATGGCTGTGACATACGGACGGACAGACGGACGGACAGACAGACGGACAGACATGAAGAATCTAAAATGGTACGAAACTGCACAACATTTCTACCTAATAGAACTACGCCAGCGATACGAATTCAGAAGCTGGGAAACCCGATGATCCTGTAATATGTGCAGTTATAATGTGTAATGTAAAGTAAAACATCGACTGGCATAGCAATTCATCATCTACATCTCATGTTTCAAATGGAAACCTAATTTGGTTATCTTACTTAGCTTCGCTTAGCTCTCATAAATAGTTGGCTTTGTGTAACTCAAAGATAGTTGGGCGCTAGCTTCGTTGCGCTTATATTCCAACTAGCAGCCCGCCCCGGCTTCGCACGTGTAGAACATATATGCCTACAAAATTTGCATCAGTTTGTTGCATCGAATATAAAATATTAACATATTTAACAATCATCGTCATATGTCAACCAATTTACACAAAACCTTAACGAATTATGCACCTAAGACCTAAACCTTCCTCATAAACACTCTGGCTATTGGTGAAAAACGCATGATAATCCGTTCAGATGCTATTGAGATTATTGCGAACAGACAGACAGACGCAGTGATGGACGTTGTTTTATAAAACTTACGTAGTGATATTGGACGGCCCTTTGGCGTATAGGATAGTTACCCTGATTCTGACCCGAGGGTCGTTGCTTCTAATCCTAGCTATATACCTACCAATTACAGTTTTATGTGCATTCATGAATCATGGATTTTGGTGGAATCATTAAATCTACCAATAATTAAGATAGTTTAAAAACTAAAACAACTGACTTCAATGCCCCGCAAGTCAATTTCAGTAGCAAATTTGAGACGTTTATCGTCATACCTCTGAAGATACTTATCACATCTCAATGAAATTACAATGGGACCCTCGGAAACGTACCCTACTGATTACAAAAATAATAATTCGAATCGGTTCACAATTGACGGAGTAATCGCGTAACATACACACACAAAAAAAGAAAGAAAAAAGAAACATACAGACGAATTGAGAACTTCCTTCTTTTTGGAAGTCGGTTGAAAAGTAGCTTACCACCAAGGAGAACATCTGCCGCCGTAACCTTACGGCGTTCTCCGACGCAAAAAGAAGGGGTATTATACGTTTAACGTGTGTATCTGTGTGTCTGTCTGTAGCATCTTAGCACCCAACCGGATGAACCGATTTTGATTTTATTATTGATAGTTTTTTTTTTGATAGATGTCTTCATCGAGAGTGTTCTTAGCTTTGATTCGTGAAAATTCGTTCAATCGTTATAAAACTATGAGCTTTAATCAACTTTAATAGGTCTGATCAATTCGAAAATCTTCTTCTTCAACGATATTGTACGAACATGGAAGCATTGACCTGATGCTGGGACATCTCCTGGACTCTACAGAATACTCAAATCCTCACCAACTTACAGCTCAGATTTTAAATGTCGTGTTTAAAGTCATTGGAATGCTTTTAATGAAAAGATTATACATAGATCAGTCGGGGTGGTTTAAAATATTATATTATATATATAGATCATTATAATTTTATACAATAGATCATATTATTATATTATATACTATATTGACTTCAAATTGATTGCGATCGGTGGGGATCTACAGAAAAGCTAAGCTTATCATAATATTTTCGTAGTAACTATGACCTATTCTGTGGTTTGACTGCAAATATTTTATTCATTTTGCGATGCGTGTATGTGAAATCCGTGATATCTTCTAGAGTTTTCATTAGAATCATATACTGTAAAGGACAATTTTATATATGAATAATATGTGGCCAAGCTACTTAACGTAATTATTTGGATAAGGATTAATACTATATACTTGAAAATAGCCCTGGAAGTTATGTAATATTTTTTAACAAAAAATTTAAGATTAAAATGGTTACTGTAAGTCAACCTTAAGAGATAGACATATGCTGTCGCGGATTTTTTTGTAGGTCTTATTAAGTTGTACAACTCTTCCATAGAAAACATTCTTCCATCTGTTTTCAATTGAGCAGCGTTCGTAAGAAACGTGTTTTTTCGACTGTTTTTTTGTCGACTTAGGTTGCAAATTAGGTCTCCACAAATTTATCTTTGATTTTAACGGGATAATATATAACCTATTTTCATTTCGAAAGTCCATTCTATATATTAGTGAAAGAATTTTTTAAATCGGTCCAGTAGTTTTTGAGCCAAATCATTACAAACATACAAAAATACAAAAATACAAATGTTCTCTCTTTATAATATTAGTATAGAAGTATAGATAATGAGGGGCCTGTGTTTAATCCATCATCGGCAGAAGAACGATCCAGTGTCATTTGCCGAACTCAGCTGCTAGGCTATTCTGTAAGCTCAGCTTCTGTAAATCTCACCGCGGATTCCGCTGGCGAGATAGCTTACAGAATAGCCTAGCTGATCTCCTTCAACTCAAGATAACAAAAGAGAGTGCGTATACCACCATCATCCGAATATCGTTCTCAAAGATTTATTACTTTATTAATGTTATTTCTTGAGAGCGAATCGATTAGCAAAATGCTTTTATTCAATTGATGGCTGGTTTGTGCGAGTCACAACTCAAACCACCTTTTGCCACACGTAGTAGGAGCATTATATCGATGTTCCGCCTGACTTGTTGACATAAAATAGCTTTTTACCATCAAGGAGAATATCTGCCGGCGTATCCTTACGGTGTTCAGCAACAAAAAGCCCTTGGTATTCAGGATCATTTTAGGCCTAGCGGATTTACAATCTTCGATGACATCATCGCTTTGCACCAGGCGAGATAGTAGTCCATAGAGATGTTCTCTATGTAGTAGTCAAACGCTAAGACTATCAGCAGGGTTATTCTCAATCATTCGAAAGCAAATTCGAATTCGGAAACTGCCTTTACATCGACTTGGATATTTGCAATTCACAATGCTCCGATCGGTTAATTTTGATGTTTCAATTAGAAAAAAATCAGTGATTTATTGAAAAGGTTTCCGCGCAAAACAGTTTGGGGATCAAAAAAAGAATAAAATTAAAAATGAAGCTTCCGAATCCGAATATGTTTTCGAATGATTGTGAATAAGCGCAAAATAACTACAAAAACATTACATTTTCGACAACATTTCTCACGTGTTGAGATTCGAACCTACAGCCTTTGCTTCTTAAAAGCAAGCTCTGTTCCACCTGATCCAATCATTTACAAATGCAATGTAGCGAATTTAAGAATAACAGTGCAAATCTGCACGTATAATTACGGAACCAGGAACGATTCCCTTATCCTGTTTTTTTTTTGATCAAAGTATCATTTGAGAAGTGTTTACCTAATAGATTTCATAACATTTACATAAAAATATCCTGTTTTTCCCGTGTCCCACTAAAACTTTTATGTTTTTCAGGATAACCAATATTCTAAAAGTTATTCCATAGTATAAGCTATGCTCACTTTAAGTTTCATTAAAATCCGTCCAGTAGTTTCGGCGTGATGATTTTTAAACGGACATACATACAGACAAAAATTTTAAAAATTATATTTTCGGCATCTACAGCGTTCATAATGCTTCCCCTAATTTAAATTAAAAAAAAATATCCAATGTACAGTTTTCGCTTAGTTACTGTTTTAGTAAGTAAAAAATTTATTTATTTAAATTTAAATATTATAGTAAATATAGATAGATTAAATCCTAGAAGAACACAAGTTTTAGGAAAATATGCAATAAGAGCACACACACACACTTTACCACGTTGCCGTTTTTCTGACTCGCCCACACCACAAACTTCATATTATCGTAATGATTTGCCACCCTTTACAATAAAACATGAGATTTTAATTAAAAATGTTACAGAATAATAAGCTCACATTATCACGCACAAACAAAGCTAACCAAAGTTTAAGAAAAGCATGATTTTTTTATCACCAGTCATTATAGCCAACCTAACTTAACGGAAAGTATTATTTCCAGTGTTGGTATAAAGTACGTTCATAATTCTGAGTTATTTAATTATGTATGCAATGTCGCGGGATGCTGTAGATCTCAAAAAACACTTTCAACGAAAATTGGTTTGAACGAGATATATTCAGCGGTTTTTAGGGTTCCGTAGCCGAATGGCAAAAAACGGAACCCGTATAGATTCGCCATGTCTGTCTGTCTGTCTGTCCGTCCGTATGTCACAGCCATTTTATTCCGAAACTATTAGGACTACAGAATTGAAACTTGGTAGGTAGATGTATTCTGTAAACCGCTTTCCGATTTTGATACAAAAATAAAAAATATAAAAGTTTAAAGGGGGGGCATCCCATACATGGAACTGGAACAAAAAAAAATTGTTTCTTCAAACCTATACGTGTGGGATGTCAATGCATAGGTCTTTAAAAATGACATTGAGGTTCCTAAAATCATTTTTTCTCAAAGTCCATCATTTAAAAGATAGACGAGTCTTAAGTGGTAAAATGTGTGCTCCCCCCCCCCCCTTCTAACTTCTAAAGTAAGGGAGTGAAAAATCTAGAAAAATATAAAACTTTCAATGAAAATTGGTTTGAACGAGATACAGTCAGCAGTTGTTGAGATATAGCGACCGCAAGTATAACTTTGTTTTTCATACAAACACTATGAAAAACAAGGTTATTTTTGTAGTTGCGAAAAATCATAGTTATAGAATACTCTACTGTGTTACGGAACCCTACGAGTGCGAGTCCAACTTGCACTTGGCCAGTTTATTATACATAACGTAGTGATGTATACTGGTTTGTTAGATATCGATAAAAAGTTGTCATATAATGTAGAGTGGTAATAGATGACAAGCCATTGTCACATGGGGAAGTATCCACTAAAGACCGTTCACTTTTAAACTGTCGCTTGCCGTGAAGTTCTAATTGTCTTGTTTAGGTCGGGTCGCATCACATCGCAAAATCCGTCTTTTTTAACGAGTTCCGTACGTTCAAGTAGCAAAAACCATTATAGGTTCACTAATTTGTCTGTATGTCTAATTGTCCGTCTGTCACAGATAATTTGCTCCGAATCTACGGTACTAAATGTTAAAATTTGGTACCCTTTACGTGACCCAAACATGAAAGTGTTACGTTCATAAATGAATTTTTAATATAAGGGGCCAAAATGAAAATAAAAAAAAAAACATTGCAAACTAGTAGGTACCTACTAATCCTATTACCAATAAAAACACGACACTTGAAACAATCGAACACATTCCCACCGACAAACTCCCATCACTAGTGAAAGGGCTGGGATCTTAAATCGAGTCGCCTGAATTTGAGGATTCTGAGGAGGGTTGGTATTAATCCTCCCTAATAGATTTTAGCTGCCGGAGATAAGTCAAAATATTGTAAATTAATATTTTTGTGTTTGTGAATTCGCGTGAAAAACTTGCTAATGCGTGAAATGGAACGTGAATATTAGGTAAAGTCATAATCTGACACTAAGGCAACACACTAGAGAACAGTGACCACCGCGTGACGTGCGCCGACGAGCGCAGCGAGGAGGGGAGCCGCGGCAGCGGCCGCGCGTCACCAGAACCGACGCTATAGCGTTTAAATCAAGGTACAGAAAGCATTATCTGTAAAGTGTCAGTCTAATTTGATTTAATGAAAAGTCAATTAATTTTCAATGGAAAAATCTTCATTTTTTCTCGTCAACAATGTTTCCGCGTTTTTCCGCGCATAGCGGAGTGGTCCATCTCCAACCCTTTCCAGCTTAAACTAATTATTCATCATTTTTTTAGTACTTAACCTCAAAATATTAAAATATTCATATCTCCTAAAGGAGGGGGTTTCCCACCTTTTTCTTCAAGGAGGGGGTTCTAACCCTCTCCCTTCTCCTCCCTCTACCACTTTCCCCCCCTAAATTGACGGTGTTTCAATGGAGTAACGTTAATGAACTTTGATAATAAATTTAAAAAAAAACTATGCATTTCCGGCGGGGGAAATGGTGCGGGGGGGGGTTCCTCACGTCTCCCCCTATAACCTCCCTCCCTTCACTTCCCTAATTTCAGGCGACTCGATTTAAGATTTTACCCTGACATTCATTAAATCATCTCATCTGTATTACCTTTCTAACTTGGTAGGGTAAAGGTAGCCAAAGGTAACCATTTGACAATCAATCACCCTCCCAAAAACCGGTCATGACAACCGTATCTCATTCCTTGTCTTGCAAGTTGATTGTGACACTTAACTAAATTGAGACAGGCATACGTGACAATTTTCAGCTTTAAAGCTCCATCTTTGCTTTAGTCGATAATCTAAGGTCTCAACAGGGCCGTTTTGCGCAGTCAATTTATATTACGTCTATGATTTTAGTCTACGGTACTAGCAATAATCTGTGAGTGTGATCTGTGAGTCTGTAGAGCACACACACTCAGTTATCTGTGTAGCAAGTCAGGAGGCCCAGCAGGCGTAGAGAGAGAAGGCAATATATATATATATGTATATATATATATATATATATATATAGACTATACTCCCATCTACGCCAGCAGGGCCCCTAGACAAAATCCAATTTTCTTTTTTCATTCACGCTAACGCTAGTTCAAAATGTATGGAAATGACATTTTTGTTGCGGAAACATGGATTTTGTCCAGGGGCCCAGGACTATCACGAAATTTGATAGGGGTTAAAGGTGGACATAACTGTTATATTTTTTTAATGCGTTGTACGTTATATTATATTTTCCTAACTGTTATATTAAACTGCTATAATATATATTATATTATTAGTTTAGTTGTCCATAGTGTTATCATTACGTAGGATTATTATAATTATATTAGTATGTTGTTGTTTGCCATAGTGTAATGTTTTAAGTATTTAGTTAGACTTTATAGAATATCACACAGAATATGAGATAACATTTGAGTATTTGATACATAATTGATAAGATTTGATTATATAAAATGTTTCTCAATTAACTTTCCTTCCTACTTTCTGCACAGGCTTAGGACTGGCTGAATGTAGATACAATTTAGTATTATGTAATGGCTAATGGTATTGTATATAACTTTTATACGACAATGTCTTTTTGCAATAATTGTACACTGCTTTTTTGTCCCTCGCACATTCATTTTCAAAGTAAGTCCAAATGGTAGCACTCCGTAATTGCGACATTATTTACATATAAACAAACACTATAAACCTAATATACTGTCTACACTATACTAAAATTACTAAACTATTAACACTGGCTTTACTATATATGTACAACAATGAAACTCGTTCGCGTCAACGTAAAATACGAACGATAACTATTAAAACTTGCAAATTCGTCAAATTAAAATATTTTTTAACAACAACGTCTAAACAACATCATTACATTAAAAATAACATCAATGAAGTTCATAACAGAGTCTGTGGTCTGTGCAGTGACTCACAGACCGAGATGTAACATTTTGTGCATATTAAATTCGATCTCATTTCAATTGTAAGAGAATTCATATTTGTGTGACATTCTTGAGTTAGTATAAAGTTAAGGACGAACATCGCCATGATTGTTACGCGGCCCGCGGGTCCCGACGAAACACGGACATTTCCGATTGTTGCCGAGTATCAGCGCGATGTTATTTATAACATTTAACAAAATATATTATAACAGTCAAGTGGTGATATATTTAATGTGTTGTAAGAATATATTTTTTTTATTAATTATATTGATTGCTATATGTTATAACGCCCACTTCTAATAGGGGTTGAAATGAACGAATATGACAGAGATGGAGCTATACCTTCGAGCATTTACCAATGGAGATGTTAACGTTGTAATCCGCAAACATTTTTTTCTGCCGATACTTGCGGGGGACGAGGTAAACACGCATTGCACACACACACACAAATTACTCGCTTTAACGATTCCGCACACTAGCTTGAAACACCCACACAGTATTAAAAATACAGCGCAGTTACGCACGCTCATATGGCCAATAATGGCTATATGGCCAGCAGAGGAGTACGCCTTGCGTTAACATCTCCATTGGTAAATGCTCGAAGAACTATACCCTCCCCGTGAGTAATAGTGTTCTGTGGCCTACATAGCTGCGTCCCCGTCATTTTGTTAATTTCGTTCATTCAATAACCAACTGTCTAAGTTCGTGATAGGCCTATTATAGTTTCTCGATAATCTCGATATTGATAAATGAGGATGTCAGTGGAACGTCGGCACCGCGAGACTTCAAAAAATTTCTCTGGTTTTATTTTATTAATTCTTATAAGTAATTTAGGGTTTTCTTCTCCAAAATAGCTTCTTGTTAGCTTAGTTTGTTGTACTTTATTATAATTACTGTAGTGTAGCTTAGTTTTTTTTTATTTTCAGTGTAGTTTTTTATTCTCCCCCTAATGGAGGATGGCGATCCCCCCGACCCCGGTGGCGGGGCTTGGGGGGATAAAAGTCTTCCTCCCTCTCCAGCAGCTTTCACTTCTGTCCATACGTCCGATGAAAGACCCTTTGAGCTAGTAATTAATAACCGCTCGAAACGTAGAGCACTAAAGCGTGATGTTAGAGCTTGTTCCCCGAACGACTCCTCGGGAGACGAATTCAAGATTGCTGACGATGAAATTCTAACTACACCCATACCGTCTGCTGCGTCTCTTCCCTCCTCTGCTCCGTCCTCATCCGCTTCGCTATCTATGCCTCTTGGCCAGAAGTCTGCTGACTCAGTTGCGTCTTCCAGTTTGCCCCCAGGACAAAAGGTTGTCCCCACGCCAGTTGCTCGTCAGAAGTATGTAAATTCAGACGCCGGTCCCTTTGTGGTACATGTCCAAAAAATTGAACAGTCTCCTTCTGCGGGCACAACTTTGCACCCGGTTACTTTTGGACGATTTCTTTTCGGGCGCGCAAGAGAATTCCAGGGTATAGTGGATGGTTCAATAAAAAGTATAGGTCGAAATAGAATTGCTCTAACCTTTCACTCCGTCAATAGCGCCAACTCATTTATGGAGTCAAGTTCTTTAACGAACAACGGATATAGGGCTTTTGTGCCCTCATACAATGTTACCCGATTAGGCTTGGTTAGAGGCATTCCTACTGATATGTCCCCGGAGGATATCATAAAAGAGGTTCGTGTTCCTCAAGACTGTGGTCCCGTCATTAAGGTGAGGCGCCTTAATTTTAAGTTGATGTTGGATGGGAAGGTAACTTGGAAGCCATCTCAAACTTGCGTACTTACTTTTGACGGCCAAGTTTTTCCGTCCAGAGTTTATTTGTGCTATAATGCCTTCCAAGTAGAACGATATACACTCCCAACGATTCAGTGTTTCCAGTGTTGTAGATATGGTCACACAAAAATTCAATGCAGATCCAAACCCGCTTGCTACAAATGTAGTCAAGCCCACGCAGGAGAGACATGCAATATTGAAACCGAAAACATTAAATGTATTTGGTGTCGTGGCAAACATTTCGCCACAAACAAAGCTTGCCCTGAAATGGCCCGGCAAGTTGCTATCAAAGCTGCTATGACTCAAAATTACTCCTCATACGCCGAGGCTGCGAAGCTTCATCCGCCATCTAAGCTGTCGTTCGCCGAGGTTGTTTCTTCTCCCGTAGATATGACTTCCCCTGCTCTCCCGTCACAGTTTCCAGGCTCTTTTAAAAATGTAAATGTTGAGCCTGCTCATGTTCACTATAAAAAAAAACCAAAGCCTGCTGGTTCATTTGCACCTTCTTCGGTTGGTTATGATCGCCTGGCCCACTCAAACATAATAAGGGGAGATTTTTCAGAATCTGCTCCTAATGGGTGTGCCCTTAACAACCCTGAAAAACCTTTAGATACCCCAACTGTTCAATCTATCATTAGCGATCTTCTAAAACTTCTAAACCTTTTATCCACTCTCCTGAACTCTTCTCCCCAACCCCATTCTTCACCGTCCAACGCTGCTTTTAACCTAAATTCACTAATTTCTCTCTTACATAATGGATCTCAATCTGCTTCAATGGAATAGTAATTCTCTGACAAATAAATACTCTGAGCTTGTTTATTTAATAAATAAGTTCAACGTAGCTGTCTTGTCTGTTACCGAGTCGTGGCTTAAGCCTGGTTCTCATTATGTGATCCCGGGCTTTGTTGATGCCCGGAGTGACAGGCATGATGGCTACGGTGGCGTTGCTTTTTTTTTTTAAAGTAACGTTTCTTTTTCTCGTATATATGTCCCCTCTTATAGTGGTTTTCAAATAATTGCGGTTCGAGTTAAAGAATACACTTTGGTATCGATATACATTCCTGACCCTTCTAAGGCTATCCTCCGTAATGTAGTCTCAGTTTTGAGCTCTCTCCCAAAGCCTCTTCTGGTTCTTGGTGATTTTAATTGTCATCATCCTGTTTGGGGTTGTGGTAAGGCGGACGAATTTGGGGAGTTCTTATTAGATTCCCTTGATTCCCTAAACCTCTGTATTCTTAATGACGGTTCCCCTACTTTGAGAACTCGACCAAATAAATTCCGTAGTGCTGTTGATCTTTCACTGTGTTCTCCGGAGCTTGCTACTCTTCTGACTTGGCGTGTCCTTCCTTCTACACATGGTAGTGATCATTTTCCTATTCTTTTAAATTTTCCTCAACTTAATTCCTGTCCTATCCCCCCTGGCAACCCCCCGCTTCTGAAATATATTTTGAATAATAATGATTTTTCTGGGTGGCAAAAATTTCATGATCACACGGTCTCAGTTTCTAAAAAATTTCCTGTTATAAACTTTTACAATATTTCTTCTTCTTCTGATTTTTTGGTTCGCTCACTCCTTGAGTGTGCAAATAAATCCTTTTCTATTAAAAAACCTCCGTCTAATAAGTTGCCCCCTCCTCCTTGGTGGGATAGGGAGTGCAATGATGCCATAAAGGCCCGTGAGGTAGCGGAACATTCCTTTTGCTGTGATATGACACAGGAAAACTTTTCCAATTTGAATAAGTGTATTGCTAAATCCAAACGACTTTTTCATTCCAAAAAGCGTGATCATTGGAAATGTTTTTGTACAAGTTTGAGCCCTAGTACCCCTGCTTTTGTTATATGGACGAAAATACGTTGGTACAGGCGTTCGTGGTGTCCCCTTTCTCGGCCCTGTAATCCATCTCAGTCGTGGGCTGAAGCGTTCATGGACAAGTTAGCCCCCCAATATTGTCCTCTTCCTTCTGAATTACCATCGTTGTCTGTCCCTTTATCAAATGATCCTTTAGATTGTCCATTTTCTATGATAGAATTGAAAAACATTCTTAAATCGGTCAGAGATTCGGCCCCCGGCATGGATGGCTTACCTTATTCTTTTTTTTCGAAAGCGAGTGACTGTTTACTTTTTCATTATCTGCGCCTAGTTAATTGTATTTTTGACACTGGCTTTGTTCCGGTTAGTTGGAAATCTCAGTATATTATCCCAATCCTTAAACCCAATAAAGATTCGCAAGATCATAATTCGTACCGCCCTATTGCTCTTTCCTCGGTTCTGTCTAAACTTGCTGAACGTCTGGTAAAGAACCGACTTGAGTGGTTCCTTGAAAGCAACGATCTTCTGGCTAAGTCTCAATATGGATTCAGGAAGGGCAGGAGCACCATGGACAGTCTCAGTATTTTCACTACTGACATTAGGCTTGCCTTTACCCGGAACGACTCTGTTGTCGGTGCATTTCTTGATATATCTTCAGCGTATGACAGTGTTCAACTTCCTCTTCTTAAGAATAAACTTTTAATGTTAAAAGTGCCCCCTAAATTATGTAATTTTATTCTGAACCTTCTTGCCGAAAGAAATATATACCTTCGTTGTAGTGACCCCGCTATTTCTCCTCATAGAACTATCTGGCGTGGTTTACCCCAAGGGTCAGTTCTTAGCCCTCTTCTTTACAATGTTTATACTTATGATTTGGAAAGGTCTGTCGGTCTTTGCCGTATCCTTCAGTATGCTGATGATATACTTTTATATTCATCACATAACAAAATTAATCTAGCTAGCAATTGTGTTTCGCGTTCCATTCAATGTCTAAACTCTTGGCTTCATGTCAATGGTTTAGATCTCTCCCCCTCAAAGAGTAACATAGTTATTTTTTCCCGTAAGCGCTATACTCCTGATGTGCAAATTTTCTGTAATGGTTCCAAAATTCCGGTTGAAAATTCTGTTAAATTTCTTGGACTTCTTTTAGATAGTAAATTAACTGGTAAGTCACATTGTGCCTACATAGTAGACAAATGTGAAAAAAATCTGAACATCTTAAGATGCCTTTCGGGTGTTTGGTGGGGAGCGCATCCATTTACTTTGAAATTGCTTTATAATGCCATTATTCGTAGTTTCTTGGATTATGGATCCTTTTTACTGGAGCCTGCTAATAAGGGCAGTATGAGGCAGTTGGATCTTATCCAGTCCAAAGCCCTTCGTATTGTATCGGGTGCTATGAAATCGTCTCCTATTAATGCACTCCAGGTAGAGTGTGTTGATGCCCCGCTCCACCTTCGTCGTCAGTTTCTTGCTAACCGATTCTTCTTCCGATGTGTACAATACTCCTCCCATCCTCTTATTCCTAAACTTCAACTTCTTCGGCGTTTCTCTTTTACATCTCGGTTCTGGCTTAGCAAGAAACCTCCTCCTCTTTTGCGGAGTTTTAATATTTATAAGTCACTTAAAGATCCAGTTATCCGTTCTCCTTCTCTTCCCCTTTTCTCCTTTAGTTACGAAGTCATCATCGCTCGGCCTACTGTAATTTTGGACTTTGACATCTGTGCTGGTGACCCACATGCTGATGAATATCTCCAAGGCCTTTTGAGGAGAGATTGGCGTGGTTGGCACTGTATTTATACTGATGCTTCGAAACTTTCCCCTCTTGGTTGTGTTGGGTGTGGTATTTTCCATGCTCAATACAATATCGTTCAAAAAGTTAAATTTCCACCTGAAACTTCAGTCTTCTCGGGTGAATGCTGGGCGATACTGGAAGCGGTTCGATATATTCTGATTTTTAATCTTCGTCGTTCTCTTATCTTTTCAGACTCTCGGAGTTCTCTTCAATCTCTTCTTTCAAATCCATTTTGTACTAAATCTTCTATTTCTGTAATTTTTCTTATTAAAGAGTCTTTAGCAATATGTCAATCGAAAGGGCTTGAAGTTGTTTTTATTTGGATTCCCGGCCACGCTGGTATTTCGGGAAATGAGCGAGTGGACGGAGTGGCAAGAGATGCAGTGGCCCATGGTGATAAAATTCCATTTTGCATTTTTCCGCATGATCTTTTCGCAATTCCGAAAGTACTTTTGTTCAGATCTTGGGCAAGCTCCTGGGCTGCCTCTAGCAAGACCAGGGGCTCAGCGTATGCTGCTCTCCAACCGGATATCCCGCGGAGACCTTGGTTTGCTAAATGGCATCTCAGCAAGCAGCTGTCAAGTTCTATCATCCGGATGCGTTTGGGGCACTGCTGTGTACCCACCTTTTTTAAAAATAAATTGCACATAAGGGATTCATCCCTATGCGAATGTGGTCTGGACGAGGGAGACCTCAACCATATATTTTTTTCATGCCCGCTTCTTAATCATTCAGCATTTTATTTTTCTCTTAGTCTTGTTATTCCTCTTCCTACTTCCATACCTACCCTTCTATCATCCAATAATTTGCAAATATTTAGAATCATAAGTAATTTTCTTGTCGATAATAACATTAAAGTTTAATTATTATATGTATTTTACTGTTAGTGTATTCTTTTTATATCTCGTAACAATTATTGTAAATATTTGTTTTTATTTTTTCTTTTGTTTTGGGTGGAGTTCCCTAACTTATTTTTCTTTTACTTTATCTTAACCTCGTTTACCATTACCTTTTTATTAATATCAAATACTAACTTCATTACTGAACTGACGCGATACTGGCAAAAATGTCTCAAAAGAAAGACGATTGCCATTAAAAAAAAAAAAAAAAAAAAAAAAAAAAAAATATTGATAAATAAATTATCAAACACAACCGGTCACAACGGTACCTCCGTGAGTAATAGAATAGTGTTCTGTGCTGTGCGGTACCTACTACAATTCAGTGTACCTCTGCCCGTAAATCAAAATGTCTTTAGAAACTGTGCCAAAAGAATTGCGAGGACTCCGGGCCTGTTTAGTCTGCTCACTAATAAAGGTAAGTCCTGTCCACTGTCCACTGCTGGACGTAGGCCTCTCCCAAGATGCGCCACTGAGCCTGATCTTCGGCTCTTCTCTTCCAGTCTACGTTACGTTGCACTGATTCATTAGGCTGAGGTGTGCAGCGCCTGGTCTCACTGCAGCCCCAGTCTTCAATTTCCACGCTCTCAAATATTAAACTATATCGCAACTTCACTTCGATTCGAATGGACGAATGTTTATCTGTTCACAACAAAATATAGCATGCTAAATCAACCTATTTCCAACAGAGCAGCATGGAAAACAAGGATGATTAGATATGATTTGCAATTATTATTTTTACAATACAAGCGTCAGCAGCCTTGACTCATAGATTCTAAGTATATATAGCAAACCAACATAAAATAACAAAAACATTTGTTGTTGCAGACTTTTGAACAATTTGAATTTGATGGATGTGACAATTGTGATGAATTTCTTCGAATGAAAAGCAATAAAGACAATGTGTATGACTGTACAAGTAATAACTTTGATGGGTATGTATCCTTGCTAAAAAACTTCAACATTTCAATAGTGAAGTGAGCATGATTTGGATGTCTCTTGATCCTTTATGTATTTATTGTTCAAGAGTCTCAGTGTTTTTGTAATAATCACATTTTGAGGGCTCAAGATAGGTACAGACCCTGTGTCTAGTTTGGGAAGATAGAAGATAGGTAAATGAAAAAATCTGCTGCCATAATGTTACGGTGTTCCAGCAGCACACAGCCCTAAGAGCAATACCATTCTATGCCTAGTGTGTGTGTGCCGTGTTCACCATTTTCAACCACATCTAGATCATCAAATGCTACTCTAGCCTATCTATACTAATATTATAAAGAGAGAACATTTGTATTTTTGTATGTTTGTAATGATTTGGCTCAAAAACTACTGGACTGATTTAAAAAATTCTTTCACTAATATATAGAATGGACTTTCGAAATGAAAATAGGCTATATATTATTCCGTTTAAATCAAAGGTACATTCGTGGAGACCTAATTTGCAACCTAAGTCGACAAAAAAACGGTCGAAAAAACATGTTTCTTACGAACCCTGCTCAATTGAAAATAGATAGAAGAATATTTCCTATGGAAGAGTTGTACAACTTAATAAGACCTACAAAAAAGTCCGCGACAGCATATGTCGTATCTCTTAGGTTAACTCACAGTAACCATTTTTATCTTTAATTTTTTTGTTAAAAAATATTACATAACTTCCAAGGCTATTTTCAAGTATATAATAGTAATCCTTATCCAAATAATTACGTTAATTAGCTTGGCCACATATTATAGATTAAAATTGTTCTTTACAGTATATAATTCAAATTAAAACTAGAAGATATCACGGATTTCGGATAAAATATTTGCAGTGAAACCACAGATTAGGTCATAGTTACTTCGAAAATATTATTATAGGCTTAGCTATTCTGGAGATCCCCACCTATCACAATCAATTTGAAGTCAATATAGTATAATAATATGATCTATTGTATAAAATAATATTGATCTATTATAAGCATTCCAATGACACAAAACACGACATTTAAAATCTGAGCTGTAAGTTGGTGAGGATTTGAGTATTCTGTAGAGTCCAGGAGATCTCCCAGCATCAGGTAAATGCTTCCATGTTCTTACAATATTGTTGAAGAAGAAGATTTTCGAATTGATCAGACCTATGAAAGTTGATTTCATAGCGCAAACAACTAGAAAAAAGCTCATAGTTTTATAACGATTGAACAAATTTTCATAAATCAAAGCTAAGAACACTCTTGATGAAGACATGCAATCTATCAAACAAAAAAAACTATCAATAATGAAATCAAATCGATTCATCCGGTTGGGTGCTAAAATGCTGCATACAGACACACAGATACACGATACACACGTTAAATATATAATACCCCTACTTTTTGCGTCGGGGTCGTCGGGGAACGCCGTAAGGTTACGGCGGCAGATGTTCTCCTTGGTGGTAAGCTACTTTTTAAAGTTCCGTAGCCGAATGGCAAAAAACGGAACCCTTATAGATTCGTCATGTCTGTCCCTCCGTATGTCACAGCCATTTTATTCCGAAACTATAAAGACTACTAAATTGAAACTTGGTAGGTCAGTAGGTATAAAAATATAAAAGTTTAAGGGGGGGCGTCCCATACATAGAACTGAAACAAAAAAAAAAATCTTCAAACCTATAAATGTGGGGTGTCTATGAATAGGTCTTTAAAAATGACATTGAGGTTTAAAATCATTTTTTCTCAAAGTCAATCATTTAAAAGATAGGCACATCTAAAGTGGTAAAATGTGTGTCCCGCTCCCCCGCCCCCCCCTCTAACTTTTAAAGTAATGGAGTGAAAAATCTAGAAAAAATATATTTTGTAGATCTCAATAAAAACTTTCAACAAAATTAGTTTAAACGAGATCCAGTCAGCAGTTTTTGAGATATATTGACCGCAAAGATAACTTTGTTTTTCATACAAACTCTATGAAAAACAAAGTTAATTTTTTTTAATGGCGAAAAATTAAAGTAATAAAATACGGAACCTTACGAGTGCGAGTCCGACTTGCACTTGGCCAGTTTTGGTAGATAATTCATGAAAACCCATAATTCATGAATGCACATAATACTTTCATTGGTAGGCATATAGCTATGATTAGAACCAACGACCGTCGGGTCTGAATCTGGGTAACTATCCTTTTCGCCAAAGGGCCGTCCAATATAACTACGTAAGTATTATAAAACAAAGTCCATCACTGCGTCTGTCTGTCTGTTCGCAATAATCTCCAATAACTACTGAACGGATTATCATGCAGTCAGTATTCTGAAACTTAATAATATCTAATATAAATAATCATAAACTCATTAACTCTGGCTATTGGTAGCCAGAGAGTTTATGAGGAAGGTTTAAGTGCATAATTCGTTAAGGTTTTGTGTAAATTTGTTGAAATATGACGATAATTGTTAAATATGTTAATATTTTATATTCGATGTAACAAAATTTTGTAGGCATATATATTCTACCCGTGCGAAGCCGGGGCGGGCTGCTAGTCAGATATAAAAATATCAAATAAAAATTAATTCATAATTCTTTTTACAGAATGATTGCAGTTATGAGTCCAGAAGATAGTTGGGTTTGCAAATGGCAAAGAATAAGTAAGTACTTTGTGAATATAGTAGTTGATTTGTGAATATGTATATGTTCAGAAGTTGGGCTTGGTATCTAATGTCTAGTTGGTAAAGTTTTCAAATTATAGCTCAGGTGGTCCCATATAATTTTGTGATCTTTACAACAAACAGGATTGATTGACATCCAAAAATAAATGGGTGAGAATTATTCATTTTTTTAACAGCAATTCTGTGGTAAATGTATTATTGCAATTTCTGACTTTTCTAGTACCCTAACCTTAGTTGGTCCGAATGATGTTATGATCCCTATAAGTTAAGTAAGTAGATGAAAACAGGTTTTTTTTATTGAATTGGCAATTCAGTTTAACTGAGTGGCCAGTCCTGAATTTGTCAATAGGCCGTATAGGCTGCGGCCTAGGGGCGGCAGATTACAGAGGACACCTCGATTTCCAAAAAAAAAAGTATTTGGGGTGGCAGAAATAAACTCGCCTACACTTATAAAAAAATTAAATCCAGCACTGTCAGTGGCTGAAACAGTAGGAACAGTATTCCCTGTACCAACACCAATAATAAAAAACTAAATGTTAGCTGCACATATTCAGTAGATTTAACAACTATCTCAACCAGTCTTCATCCACTTTGGTTATCTCCAAACATTATGCTGTATTTAGACTAACTGATTACCAACATGTCTTTGTTAGGTATGATGTTTGTAGGGTGTATGTTGTTAGTGGGTTGTGTTGAACCTTTTGAGTGCCAAAGTCACATATATGTGACAAGCACTTGTGGGCCGGGCCATGTACGCCAACAACATTTATAGAAGACAAAACCGTACAGTACCATACCGTTTGGCATACAGGACACGGCAGTACGTTTGTAGTGTGGGGTTAAAAGGTCTTACCTAATCAGACTTCATGCAGCAATAGGGGTGAGGCCCCATAGTAGTAATTATAATCTAAGTTAAAGTAAAATGTTTTTTTGTTTTAGATCGCTTCTGTAAAGGAGTCTATGCCATTTCTGTTTCTGGAAGATTGCCGGCAGGAGTCATCAGAGAAATGAAGAGCCGGGGCTTTGTGTACCGCCCAAGGGATACTAGCACAAGATAAATGATTACTATAATTTAATAATACATTTTTTTGTACTTCACGTAACCATCTAAGGTCCGTCCACACCAGCAGATGGTGAGGCAGATTATTTAAAATTTGCCAATGTACATTTCTAAATACCCTGCCATACCATCTGCTGGTGTACACAGGTTCTTAAACAATGGATTGGGTCAAAGCAATTTCCTTGTCATGACCATTAGAAAATTGTGTAATTCCCTTGACATTTGTATACATATATGTATAATTACTATTGGAAATACACAAATGTTTAAGGACAAAGTTGTTTTTCTATAGACTAAGCAGATATTCCTGTAAACCTAATAAGTGTATCCCTATTGACGTTATAGCTATTCTTGAACTATAATTAATCAAAATCAAGCACTCCTTTTTCCATATAATAATGTAATAAAAGACATGATTTGGTAACAATACTTTGTTTCTATAAATAAAACTATAAGTGTGCTTAATATAACAGACTATTTACTTATGAATGCTTCAATTATTTGGTATTGTAACATTTGAAAACAAAAATCACATAATAAGATGCATGGTGCTATATTATAATCATTAAAAACTATATGTACGAGGTGCATTCAATAAGTACCTAGCCTCATCGCCAGAGGGCGCTGTAGTTTCAAAAGAGTTTTACCACAGTGTAGCACATTCTTTTTTAATTCTTTTTTCAAATTTTCATTCCAATCCCTTCATTTGTTTTATTTTGACAACTTATGGAAGCGAACGTATCGATCGGTTTTACAAAAATGGAAAAAGAGCAATATCGTTCGGTGATTCGATTCCTTTTTTTGGAAGGGAAAACGCGCATCGAAATCAAAGAGCGCTTGGATGCTGTGTACGGTGACTCTTCTCCATCGATGGCCACCGTCAAGAATTGGTTCAAAGAGTTTGCACGTGGCCGTACGTCGGTTTTTGATGAACCACGTCCAGGTGCACTGAAAACAGCTGCTACGGAGGAAAAAATTAAAAAAATCCATGATCTCGTATTGGCAGATCGCCGATTGAAGGTTCGGGAGCTAGCTAGCTGAGACTAGGCATTTCAGAAGGAATAGTGCATCATATTCTTCACTGGAACTCGGCATGAGAAAGCTGTCGGCGCGATGGGTGCCGCGTTTACTCACACCGGAAAACTAGTGCAACCGTGAGACCACATCGGAGACGTGTTTGGCGCTGTTTAAGCGGAATCCAGCGGAGTTTTTGCGTCGTTTTGTGACCGTCGATTAAACCTGGATCCACTGGTACACACCAGAGACCAAGGAGCAATCAAAACAATGGATCCAGACCGGGGAACGTGCTCCAAAGAAGGCGAAAACTGTAAAATCGGCCGGAAAAGTTATGGCCACCGTTTTCTGGGATTCATAAGGTGTGATCTACATCGATTACCTCGAGAAGGGTAAAACAATTACAGGGCTTTACTATGCCGATTTATTGGGCCGACTCGACGCCGAATTAAAGAAAAAACGACCCCATCTGACTAAGAAAAAAGTGCTGTTTCACCATGACAATGCACCGGTTCACACGTCTGCCGTTGCCATGGCCAAATTGGTCGAATTACGCTACGAATTGCTGCCCCATCCACCGTATTCTCCAGATTTGGCCCCTTGTGACTTCTTTCTGTTTTCGAATCTGAAAAAATCTCTCGCTGGGAATAGATATGGATCAAATGAGGAGGTCATCGCCGCCACGGAGGCCTATTTTGCAGAGTTTGACAAAAACTATTTTTCGGACGGGTTAAAAAAGTTGGAGCATCGCTGGGCTAAGTGTATCGAACTAAAAGGAGACTATGTTGAAAAATAAATTGCCACTTTTCCAAAATTTTCGTTTACTTTTTGTAGGCTAAGTATTTATTGAATGACCCTCGTATATCAACAATAAACTACTCAGCATGAAATAAAAATCACTCACTGATCTATGCCATTTAAACTACTTATTCAATAATCAATTTTATAATAACTGCAGATTTACATAGCAATACAAGTACACTGAAATATAACATGTAAACAGGGCCAGTTTCACCAGTTTCTGATATGGTCCATATAGCCTATTAGGAACTTATCTGCCAGTAATATGTTGCCTGCTGAAAACGCACACCATGTAACGTGTTTGGTAATGTTGTGTGAGAGCGAAATTTATGTTATGGCTATGTGCCGTCACACGGACAGAGTGTGTGGTGCAACACTATTACAGTGCGGCTCACAGACCCCCTGTGTATTTGTCAGCAGTAATAATATTTGTAAAACATGCCTGGCGTGTAATCCGCAAAGCCGTACTGACAATTTTCTCACAACTGGTGTGTGTGCCCGCACTGCTGTTAGATTTTTAATTACGTCAGTGCTACGAAACACGTCATGTGTAGATTAGCAAAGCTGGAAATTTGCAAAAATGGTGCGGCTGTGTTAAATTGCAACTTTTAGATTGCACATCTGAAACTATCACAAACTGGTGAATCTGGCTCTAAGTAATGTAACTAGCTAATACAATAGATACCATTTACTTAGATAGAGATAATTTGGGAGATATCATGACTCAATTTTTGTGCTTTGTGATGTCGCATTCTATCTGTCTCCAAATGTCTATTAAATAAATTCCAGCAAAGCATTGCAGGGTGAAGCGCACACATCAAACTGGAGTTCTGTCAGCTACTGCTATTCGGTGGAACTTTGAATTCATTTTCGGTCCCCAAAACATCTTTGTCTATCTCCTTGAAGTCAATGTTTTGTTGTTTCATTGCATTCTGTAAATTTAATAAAAGTTGTGCAAGTGCATGAAACATTCATAGAGTTATATTTTAACTAGTGTAGCGTGATTCGAGGTCTGTGATTTTAGCTATGCTGATAGGCAAAATAACAGCAATATAATCAACGTTCGAGAAAATCCTATGGTAATTTATAATAAATACCTTGACGCAATCCTGATAAACTCTAAACATTCCGGCGCACATTGAATCATTGTGATCTCCTTTTAGAAATTTCTCCGAGAACCATGTATTGAAACAATCATCATATTTTTTCTTGAGCTCTGTACATTCTTCTCCTATGCTGTTCATTGTTAATGGATTAGATTTTTATTGAAAATTTTAATGAAAATAGTAAAAATCCCAATTTGTACCCCGTGAGCCGTGAGTAGATTAGATCGATAACGTTATCAATTTTGACATTTTTGACATCGATAGAGCAGTAACAGACCAGTCAGTCGTACCAAAAAAAAAGTGATGGAATGGTTAATCCACACTTGAACGAACATGTCGTGGAACTTGGAAGTGGAATACGCACGCAGTGACGCACCACCACATATGCAGGAATATATATAATTTTTTCAAGTGGGCCTGGGTGGCCTAATCAGAAACTTCCCATAATTTGTTTCTTATTAGCGATACTATCGAATGGTTGAGTAATACAGGTGTTTTTTTTTCAAAATCAACGGGTTCGTGAGAAAAAAATAGCTTGCATCAATAAGATTTGTGACCTGGTATCTTTTGTACAAGTTCTTGAATTGGGGTGATAGTTTTGCTCATTTATATAAATAACTTAATTATTTTTTCGTCAGTTTGAAATCTTTTGCGAACCGGACCATATTTAACTTCTTGCGGACCACCAATGGTCCGTGGACCACTGGTTGGGAACCACTGCTTTATAGTAATCTGTGGCACGCACGCATGGAAACCCATTCGTGCGTACCGTCACCCATGCATCCCGATGGATAATTAAATTATTAATTAGGTAAAGGCCCTCCACGTCTCATGTTGTACCAAAGAAAGCCGCCTGCAATCGGAAAGATTACCGAAAGCTTGTCCAGCGAAGGGCGCACTATAGCTTCCCATTGTCCGGCGAAGGGCGCGCTATAGCTTCTCAACGCGGACCGTATGAATCATTTGGCGCCCTCTAGTCGGAACTAATTGAATTGACAGTTTTCTTCCCTATTACCGCGCTAGTCATTTTTAACCGACTTCAAAAAGAGTATATTCTCTATTCATCTGTATGTTATATATATGTTCTTTTTTCAGTTTGTAAAAGTTTGAGGTGATAAGGAGATACTCATCTGATCGCGATGAATTTACAATAACACCACCTCAGGAGTGTTTTCTTTCTTATAAAAGAGACTTTTTTTTAAACAGTATGAATAACAATTAACAGCAATCGGTGAATATAGATATAAATATACAACATACAACTAACAGAGAACCTCCTCCTTCTTGTAGTCGCTAAATATTTCTAAATAAATTTCAGTCTAAAATATAATACCATCATTTCACTGATAGGACACTATTTTGATGCTAGATTTGATGAGTACTAGTTTGACAGAATTGACGGCGAGTGGAGTGATGTCAATCAATTTATTACTCACGGGAAGAATGCGTAGCACGCATTATCGTAGCATAGTGGCGTAGCATCTCTACTTAGTCTGTGGTAATAGTGTTTTGTGTGTCAAAGTCATGTCACTAGACGGTTGTAAGTAAGGTTAGAATTTTTGATTTGAGGTTATGTTATATGTTAAGTTGTGATTGTTTTAACACTTCAATAACTTTTTTACTTTTCTTTTTTCCGTATATAAAAGGTACTCAGTCAGTGCTTTATTCCTGTGCTTTATTCATTGAAATTGGAAAGAAAAAAAATTATATTCGATACTAATTACGTTTGTAAGTCATTAATCTTGGTGTTGTTTATAATACTGGCTAAACATACCTATCATAAGCGATATCATAGAGTAAAGTAATATGAGCGATATACTTAAAGATAGCCGTTTTTCTAAATATCTAGACGATCCACGCTATAAACAAATTCCTAAACATGAACGCAAAATTAAAATTGATAAAAGGTTTCAGTCTATGTTTAGCGATGATAAATTTAAAGTAAAATATACTGTGGATAAGCGTGGTCGTCCTATAAACGAAACTTCCACGGAGAACTTGAGAAAGTATTACGATTTGGAAGAGTCTGAGGATAGTTCAGCATCTGAGGACGAAGACGAGAAAGAAAGTGCAACTGGGGATGAAAAGATAGAAACACCTGGACGCTTCGTAAAGAGACCGCAGAGTGATGACGAAGATAACGACGAAAATGATGACAAAGATAATGACACCCAGCTGCCAAAATTCGTGAACGATAAACTGACGCGAGGGAAACTTGATCAAAAAACTAAAGAACGTTTGCTTGATCTAGATATTGATTATGCTCGAGGCGAAGGTATTAACTTGTTCTATTTTACGGTAGACTAAAAGACCCAGAAAATAAATATTCAAACAATCATGCTACTTACTAGAGAGACTAACATACAGCAATTGATTTTGGTTTTCATTTTTTATGTATTTGTTTACAATTAATAGGTAAAAAGATCTTAAATCAAGTGGTTCTCGTAGGAGGGGAGATGGGGGTCAGTGGAGACAGTTCTCGTCCCTCCTCCCACTTGTTGCCCGTGCTGGAGATGCATAGTTGATTTATTATTTGAAATATACATATTTTCACCATTCTTTTGTATCATTAGGTTAATTAAAAGAATCACTTTGTATATTTTAATCCCATTATTGTCTTCAAGGTCCCGTTGGCCAGTAGCGGCGTTGGGTAGGGTGCGGTTGGGCGACAGCCCAGGGCGCCAGGCACAAAGGGGAGCCACAAGCGCTCCTTTGTGGCGTTTATATATTTATATGTAAATTCCCTAAATTTAGGGAACATTACAGCGTTTATATATTTATACGATAATTCCCTAAATTAAGGGGAAAATCATTATGTTCAATCACACTAAAATGGTTCTCTCTCTCCATTCAATCCGCAATGCGGGAATCGTATCGTATGAATCTCGCCCAGGGTGCTGGTAGTGCTAAAACCTGCACTGCTATTGGCCCTCAAGTCCTGCAATGAGTCTGACTCTGGATGCTGGTTTCCCACATTTTGCTGCCCCACATTAACAGTTTACTCAAATACTAGTAACTTGATATAAGATCTAACCCAATTAATTGACTCGACACATGATCCCAGGCTGGTACTAAATGGGAGATCACTGACTACTGGGACTATGGTAGGATTCAGCTGTGGCTTGACCCACCCACCAGACAATGACATGATGCCAATTGGTTTGCTGGTTTCCACCATGATGTTTGATGCTTCATGTATAGATGGTCAATAAATCCAAGATTTGCAATCAATGGACAAAACACCTAGAGACAATTACTAAAAAAACAAACTGGTGTAAAATGGAAGAGGCTCCAATTCCGTTAAACTTACAATGCAAGAAGTAAATGTATGTAAAATTGACATTGTTTCTTTACAGCTGTGTTACAAACAGACAGTTCTTCAGATGAAGAGAGCAGCGAAGCTGAAGATGACAGTGAATATGAACATGAGTGGGGGGAACTTGATGCTGATGCAGAAAACACTGAGGACTCCACTCGACGGTCAGTTTCAACACAATGTAGTTAAATCATTCAATCTGATATATTATGTTGAACTTGTTACAATTTTCCAAATGTTTCTCTAGGATTTTTGGAGCATATAAAAAAATAATTTTGGCAGGCCCTCAAAATAGGCACATATGTTTTAGTTGCTGTCTTATGATTGAATTTGATAGGGATTGATATCAATGAAATGACAGAGATGGAGCTATACAGCCTGCATAGCTGCGTCCCAGTCATTTAGTTCATTTTGTATATTCAATAATCATCTGTTTCAAAAGGTTCTCAAGCATCTGTTTTGGCAATGATCACTTTGTTCTACATAAACCGTTGTCCACTGATTTATTTGACAGAAAATTTAGAATTCTCAAGCATAAAGTGGTGTATCTATGTTTCATCCACGGTATTGTACCAATGCAGAAACTCATCATAATTGCAACCAAACTGCCAAAGACCTTCACAGTGTTGACTACACGATTGTATTTATGCTCCAGAAAGAGAGCAAATGTGTCAGAATTTTTTTTACACTCAATTCAGGTTCCGTATCCAAAGGGTAAAACTATTACTAAGACTCCGCTGTCTGTCTGTTTGTCTGTCCGTCTGATACCAGGCTGTATCTCATGAACCGTGATAGTTAGACAGTTGAAATTTTCACAGATTATGTATTTCTGTTGCCGCTATAACAACAAATACTAAAAACAGAATAAAGTTTAAATTTATATGGGGTCCCCATATAAGAAATGTGTTTTTTTCGGCATTTCAATACAACGCCATCTATGAACGCTTAGGTAAACGTCCATAGATGGTGTTATATTGAAATGCCGATCCCTAACACCTTTGTGTTAACTTTTACTTAGATAGCGTTAGACGTTAGATGGCGTTATAATAAATTATTATTAAGGCCACTGTCTTGCGATGCAAAATGGAAAATCACGTTTGACGTGGCGCCACAAATTACATATTAGTTTTACATCTCTTTGCTCCCTGTGCGTGAACTCTCGCGTTAGTCATAATGAAAGAAATGAAAAGTTTACTGTTGCTCTACTTTGTAATTGATATTTGATATTGTTTGTAATGTAAAAGCAAAAATAGGCTGAATTGTAACTGTTTATAAACCAACTTCACAAAAATGGAGGAGGTTCTCAATTCGACTGTTTTTTATGCTTGTTACAACAGTACTCCATTCAATTTTGACCGATTTCAAAAATGATTTTCTTGTTTGAGAGATTATGCCACCCGTTTGGTTCCATTTCAATTTTATCGAGGTATGACAATTATCTCTATCTATACTAATATTATAAAGAGAGAACATTTGTATTTCTGTAATTTTGTATTTTTGAATTTTTGTATGTTTGTAATGATTTGGCTCAAAAACTACTGGACCGATTTAAAAAATTCTTTCACTAATATATAGAATGAACTCTCGAAATGAAAATAGGCTATATATTATCCCGTTTAAATCAAAGGTACATTCGTGGAGACCTAATTTGCAACCTAAGTCGACAAAAAAACGGCCGAAAAAACACGTTTCTTACGAACGCTGCTCAATTGAAAACAGATGGAAGAATATTTTCTATCGAAGAGTTGTGCAACTTAATAAAACCTACAAAAAATTAAAATTGTCCTTCACAGTATATAATTCTAATGAAAACTCCAGAAGATATCACGGATTTCACATACACGCATCGCAAAATTAATAAAATATTTGCAGTCAAACCACAGAATAGGTCATAGTTACTATGAAAATATTATTATAAGCTTAGCTTTTCTGTAGATCCCCACCGATCGCAATCAATTTGAAGTCAATATAGTATAATAATATGATCTATTGTATAAAATAATAATGATCAATATATATAATATAATATATTAAACCGCCCCGACTGATCTATGTATAATCTTTTCATTAAAAGCATTCCAATTACTCTAAACACGACATTGAAAATCTGAGCTGTAAGTTGGTGAGTGAGTGTGATGAGAGTGATTTGAGTATTCTGTAGAGTCCAGGAGATGTCCCAGCATCAGGTCAATGCCTACATGTTCTTACAATATCGTTGAAGAAGAAGATTTTCGAATTGATCAGACCTATGAAAGTTTATTAAAGCTCATAGTTTTATAACGATTGAACGAATTTTCATGAATCAAAGCTAAGAACACTCTCAATGAAGACATCTATCAAAAAAAACTATCAATAATAAAATCAAAACTATCAATAATAAAATCAAAATCGGTTCATCCGGTTGGGTGCTAAGATGCTACAGACAGACACACAGATACACACGTTAAACGTATAATACCCCTACTTTTTGCGTCGGGGAACGCCGTAATGTTACGGCGGCAGATGTTCTCCTTGGTGGTAACCTACTTTTCAACCGACTTCCAAAAAGAAGGAAGTTCTCAATTCGTCTGTATGTGTCTTTTTTCTTTCTTTTTTTGTGTGTGTATGTTACGCGATTACTCCGTCAATTGTGAACCGAGGGTCCCATTGTAATTTCATTGAGATGTGATAAGTATCTTCAGAGATATGACGATAAACATCTCAAACTTGCTACTGAAATTGAGTCGCGGGGCATTGAAGTCAGTTGTTTTAGTTTTTAAACTATCTTAATTATTGGTAGATTTAATGATCCCACGAAAACTCATGATTCAAGAATGCACATAAATATTTCATTAGTAGGTATATAGCTAGGATTAGAACCAACGAACCGCGGGTCAGAATCAGGGCAACTATCCATTACGCCAAAGGGCCGTCCAATATCACTACTTAAGTAATATAAAACAATGTCCATCACTGCGTCTGTCTGTCTGTTCGCAATAATCTCAATAGCTACTGAACGGATTATCATGCGGTTTTCACCAATAGCCAGAGTGTTTATGAGGAAGGGCTAGGTGCATAATTCGTTAAGGTTTTGTGTAAATTGGTTGACATATGACGATGATTGTTAAATATGTTAATATTTTATATTCGATGCAACAAACTGATGCAAATTTTGTAGGCATATATGTTCTACCCGTGCGAAGCCGGGGCGGGCTGCTAGTAACTAATAACTATAGGTACATACTAATTGACGTTTATTAGTCTCACATGAACTCAAGTACGGTTAAACCAATTTGCCTAATTTTGGTTTTAATACACTTTTAATACATTTGTAGAAGTCCAAGGAAAGTTTAAAAGGTGAAAACATATTAAGAAACTAGCTGTGCCCCGCGGCTTCACCAGCAATAAAAAGAGTTTCATTCATATAAAACTTTTCTGTCATAAAAACCTTGTCCTGATATTTTATCTAATACTATAAGAATCTTTGTCCTGACATACTGACTGACTGACTGACAAACAACGCACAGCCTAAACCGCTGGTCGTAGAGACTTGAAAATTTGGAGGGTATATTTTTCTTAGTACGTAAGGGTGTAAGAAAGGATTTTCCAAAACTCACCCCTTAAGGGGATGAAATAGGGGTTCAAAGTTTGTATGGAGAAACAAGATTAGATAGTCTTTTCTATCCGAAACTTCACACAAGCACTTCAGTAAAAAAATAAGTAAATACGTGTTTCAGGTTTATTTGAAATTCCACCCCTAAAAGGGTGAAATGGGGTAAAGTCTGAAAATCAATATTGTTTCGGATTGCGCTGAAATTTGGCATGCAGATAGTAATAACGACGTTAATTCCCTCTGAGAAAGAATTTTCCAAAATTCACCCCTTAAGGGGATGAAATGGGGGTTCAAAGTTTGTATGGAGAAACAAGATAGTCTTTTCTATCCGAAACTTCACACAAGTGCTTCAGTTAGTAAATAAGTAAATACGTGTTTCAGGTTTTTTTGAAATTCCAACCCTAAGAGGGTGAAATGGGGTAAAGTCTGAAAATCAATATTGTTTCGGATTGCGCTGAAATTTGGCATGCAGATAGTTATTATGACGTTAGTATCTGTTAAGAAAGGATTTTCCACAATTCACCCTTGAAGGGGATGAAACGGGGGTTCAAAATTTGAATGGAGAAACAAGATAAGATTGTCTTTTCTATTCGAAATTTTGCACAAGTACTTCAGTAAATAAATAACTAAATACGTGTTTCAGACTTTTTTCGAAGTGCCACCCCTAAAAGGGTGAAGTAGGGTAACAAAGTCTGAAATTTATATTGTTTCGGATTGCGCTGAAATTTGGCATGCAGATAGTTATTTTGACGTAGGTATCCGATAAGAAAGGATTTTTCAAAATGCACCCTTTAATGGGATAAAACGGGGTTCAAAGTTTGTATGGAGGAACAATATTAGATACGTTTTTTCTATTCGGAACTTCGCACAAGTACTTCAGTAAATAAATAAGTAAATACGTGTTTCAGACTTTTTCGAAATGTCACCCCTAAAAGGGTGAAGTGGTGTAACAAAGTCTGAAATTAATATTGTTTCGGATTGCGCTGAAATTTGGCATGCAGATAGTTATTTTGACGTAGGTATCCGCTAAGAAGAGATTTTTCAAAATTCACTCTTTAAGGGGATGAAACGGGGTTCAAAGTTTGTATGGAGAAACAAGATAAGATAGTCTTCTCTATACGAAACTTCGCACAAGTATTTCAGTAAATAAATAAGTAAATACGTGTTTCAGACTTATTCGAAATGCCACCCCTAAAAGGGTGAAGTGGGGTAACAAAGTCTGAAATAAATATTGTTCGGATTGCGCTGAAATTTGGCAGATAGCTATTTTGACGGAGGTATCCGCTAAGAAAGGATTTTTCAAAAGTACAGTACAACCTTACATACTAAGAAAAATATACCCTGCAAATTTCTAGTCTCTACGACCAATGGTTTAAGCTGTGCGTTGTCTCTAAGTCAGTCATTCAGTATGGCAGGACAAAGATTCTTATAGTATTAGATTTTTAAAATTTTCTTATTTCAACAGAATCGCAATATGCAATATGGATTGGGACAATATTAAAGCAGATGACCTTATGGTTCTTCTCAGCTCATTTTTACCACCCGGAGGTGTTATACATAATATTTCAGTGAGTAGATATCTTATTTATTTTGTTGATTTACAAAACATACCACAGCCCTTTAATCAACAGTCTTTGACATTAATACCAACAACAGGGAGAGAGAATGTTCTAGCTGTAGATTATTGTATTATTAGGAGCCAGTTTCACCGGCAGTACTGATAAGAGTCCCTGAAGGCCAATTCAAAAAAAAATATCACAAAGGACTTAGCTTCTTAACAACTGTCCCTAATATAGTTAGTTTCAGATATCTGAAGTATAACAGATGTAGTTTATCTGGCAGGTAAGTTCCTACTTACCGAACCTACTGAAACTAACTATATTAGGGACAGTTGTTAAGAAACTAAGTCCTTTTTGATATTGTTTTTCATGAAAACAAACACATCGATACGGAATTCTGAGTTTCGAATCATAGAGGTTTACCTCAATGTTTCGAATTTCAAAATTTCTAACGCAGTAAATCCATTCAAATCTATGAACATATACGTACGGTAGTTTTGCGTTCGAAGTTTTCTCTTCGAAACGGAATTCCGATAGTGTGTGGCCGGTAACGGAATCCCGATTCGATGTTTCGATTCAGAATTCCGATGCTAAATTTCGTATGTGTGGTGAGCCTAAAATAAAAAAAATATATGATGTTACTTTTCAGATTTATCCATCAGAGTATGGGCTGAAGAGAATGCAAGAGGAAGAAGTGAGAGGTCCCATCGAGCTCACTGAAGATAAAGCAGAAATGTCCGACGATGGTGGCAATGAGGAAGGCTAGTATTTTATTTGTATTTGTACTTACATTAAGCAACGAAATTAAGACAAATGTACGACATCAAGAATCGCTGGAACATGCCGTTTTCCAGGCATTCCGAAACTCCCAAATGTATTTGCCATTTTGTTGTTTTATTTTTTTTACAAGACAAGCACGGTGCCCTCTTTATGGTTAGCATTGACGTTTGCATATTATATAATAATAATAAATAATATGTGGCGCGGTTATCAAATAACAAACACAGGCAGGACTCGGTAAATTTCACCACCGCCGCGAGCTATTTTTACCACTAACGCCATCTAGTGGCTGCGGTGAAAAACGAATATGAGTTCAGGGGCACTATTTTCTTACTACATTTAGCACTAGTTTCTATTTACTTGAGTCTGTGTTTCCGGAACGGTACCATCTTAAAGTCTTCAAGGAACGACTAAATAGATATTTTAAGCCAAATGTAACATCTTCGACTACATCGTCACTTAACATTTAATTAGATCAAACTCTTGACTATCATGCATAAAAAAAACAAGGGGTGCACTCCGGGAGTGCCGGCAGAAGTAAAAACTTGAACATTAACGTTGTGCATTTGGTGTACTCTCACTCCATCTTACGAATTTTCGATCAGGTCACGTGTCCTGACGCGAGTTAACATTTTTTACCCATCCCAAGAAAAGTTTTTGCTCTCCCTCCGTCTTACGAAAAGTTTAGGTACCGCTCCACACTTAGACTTCAACTTATAAATTTCAGGTTCAACATACCACATGGAAAAGCTGCGTCGCTATCAACTCAACCGACTGAAGTATTACTATGCAGTAGTTGAATGTGACCGAGTAGCCACCGCTGATAAACTGTACAGCGAATGTGACGGGATGGAGTATGAGAGCAGTGCCACTAAACTGGATATGCGGTTCATACCGGATGACGTCACTTTTGATCATGTAATGTACATGTACCTTCTGTTCATCTTACCGCGGCTTACCCGCGTTAAAGGACTATGACCTATTCTACCCTAACGCTATGTCTGACTCATTTTCAACCGACTTCCAAAAAGAAAGAGGTTCTCAATTCGTCTGTATGTTTTTTTTAATGTATGTTACGCGATTACTCCGTCAATTGTGAACCGATTCGAATGACTTTTAATCGGTAGGGTATGTTTCCGATGTGGTCACATTGTAATTTCATCGAGATCTGAGAAATATCTTCAGAGATATGACAATAAACGTCTCAAACTTGCTACTGAAATTGACTCGCGGTGCATGGAAGTCGGTTGTTTTTAGACTATAAGAATAAGAATAGAATAAGAATAATATTTATTTACCAAAAAGTACACTTTACAACATTTTCGTGGTGATTAACAACAAAGTGAGGTTACGTTAGACAATGATAATACTTTCCAGCGAGACCCAAACTAGGCGGAAGCCTGTGACTTGGGGCTCTGAGGCAGGATTTCCAAGCTTGATGTTGTGTGCATTGATCAATAACTACCACGTAAATTGCATCAAAATTGACTTGATGATAACCGAGAGATCTTATTTAATTTGAAATTACAAATTCACATCTACTAATTACTATAATTATAACCTGGGAAATCAAAGTAACTAGAAATATATTGTAGGTGGAACGGTATGTGTGTGTGTAAGTGTGTGAGCGCGCGTGTGTGTTTGTGTGGGCGTGTGTGTGCGTGTGTGTGCGTATGTTTTTGTGTGTGCATGAGTAAGAATTTAACTCATATTTATGCTTATATTTTTATATATAATTTTCTGTTTCCTCGTACGAAAGTTGTAGAAGCCAGTTTTTTACTATGTTTTTGCACATATAGGTGTTACAGTCTTTTATATCGCACACCTTACAAACCTTGTTGTAGGTGTTAACTAAAGCAAATGCTGGACTTCTTCGTGATAAGAGCGATGTAGCTCTAGGTATGGGAAGCCGAAATGTTCTTCTTGCTAAGATTTCTTTAATATTAGGTCGATTAAGGTAATCTTTGTGAACATTAAGGGTTGCTTTAAGAATGAACAGCTGTCGTACAGTCAGCACATTAAACTCTTTGTACAGTGTTGCGGTCGGAAAACGAAACGGTTTATTTAATGTTACTTTAATAAGAGCGCGTTGGGCTCTCTCTATGGTAATGAAAAAACTCTTGCCTGCACTTCCCCACACAGGAATACAATATTGTAAAATCGATTGACATAATGCTAGATAAACGTCACGTATAACATTAACAGTGGCACAATGACGAAGCTTCCTCATAATAAAGATCAGCTTTCTGACTCGACCTGACAGGTCACTAATTTGATCTTTATACGACAGGTTCTCATCAATGATGAGACCTAGATATTTCATCTTAGAGACCCTGTCTAGCGGTTTGCATTGGCACTTGTTTTGTCGGCTATTTGAGTTATTATGGCACGAATGAACTTTTAGGACTAGGCTGTTTGGGGGACTATTTACACAAGTTTTGGAGAAAGCTACGTACTTGGTCTTTGTAATGTTTAATGTTAGAAGTGTATTGTCTAGTAGAGTGGAAACATGTGAGAGACCTTCTTCAGCCACTTGGAACACTTGTGTCCAGTTTTTATCGTGGAAGATAATCGCAGTATCGTCAGCGTAGGTAATAATTTCGGCGTTTTTTAAGGCGCAGTTTACAATGTCATTCATGTATATGGTAAAAAGTGTCGGACCGAGAATGCTACCCTGTGGTACGCCAAAATCTATGGGTAAAGACTCGCTGACATGACTACCTATTTTAATATACTGTCTGCGGCTTGTTAGATAGCTTTGGAACCAGTTTAAAGCAACTCCTCTTATGCCTAGTGCTTCCATTTTCTTTAAAAGAAGGCCGACCGAGACGGTATCAAAGGCCTTTGCCAAATCGAGAAACACCGCTATACAGTTTTCTCCGTTTTCAATATAGGTTGAGACTACATTGACAAGTAAAGTAGCACCGTCCTCAGTCGACTTGCCCCGCCGAAAACCAAACTGCCTATGTGATATTGCACTGTATTTTTCTAAAAACGAGGTGAGTCTATTATTTACAACCTTTTCCAGTATTTTAGACAGTATACTTAGCAGTGCAATAGGCCTATAATTTTCAGGTAGTTTTTTGGAGCCACTTTTGAAAATCGGTGATATTGCAGCTATCTTCCAAGAATCGGGGAAAATGCCAGTTTCCAAGCTTAAGTTAATAATATAAGTTAATGGTTTAATTATTGAATTTAGTGATTTCCTAAGAAGCACGGCGGTAAATCGGTCAGGTCCGGGAGCGCTGTCTATTTTAAGGCTCTTTATAATATTTGATATCTCAAAAAAGTCAGTTGGGAAAAGAAAAAATGAATGTGATGTGGACGATGGAGGATTATATGCAGTAATAAGAGAGTTCTGAGTCATGGATAGCTTGTGTAAGATGGAGTCTGCCAACACTTTTCCTACCGATACGAAATATTTATTGCAATCAAGAAGCGACGTTTCAGGACTACTATTGAGACTTAACAAATCCAATGAGTCATTTGACTTTCTATTAGTTTCGCATATTGTTTTTATGGTCTTCCATAGCAGTTTTGTATCGTGCTTCGCTTCATCTAGTTGTTTGGAGTGATATTCATTCTTCAATTTTTTGATGAGCTTGTTACAGTGGTTACGGTACCTAGTGTAGATTTTGCGGCGTGTGTGATCATCTGGGTGTTGCCTACAATCGAGATGTAATCTATCACGATGTCTCATGCACCTCAATAGTCCTGGGGTAATCCAGGGCTTGATAGTAACCCACTTTCGACCTATCTTTACTTTTTGGGTGTGTTTATTAGTGGCTTCAGTCAACATTTGAGTAAAGAGGATTGTAGCATTATTAACACACGACTCTTTTATAACTTTTGTCCAGTCTAAAGAGAGTATCTCTGATACAGCGGCGGTTACATCTGTTTTTAGAATATACCTAGAGATTTCTGGAGCTCTTTTACACATTTGAATTTCTGCTATAGTGATATCATGGTCTGTAATAGAGGATTTGCAGATCAAGCCAGTAGCCTTTGAGATAGTTTTTATAAATATATGGTCAAGGCAAGCTTGACCTCGTGTAGGTTTGGAGATAGCTGAAATAAACCCATGAGAAGCCATAAGACATAAATAATCATTAGTTAAACTGTTTGAATTATTACATATATCAATATTTATATCGCCTGCTAAAATTGTAGTGGGATAAGATTTGGTTTTATTTAGTGCAAGGTCGAGAGAATTGATGAATGGTTCTAGGTTTGTTGTAGAAGGAGATCTGTAAATTCCTAATATAGCCATGTTATCTATATATACTAAAACAGAGTCTGCGTCTGCAATGGTATGTTCTTGTATAGCTGGTCTTAAAGAATCTTTAATGTAAAATACGACACCGCCATTTTTATTTTTTTGATGTGATGATCGAAAGTAATTATAGCCAGAAAGATGATTAATAATCTGTCCGTCAGATAGCCAACACTCCGAAAGAACTATGACATCTATGATGGAGTTAATACGAGAGAGAGTTATTGCAAATTCATCAAAATTGTGTTGTAAACTACGTATGTTAAGAGACAGAATTTTAAAATTATTTTTTGAGGTACTAAGTATGTTCTTGCATAAATCTACAGTTTCCAACGTATGACACTCAGTGTTCACGGTTTCGTCTATTTCTTCTACGACGCTAAGTAAAACCATCATTATAGTAAAAAAAATATGAGAATAAAATATTCTGCGAGCGGTGAGTCATACATTGGCAGATTTTACTTATTAGAGTTGCAAGAAAGTACAAGTCGGAGGCGTGTAAGTGGTTTGAGCTGTAAGTGTAATTTTGTGAGTTTTCTGTGATGGAGTGCATGTAAGAGTGTGTATGGTTTTGTTGGTGTGTTCCAGGTATGAATAGCATTTGAAATTGAATTAACATGAATGTGAAAAACTGATAAAAATAAGGATTCAGTATCAGACCTAAAAGCAATAGAGAAATCAAAAACCTAATATTCATAATGACGTCGTATGTGGGATGTACGCGATGCCTAAATCGTTGGAGCAGGAAATTGCCGCTCCACGTCATCCTTCGTCTTGAGGGGGACTGCAGGATTTCCCTCCAGCTTCCGAACGAATACGGTCCCGTTCTTGATCCAGCAGTATCTATATCCTGCAGATTTTGCATACGTCCTGGCCATTCGAAATAAATGCCTGTTCTCCGAGGTGAGCCGTTCATTTATGTATATATTACGTTGAGGTCCCGACACGCTAATGTCAGCAGTATTCAGATTACGTCTACTTTTAGCTGTCTTAAGGAACGAATCTCTGTGGTGACGTCGAATGAAACGGACGATCAAGGGGCGGGGTGATCGGTTGGCTTCGTCTTCGGCGTTAGTCTGCTGAACCTTCCCGTTGTTGCGAAAACGTGGCCCCATACGAGAGACGTAGTCAATGTCGTTTATGTCGAATGGTGCGCCCACTTTTTGCGCGAGCAATTGTACTAAGTGAGATGGATTCTCGTCTGGGCACTCGTTGACTCCCATGATCTCAATCTCATTTCTAAGATTGGCCTGGGCTCGAATATCGAGTTCATGATTTAATTCAGTGATCTTGTTTTTACACATGAAAATTTCGCTTTCCCGTTTTTCAAGTTGTTGGAGCCGAGATTCATAATCAGCTAACTTTATGTCGTACCCGTCTAGGCGCTCCACACATTGTTTCATGTGATCTGACAATGTCGTCACTGAAAATTTCACGTCGCCAATGTCACCTCGAAGTAATTTTATTTCTCGCGTTAGCGCGGAGAGCTCACTGTCCTGTTGAGTGGTCGAGAAGAATAAATCGCAGGCCTCGTTAGGCGATTTCTGGCTGCCAGAGATTTCTCGGAACGTCGGAGTGATATTCTGCTGTCCTCCAATAGCGGGTGCTAATGTAGGTTGCTGGGTAGAGCCGCGTACCGGTGTGTTTGAATTGTCTCTTTTGGGCTCTTTACATAAGCACGTAGGGCAGACCCAAGTTGATTTTAATTCCTCCGAAATTCTTCTATCCGAGATGTTAACGCACATAGGGTGGAAGTAATTACTACATTTCAGGCACTTTAGAATCGATGTACTTGCTTTGATCAATTTATTACAAGCCGCACAGCAGTTCGCCATTTTTAAAGTCTTCGTGTAAAAACTTATAATAGTAGCAAGTGCGGACGTCGAGTTGCAATAGTCTTGTGTAAGTTGCTATTTACAATTCGTAGGCGTTATGATCGGTTGTAGTATTGTGGTAGGTCAGTTATTTCTGCTTGCTATGTGAGGTAGATGCGTGTTAGTTGATGATTGCTCGATGTTTACTTTAAGCTTAAGCCCTTTAATATTCATGCATTTAAAAATAAAATATGGTTGAATTGCACCTTAAAGTTCTGTCGATCCGATTTAATAAATTTCGGGGAGCACAAATCACTTTTGACACTGTTACTGTATTTGTATTGACGGAGAAGAAATAAACACGTCCTTTGCGAATGAGTCGTCGAACTACCCTACTATCATTATTATTTTAGTTTGTATCTTATAAGCTAGCGTTTGACCACTATTCTAATTCTAATTTGAGGAACGGGCGATGCGTCCTGCACTGACTTCCCGCTTGGGGTGTATTGTGCATTCCCCCCTGACAGCGACTAACCAAGCCAACCCAGCTCTTTTATGAAGCGAAGGTAGGCCCGGGGTCGCTGGCATAGCGCTCCTAGTGAAGTAGATGGTGATGGTGTTGATGATGTTGTTGATGATGTCGAAGCAGATGACATGATGGAAAATGGTAAGTGTGTATGTGTAGCTGTGCCAAGAGCGACAGGCAGTGATGATGTTGACAATGAGGGTGGTAGTAATTGTTATTGTTGTGGCAGGTGCTGGTGTCCTGCATCCATGCCACGGTCGTGCAACCCAACCGTATATCTTATATCTTCTAGGACTGTGCATTGGAACATGACATGTTCCACAGTCTCGTTCTCTTGCAAACATCCTCTACATAGAGGACTGTCCGTGGCCCCTATTTTATGTAGATGATGGTTTAAATTGCAGTGTCTTGTGATAAGGCCTACTATGAGACGAAGGTCTTGCCGTTGTAGTTTAAGTAGTTTGTTGGTTACTTTTTTTTTTTTTTTTTTTAAAAGATTACTCGCAATGTGGGTTGCACATTACTAGTATTCTTGTTAACCCCGCCAACTAAGCTAAATATGCTTGTGTCTGGAGTGGGTTCACGTCAATAGTGCAATGGGTGTAGGTGGGATTCGAACTCACGACCTCTCGATTGCCAGTCCGACACCCTATCCATTGGGCTATTGCCGCCTTATTGGGCTATTGCCGCCTTGCTTGCTAGCTTTACTATCTAACTTAGGCAGAGCGGCTTTTGTGCGTTTGCAGTCCGACTTCTTGTCCCACAAATTTTGTTGCTCTTTCTCGGTGTGGCGACGCAATAGGTTTCGTATTTCCGTAGATGACGGTTTACAGAGGCCCATTGCGTCGTCGCTTACCCGTAGTTTAGTCCCTTCTTTTGCAAGTTTGTCAGCTTCGATGTTACCTGAACACGACGACCTGATACCTGAACTAAACAGGACTCTGCCGTGCCTAACACCATTTCGGGTTAGGTTTGAATACCTAGTATATGGAAATAAATAAAGAAATAGCAAAACTTTTCAGACCATACCTTGAAAAACATCTTCTTATTGAATGTATACTGGATAGATTTTTCTTAATATCTATCATATTCTTAATTCACATGTTACAAAATCGTAAAGTTATTAAGATTTCGTTGTCTTTTAAACTGTTTTTTTCTTGATAATAAAGTGACGCATTTACGTAAAATATTGTTTTAAAATGCCTATGATTTAATTCAATAACCATGTAAAAAGTAGCACTCGTATTTGATTATTACTCAAATAATAATAACTCGGAGAAAAACTAAAAAATGCAGTTTATAAACAAGAATCGCGTGAAAAATTCCTGAGTGGCGTTTGCAGCACTGGTGGCGGGCAAGCAGTCGTCTCGATCAGACTTATGATCCATGTCGAATTTTGAGCGTACCTCTCGCTCTATCATTACTCTCGCTTTACCTTGCTCAAGCTTTGTTACGCATCTAAAGTTGCTCTACTTTACTAAAATTCTAAAACTGAACAAATATTAGGTATTATGATGTAATAAATTACAAACTTTTATTTTTTAAGTTGCAATATCGTGCTATTATTTTTAAAATGCAAGTTACAACTTGTGTGGTCTGATGATGGAGACGGAAGGTGGCCACGGCATCTCTGTGATAAAACAACATAACTCCACCGACTTTGGGCTCGATTGATTCGTATTTAGGAGGACTATATACCTAGATGATATTATACAGAGTCTGATGATGAAGCCGGAAGGTGGCCACGGCATCTCTTTGATAAAACAACATAACCTCACCGAGCTTGGGCTCGATTGATTCGTAGTGAGGAGGACTTTACATCTAGATGATATTCAGGGTCTGATGATGAAGCTGGAAGGAGGCCACGGGATCTCTGTGATAAATTAACGTAACGTTTTTTTTCCGAATGGAATGGAAAAGGAATGGAATGAAAATGGAATAAAAAGTGTCTTTAAAACGATTGACTATGAGAAAAAATAGTTTAAGAAACCTCAATGTCATTTTTAAAGACCTGTCTATAGATAACCCGCACATAAAGGACCACTCACCAAGGACTCTCCACTCAGAAAGAAAAAAAAGGGTATTATTTCAAGCAAGGCATGATCTGAAAATGGCCATTAGTTTTGATTTTAGCAAGCTTATGCTCCATTGTAATAGCGCCGGAAATATGCCATCGGTTCCTGCTGTCTTAAAGGATTTGAAAGTGCTCACTGCCCATAACAGGGATTCTTCAGTGACTATAGAGTTCGCGAAGTCCCAGTCTTCGGATCCGGGTGTATGCAGAGTCTGCATGTCCCATCCTCCGATATCATTATTCAGGTGACAGTCAGGGAAATGAGTTTGCAGTAGGAGCTCAAATTGCTCTTGCCCCGAAATTGTGTAGTAGCCGTCTGGCTTCTTAAGCGACCCCAGTTTTATTTGTTTGTCCTTAGATACGATTTTCCTCAGTCTTGCAGTTTCACTTTCAGATTGTATTGAGTTACTGTATTTTTTCCAAGGGCATTTTTTGCTTTTGTTTATTTTTACTTTTAACCTGTGTCTAGCTTTTCTATACTCCGCCCAGTCTTCAGCCTGGTCTGTATTCATGGCTCTATTAAAATGGTGTCTTGTCTTTTTTCTCATTTTGCTGAGTTCCTTGTTCCACCACCTAACTTTTATGTGTAAAGTGCCTTGTTTTTCCGTTTTTAGCGGACATGCTTTGTAGTAGCTACTTCTCATAGAGTTGGTTAGAACATCAAGGGTGAGTTCGATGTCTTCCGGGTGGAGCTGTGTATCGGTATTTACAGTGTTTTTGTCGCTAAGATCTCTCTCAAGGTTTTCCTTAAAGAGTGTGACATCAGTCTTTTTTGGATTTCTGTAAGTGCGTGGTTCGTGTTCGCCCACTGCTAAGCTGAATCTGATTCTTCTGTGATCTGAACAGGATACTTCATTGGTTGCTACTCGCCAGTCGTGTATCATATCTGTGATTCCACTGGTCGCTAGCGTGACGTCAATTATAGTTCTGGACCACGAGGTTACGAATGTCGGTTCAGAGCCTCGGTGTAGAATGTTGAGGTTGTATCTTAAAATGAAGTCTACTAAGTCTGCCTCTGTCGTTTGTATCTGGGCATCCCCAGATAGTGCTGTGGGCATTTGCGTCGCAGCCTAGCACGCATTCTACTTTATTGGCTGAGCAATATTGAAGCAAGTTTTCAAGCACTGCTGGTGGTGCTTCGGTCCCTATATCCATATATACCGAGGCTATTAGAATATTGTTTAAGTTGCCTTCAAGACCTGTGTCTGGTTTTACTACTGTAACGTCATCAGTGCACAAATTTGTGCACAGTGCACAATTTGACCACTATATCGCCTGGTGGTAAACGATGATGTGGTCGAAAATGGTGAATATGCAAGTATAGAATACTCTGATTTTCAAGAGGTGCGTGCTGAAATAAAACCGTAAGGTTACTGTGGCAGATTTTTTTATTCATAAGTAAGTTACCTTTTGGTAGCAAGTCAGGTGGAAAATCGATATAATATGCTCCTACCACTTGTAGACGAACACCCGTGTTAGGATTCGAACCAGCAACCTCTCGCATAGAAGACGAGCCATCTTTTACACAAACGGGGGTTTTCTACAACATTGAATATCCCTGAGCAACATTTCTGTCAAATTAGTCCAACAGTTGGTTCAGTGGTTACAAATAAATATACAAACTTTTGTATATAAAAATTGTAGTTGATGTTTATATTTTATTCCTTACACAGGAACCTCGTGAAGTGTGTACCAAGCTACCCGATCTGAGAAAGTACAAGCCCCGTCTATTCACAACCACAGCGCTCCAACAGGCTAAAGTGGAACTAACGTGGGATGCAACCAACCCTAATAGAGCTGAAGCCATCAAGAGTGCTCTCGGTGGCAAAATCGATGACCTAGATCTTAAGGAATATTTGGCTTCTAGCAGTGACAGTGAAGGTAATGAAGCTTGTGTAAAACTATTTTTAACCGACTTCACAAAAAAGGAGGAGGTCCTCAATTCGTCGGAACCTTTTTTTTTTACTCTATGTTCACCGATTACTTGATGATTCCTGAACTGATTTGGAAAATTCTTTTTTGTTTTTGTTGTTCAAAGCCGTATTAAATATATCAACATTTGTATTACGACGCATTTACTTATCTCGACGACTTACTACTAACTACTGGCACCGATTATGTAATAGTTACTGCATCTACTGGCTACTTTGACTAGCGTGACGTTTGAAGTCGGTTCTTTTAGTTTTATAAACTATCTTAAATGATATTTAGGATGCTGCATTTTGTTTTGAAACTGCATGCGCAGCACAAGTCAGATTGGATCTTTGGATCTAACCCGTCTGTACCGTAGTTCTAGTATATTTTGTCATTTGTCGCAATAACCAGTCCCGCGACATTGCATACATAATTAAATAACTCATAATTATGAACATACTTTGTACCAACCAACACTGCAAAAAAGTTTCTATGAAATTTATAAGCAATACTTTCCGTTAAGTTAGGTTGGCTACAAAGTACGTTCATAATTAGGGTATCAACAATGTAGGGAAGTGCCTACTCTTATAACGTAGTAGAGTGATTCAGTACTCTGTGGCAATAACTTTACATGAACAACACGTGTCGAGCGAGCTACACACATAATCCGGGTAACAAAATAGAATATGTGTAAATGAACCTTCAGCTCGGCTTAGCCGCACATCTCTAACAAATACTGCCGAACTGAATGTGCCGACCCAAATATGCATGTAGCGCGCCTCACTTTTAGTATGTGCGCAATGTTGAGTAAAATTAAAGAAAAATTGTTTCGAAGGTAACACTTATAATTTGAACACATTCCCTCTATATTCCATAATTCAGATAGTTTAAAAACTAAAACAACCGACTTTCATGCCGCGTGAGTAAGTTTTAGTAGCAAGTTTGAGATGTTTACATATCTCTGGAGATACTTATCAGATCTCGATGAAATTACAATGGGACCACCTCGGGAGTATGCTAAATTCGAACTAAAAAAGAATTTTCTAAATCAATCCACAATTGGCGAAAATATCGATAAATAAGAACATACAGTCAATCAGTTTTCATCTTTTGTTTGCAGATCTAGGGTTGCCTGTTACGCCGCTATTATGCAGCTGATAGACGGACAATCAGTTCCATTCGGAATATTATTTGTACTGCAATTAGTCTGAATTTTATTTATTTATTATGTTTCATTATTTCACAATGTTTTGGATGAAAATTGTCTGAAGTACTGAAACATGCACTGGGTTGCGGGTGCACGTAATACGGTTGGCAACCGTACATTAATCAGGGGAATTAAACATGTGTTTTAAGTGTGACGTTCGATGTCTAGATAAAAGCTGAATGGCTCAATACCTTTGTTTTTTTTTTGTAGCAAAAGCAATAAGTTATGTTTCTGTTATATCTATAATAATTTTCATTGAATGTGATCTATTTAATGTTATTTCACGTGTGTAAGTGCAAATTTTTAATTTGCCAATATACTGGATAAATGCTTTGACTTTTGATACATAAAAAGTAAATTTCAACTTGCTAGGTCCACCCATTCCTGAGAAAATTGGTAGTGACACACGGACAAGAAAGTGATCTTATAAGGGTTCCATTTTTTACCTTTTGAGTACGGAACCCTAAAAATACATACAGACGAACATAGAACCTCCTCCTTTTTAACCCACTTCAAAAAAAGGAGGAGGTTTCTCAATTCGACCGTATATATATATATATATATATATATATATATATATTTATGTTTGTTCGCGGATAACTTCGTCGTTTCTGAACCGATTTTGATTATTCTTTTTTTGTTCGAAAGGAGATATCCCAAGTGTGGTACCATGGTAATTTTATCGAGGTCTGATAAGTATCTCCAGAGATATTGAGATAAACATCTCAAAATTGGTACTGAAAATGAATAGCGTGGCATTGAAGTCGGTTCTTTTTTAGTTTTTAAACGATATTATTGGAAGTCTGTTAAAAAATTACCTAATCATAAAACTACCCCACGAATTTGGCGCTTTACCGTTCTGCCACTGAGTGAATTTGTTAAAATGTTTATTACAGATGAAAGACCAACCGCAGTGGGCAGTGATTCTAACTCGGATAACGAAGGAGATGACCCCATACAGAAATACAAGAGTTTGCTAGAAGACATTGAGAAGAAAGATGACAAAAAGAAGAATAGAGATATGGAAATGGAGATCACGTGGGGACTCGGCATTAAAGATAAAGCGCAGGAACTTGTTAAGAAGAAATTAGAGGAAGGTGAGGCATTACTTCATACTTATTGTAAAACTTTAGATTAAAGGCAATGCTTAGGATCTGACAAAAATATATTTTGAATGATAACATCAATGATATAGGGATCTGTAAGAATTAAGTTGTATATATATATGCTCGACTTACTAATCAGGTCGCGGGTTTTACCATCGTGCACCAATGATTTTTCCATGAAAAAATTATAAGCTCATTGAGAGTCAGTATTTTAGACCCAGCGTGTTCATCATCTTCGATCACATCATCGCTTACCACCAGGCGAGATAGTAGTCAAACGCTAGTATATCAAATATTTTAAAAAATCCGCATTGTCATTCAGTCTTAGATATATCTATGGTGCAGTAAAGGAAAACGTGACTATATCTAATGTGTTCCTATAACTACCTTAGCTGTAATAACTTACCAACATGTTCGATACAAGACGCTAGCTTATATAATGTATGCTATTTAAAATCCTAGTCTGCACGACTTTCAAACCGTATTTGAGTATGCATTATTTTTCTGTACGGAATTGGTGTCGTTTAACAGACACCACCTTTGGCAGTTTTTATGTAAACCTTGGTTAACTTCTTTAACAAATCTGTATCACTTCCCAGATACCAAAGAATTGACGCCCTTCGAAAAATTGCTCAAGAAACGAAAAGAAAAGAAAAAGCTAAAGAAATTGAACAAAAAGAAATCGCAAGACAATGAGGGATCTGATTCAGAAGCCAGCGACGATATCCCGTCTGATGTAGACATGAATGATCCTTACTTCGCAGAAGAATTCAATAACCCGGAGTTTAAGAAAAGATCTAAAAACAAAAAACTCCAACAAAATGCTGAAGAAAGCAACGATGATGATGATCTAAAAAAAGCTGAATTAGAGCTCCTCTTAGACGATGAAGACGACGGCAAAGCGCATTTCAGCCTAAAGAAAATACAAGAAGCCGAAGCCGGTAATAAAAAATCAAAGAGAAAAAAGAAATTGAAACAAAAAATGATGGAACAGAAGCAAGCACTGCCTGACTTCGAAATCAACGTAAATGACGATCGTTTCTCTGCTTTGTACAACTCTCATTTATATAACATCGATCCCAGCGATTCTAACTACAAAAAGACGAAAAACATGGAGAAGCTTATTCAAGAGAAACTAAAACGTCGTCCCGCAGTATCAGTTGAAGCGCCCGCAGCTAAGAAAACTAAAGACGACGCCGAACTTAGTCTTTTAGTTAAAAATATTAAACGAAAGACAAAAGGTGTGAAACAAAAATAAAAATACTGTTTTGTAAACAATTCGTTTTATTAACTCTGCTCAGGCCAGGTAATTTTCAGTAAAATTGAGGCATGATTTATAAAACCGTCAAAAACAATATTTATACAGTTATCCTTATTACTAAATGGGAATGCTGGCAGCGAGTGCTTTTTTGATTTCTCTTCCTAAGGCTGCTCCTAAAGGCGGCGGGACTGCGTTGCCAACCTGTAAACATTCAATATTAAACAAATTAAGGGTGCGTTTCTTAAACGCACAGGTCTAAATTTCGTACTACTAGATGCGCATAGTCCTCACGCACACAGCGACGGGACGAAAATGAGTCAATAAAATCATCTTGATACATTTATAACTGAATGGTAGTACAGTAGCTAAATGGTTCATTACTTTTGTTTTCTTTTTTAAAATTCAATGCGTTAAATTATGCTTTGACTATGTTTACTTGATAATTGATTATGATTTATTTTATGATTCTGATGTGTATATGTGCGTATATTAATACTGCCTACATGATGGATAAATGATTTGATTTGATTATATATATTTTTTAAACTCTGCTTGTATGTACTTATTTGATATTTTCTTTTTGCAATTTTTTTTTATATCATGCCGGCTAGCGTTTGACCATTATTTCACCTGTTGGTAAGTGATGAAGCAGTCGAGGACGGTAGCATGCTAAATTATGTAAGATGTGCCGTGTTTGAGCTTGTTTTGTCGTGACGAGACCTTTCTCTAGGGGTCAATTTATACCAGAGCGTCGAAGCGCATCGAAGCGTCGATCCAAAACTGAACATAACAAATTCAACCTTAATTCCACAGCGTAACGCACACATTACTTCTGAGATTTTATTACAACCAATCAGCGTTGGTCACGCCACTGAACACGATTTTCGGCTTCGATCATGAGTCATGATCGCTCCACCTCGTTTATCCCAACGGTTGTCGGTTCTTCGGCTAATATGGCCAGCCCACTGCCACTTCAGAATGCTAATTCGCTGAGCTATGTCGATAACTTTAGTTAGTCGGATCACCTCATTTCGGATCGAATCTTCAAAGAAACTCCGAGCATAGCCCTTTCCATTACTCGCTGCGTAACTTTAAATTTGTGGACCAGTCCAACCGTAAGTTTCCACATTTCATCACTGTATGTCATGACGGGTAGGACGCACTGATTGAAGACTTGTCTTTAGACTTTGTGAGAGGCCCTAGGGGTATAAGCTAAGAAAATCTGCCCCGGAAGATATTTGATTGATATTTATACGATACAGAGATGAATGTTTTCCAAACAGCCAGTGCATATTCTTGTAGCGAAGCTCTAATTCGTCACGTTTCTTTTTGACATGCAGCTTCCAGCTTAGCTTTGCGTCTAATGTCATCCCTAGATATTTTGCTTTGCTATCGTAAGGTATTGGTTGATTATTTATGAACACCGGATGGTAGTTTGGTCTCTTATTTGTGAAATCTACGTGTACAGATTTACTTTCGTTGAGCTTTATTCGCCATTGCTTTGTCCATGCAACTATGGAGTTAATTGCTGTCTGAACCTTTTCCACAGCTTCCTCTTGGGTGAGACCTGTAGTATAAGCTAAGAAAATCTGCCCCGGAAGATATTTGATTGATATTTATACGATATGTAGGTACTAATAAAATATGTATTTTTTGAAAGTTTGAGATTTCTAACTCAACAGGTTTTTTTTAAAGCAAAAAATTTAAAAAAACAAAAAAAAAATATTCAAGTCTGACTCTAGCAATTAATCCAATTTTTTTATATATCTTTAGGACTAAAAATAGCTATTATAAAAAAAATTAAGAGCTATATAACATCATAGGATCATAGAAAAATTTTAAAAAAATTTGTTAAATTTAATTTTTTACCATGATACAATTTTGGCACATTAACTAAAAATATTTTTTTTCGTACCTTTAATATTTCCCTATAATAATATAATGTTTATTTAAAAAAAAAGGTACTCCATAGTGAAAAAAAAATTAAAACCACTTTTTGGCCCCTGTCATGAATTTCCATATTATACTTTACATTACATGTAGGGCTTAGTATTCGAATATTCGCCTTATTTACTATTCGAATAAAGTTAACTGAAGTATTCGAATATTAAATAAAAACACATCCAAGGAGCGTATTCGACGCATCTGTTTTATTCACATGACAAAATACGTAGCTGGTTGGTACGGTGGCAACGGCTTCTACCTCGTCAATATTTGCGCATGATCTAGCTACATATAACAATTCGTGTGGAGATGGCTCCATTCGGCTTTGACTCCATCGAAAGGGAGCGTTCAAGTATTACGTAACGCAATTTGGGGGGGGCGGGGGGGTCTCGTAAAACGTTACGATGCGTTACAGGGGCGAGAGGGGGTCTTTCTTACAACACGTTACGTAACATTATTTCTTTTTTTATATAAAAAATTAGGGAATTAAAACTCCCAAATTGGCAACCCTTTTCGTTTTCGTTTTACGGGGAATCCCTCGATTGTATAAAACTATTAAAACTATACCAAGAATAAAAACGATAACATAACTTTTTGCGACCAGGGTAAAAATGATCACTTGAGTGTTACGTAACGTTTAGAGAGGGGGGGAGGGGTACAGAAAAACGTTACGGAGCGTTACAGTGGGGGGAGGGGGGTCAAAAATCTTCAAAAATTGCGTTACGTAATACTTGAACGCTCCCAAACCTGGTCTGTTCTGGAATCTTTGCAGCGATGACAAGTTGATTGGCGATGTATCCAAGTGCTGAGAGGTCTATACAATAACGCTACCATAGCCGTCCAGATCCAGAACCGGCAGGCTGAACCTATTTCCATGCATCGTGGTGTGAGACAAGAGGATGTTATATCCTCCAAATTGTTCACAAATGCTATGGAGGATATGTTCAAGACGCTGGACTGGGATAGACACGGAATTAACATTAATTTTTTTATTTTTTTTGTAGTGATTCATCTACTTCACGTAGATGTCTCACTGCTATTACAATCTAGCCTTCTAATTAGGCTAATAAGTAATTTGATTTTAACTTAATTTACTATTAAAATATTACTAAGAATGTGTCCATTAACACTTTTCCTAATGTCTCTATTAAGGGGTAGACACTTTGTTATTGTGTTCTTTTATATAGCGTTCACTATCACTACACTTATGCTGACTTAGTAAAATATCACTAAAGTAATTCGAACGGTTTTACCCTTTTTAGTCTTCTAACTATGTCCGTCGTAAGCTCGTCGAGGAGCTGGATAGCCTCGACGTTCACATGATGGTGAAGTCTGCGATCGTGAGCTTCAGCATATTGTTTTATCGTTTTAGCGACGTGTTCCACTTTAAGGTCATCATTTCTTATGTACCAGGGTGCCTTTACAATGCTCCTGAGTACTTTGTTTTGAAATCTTTGTATAATCTGTACGTTGCTCTGTTTGGTGCATCCCCATAGCTGGACACCATAAGTCCATATTGGCTTAAGGACCTGTTTATATAATAGCATTTTGTTATGCACTGACAGAGATGAATGTTTTCCAAACAGCCAGTGCATATTCTTGTAGCGAAGCTCTAATTCGTCACGTTTCTTTTTGACATGCAGCTTCCAGCTTAGCTTTGCGTCTAATGTCATCCCTAGATATTTTGCTTTGCTATCGTAAGGTATTGGTTGATTATTTATGAACACCGGATGGTAGTTTGGTCTCTTATTTGTGAAATCTACGTGTACAGATTTACTTTCGTTGAGCTTTATTCGCCATTGCTTTGTCCATGCAACTATGGAGTTAATTGCTGTCTGAACCTTTTCCACAGCTTCCTCTTGGGTGAGACCTGTAGCCATAATGGCTGTGTCATCCGCGAAGGTTGCGATAGTGTTATTTTCTAAATGAGGAATATCACAGGTGTATAATACGTACAGGACCGGACCTAAAACACTGCCCTGTGGTACTCCAGCCTTTATCTGCTTTAGTTCAGAGTATGAGTCATCTTGTCTTATCCTAAACATTCTTTATGTTAAGTAAGACTCAAGAATATCTGCAAACTGTTTAGGAAGCATATTTGTCAGTTTGTGTATAAGACCCTTATGCCAAACTTTGTCGAACGCTTGAGCTACATCCAAGAAGACGGTAGTGCAAACTTTCTTTTCTTCCAGAGCATTTTCTATGATGTTGGTGATTCGATGAACCTGGTCTATGGTGGAGTGATTTTCCCTAAATTCAAAGAGGTAGTCAGGAATAAGTTTTCTTTCTTCTATAATGGGTTTCAGCCTTTTCAAGGCAATTTCTCGAATAACTTCGATATTATTGGTAACAGAGAGATTGGTCTATATGATGTTGCATCTTGGGGAGGTTTACCAGGCTTCTGGATCATAATAACTTCAGCTATTTTCCACAAGTCGGGCACGTATTGAAGTCTGAATGACGCATTGATGAGTGTTGTTAGTTTAACTAGCGCTTTTCGAGAAAGATTTTGGAGTAATTCACCTGTAATCAAATCATATCCCGGCGTCTTTTTCTTTTTAAGCTTTTTGATTTCATTGTAAACTTCTCTTGGTGTTGTAAGCTTAATTTCAATATCATCTTGGGATGTTTCAGTTAGCGCAAAGTTATGGTCCATATCCTCATTAGGCTGAAATATCAAGTCTAAGTGTTGTGCAAATCTAGAAGCTTTCTGTTCATTGCTGACGGCCCAACTCCCGTTAATTTCTTTTATAGGTGGGACCTGCAGAGTAGATTTTTTAAGGTTTTTAGTGGTTTTCCACAATGAATAGTTGGTTGAACGATCACTTGTCAGATGACTCAAGTAAGTGTTCATAGATTCGTCATTGAAAGCTTGTATTGTCTTGCGAAGTTTTTTTGTTAAGTTGTTCAGGAGCATTTTGTCTTTTGGACATCTTGTCATATGCCATTGCTGTCTTCTCTTATTAGCTATCATATCTCTTATTTCTATGGGATAATAATTACCTCTAATTTTCTTTTTGTATTTTGGTGTATTTTTCCAGGCACATTGTTGAATGTCAGTTATGAATTTTTTAAAATCTATATCTACTTCATTTGGACATTTTAATGAAGTTTTTAGGTCAATTACATTGTCTAAATCTATCTTGAAGCTTTCCCAATCTGTGTTTTTATTTGCCAAAGATGGATTTGTCAATTATGTTCTCACTTATCGATAGAATTATCGGTGAGTGGTCAGAGTTCATATCATAACCTTCCTGAATATGCAAAAAGCTTGGTGATACATTTTTATAAATAAAAAAATCTATGAGGTCAGGAATCTTCAAAGGATCAGTGGGCCAGTAAGTTGGCTTGCCTGTTGATATGACATCGCAGTTGCATTCTCTAATAGCGGTTAATAGTTCTTTTCCTTTGGTGGTAGTCAGTCTCGATCCCCAGTAGGTATTTTTAGCATTAAAATCACCTCCCAGTATAAATCTGTTACCTAGTTCTTTCAGAAAACTTTTGTACTGTTCCACCTTTAGTGCGTGCTTAGGCGGACAGTATATCGATGATATTGTAATGGGATACCTTTTAGTTTCAAGTTGAATAGCAACTGCTTGTATATGTTGTTCTTCAAACTTATGTTTTTCGAAGTGATTGATATTATCTCTTATAATAATAGCGCTGCCTCCTCTAGCGGTATTATCCGGGTGCAGAGCATGGTAAGTTTTATATCCTTGTAGTCTGATGTAGGATTCACGTGTAAAATGTGATTCGGAAACAAGACAAATATCAATATTTTCTGTATTGAGGACTACCTGTAGTTCGTTTCGATGATGAAGCAGTCCATTAGCATTCCACGCCATTATATTTAGTGATTTATTCATGATGCATGTTTTGAAGTAGCTATTTTAGTGCTGTTTTCTAGTTTTTTCAATCTACTGTCAAATGAGGTCATAAGTGACAAAATTTGATTAATTTTTTCGTCAATATTGGACCTTTCCTGCTGAGTTTTATGAGGCTGTGGTAATCTCTGTTGCTGAGTCCCTTTAGTCATTTGAGCATACGTAATGTTTTTAGTTACGCTTTGTGTCTTTTTGGTATTATTTGCACTTGGCGCCTGGGTAGTGGTAGTTGTGACATTTTTCTTAGTTTGCTTATTTTTTAAGCTTTGTAATTCCTTGGCTACTATGCATCCTCTGTAGTTAGCAGGGTGCGGTTGACCACAGTGAACACATTTCGGTTTAGCATCTTCTGGCTTCTGACAGTCTCGAGTCAAATGCTTGCCTGTACATTTAACGCATCGTGGTTCCTTGGAACAGTACTTTTGTGTGTGCCCATATGATTGGCACCTCTTACATTGGGGGAGTAGTCTGGAGGTTTTCACAGGTTCGATCTCCACTTTGCATCCTAATATAATCCTTATATTGTAAATTTTATTTATATCTTCATTTTTTTCGAAAGAAAGCAGAAACATATTAAGTGGTTCCTTCTTCCTCCAGCTGAGTTTGTTGACCGCACTAAGAATTTTAAATCCATTGAGTGCCAGGTCACTCGCTATTCTATCAGGCATACACGAAGAATGAAGATTTTTAGCCATCACTCTTATAGGTCTATCCTGCTTGTTTTCGTAAGAATGCCAACGTAAGTTATTTTGTGACAGCAATTTCGTAATACTTCTGTACGAATCTTCATCGTGCGTATTTATCTTCGCACATTCGCTGTTCATTACTTTTATGGTAAACGTGTCCTTAGGAACGCTTGTTAGTAGAAAGTCGTAGAACGCCTGATAATTTCGGACGTCTTCAACAACAATTGGTGGAGGTTGAGGAGGTTTCTTTATTTTTTCTTTAGTGATCTGACTAGGGGGATCATCTTTCGTGGGGGAGGGAGACTTTAGCAACTTCCTTTTCTTCCTACCTTTTTCTCGCACCCACTCGGTTTCTTTAGCGAGCTCCTCTTCGTCGGTTTCGTACTGGACTGCGGCTGTAGGTTCCTCATTACTAGGCTGTTTAGTTGGAACAGTGTCATTCTGCTCCCGAACATGTTTAAGATGGCACTGAAGCTCGTGGATCTGGTTTTGTAGTTCACCAACAAGATCCTGTAATTTAATACGCTGTCTTCTTTCGTCTTCGAAACGATCATATAGCAATCGCTCCGTTTCCGTTGATAAAGTTATCTTTGTAGGTGAAGCCATAGTTATTAGCTGCTTCGCCTTAACATTTGTTTACACAAAATTAGCTTGTTGCACTCACTACGCGTATCTGGGTCATCGCGATGACCGTATAAGCAGTGCACTCGCGACGGCTAAGTAGGCTGCTGCGTCAGCGCCTTACCCGAGTGGACTAGAGCAAGCGCAACGCGAACGCGACCTTTCTCTACGGAAGTAGCGAGCCCACTGAACACATTAACATTAATGGCAAATACCTCTCATACTTGCGATTTGCGGACAACATCGTCATCGTAGTAGAAATGCTGCAAGATATGCTGAACGGCCTAGCTGATTCTTCTCAATGCATTGGTCTCCGGTTGAACTTGAATAAGAGCAATGAGCAAAATCGCAGTACAAGGCAGTATTCTCAAAGTTGCTAAGGAGTATGCTTACCTCGGGCAAACTCTGCAGTAGGGTAAAAACCAACTTCGAGAAAGAAGCCAATAGAAGAATACAGCTGGGCTGGGCAGAATATGGGAAACTGCGTCGTTTTTTCACATCGCCAATGCCACAAAGTCTAAAGACGAAAGACTTTAATCAGTGCGTCCTACCCTTTATGACACACGGTGCTGAAACGTGGACACTCGCGGTTGCTCTCATCCACAAATTTAAAGTCACTCAGCGAACTATGAAAAGGGCTATCTATGCTCGGAGTTTCTTTGATGGATCGAATGAAATGAGGTTATCCGACAAAGAATTAAAGTAATGGCACATACTAGTAGCTTAGCGGATTAGGAAAATGAAGTGCCGGCCATATTAGCCGAAGAACCGACAACCGTTAGGGTATCTAAACGAGTTCTTTAGTGGAGACCGCGGATTGGCAAACGTAGTATAGGACACCCTCAGACTAGGTGGAGCGATGATCTTCGCAAGGCGGCTGGAAAGGGCTGGATGAGAGTAGTCAAAAATCGTGCTCAGTAGCGTGCAATTCGATAGGCCTATGTCAAGCAGTGTACTAATATAGGCTGATGATGTGGAGATGGCATCTTTTGAAGCTGGGGTCCTAAGAATGTCCACTTGATGTAAGCCTATAACTTGCTGCTTTCGATTCCCCCAACCAGTGTGGAACCTGAGAGAGTATTCTCGTCGTAATGTTCAGCTGTCGCAAAAGCGCCTTAAATGATGACACATTTGATTATTTGTCATTCCTAAGGTCATATTTTCAGATAATCAAGTAATATAACATGTAAAACATAAGTTTTAGAAGCATTTACGAGTAGTTCTAGAAATTATTTTTTTTGTGATTAAAAAAATTAAAAGGCATTTTTTTGTGAATTTCAAAAAAAATAGTTTAGCTTTTCGTTTTTTTTAATGTACATAATATACATAAATACTGTTGTACGGGTATGTGAAGCTTTCAGAAAACATCGAGTATTGTGTTTTAGTTAGGAAAACATAGTATATCCCTGATTATTCGAAATATTCGTAGGTTAGTAGGTATGGTACTATTCGAAATATTCGAATAGATAAAATGAACGAAAATTCCAAGCCCTAATTACATGCTCGCTTTTAATTGCTTTTTAGGGTTCCGTACCCAAAGAGTAAAACGGGACCCTATTACTAAGACTCCGCTGTCCGTCTGTCTGTCTGTCTGTCTGTCTGTCCGTCTATCACCAGGCTGCATCTCATGAACCGTGATAGTTAGACAGTTGAAATTTTCACAGATGATGTATTTCTGTTGCCGCTATAACAACAAATACTAAAAATAGAATAAAGTTAAAAATAATAGAGGGACCCCATACAAGAAACGTGTTTTTTTTCGGCATTTCAATGTAACGCCATCTATGAACGCTTAGTTAGGTAAACGTCGCATAGATGGCGTTATAAGAAATAATTATTTTTTGCTGGTGAAAAATGATAGTGGTATTATTTGCTCGATCTTATAAAATACTGTAGTGTGGTACGGAACCCTACGAGTGCGAGTCCGACTTGCACTTGGCCAGTTTTTTTTCTGCTATTCATGTAACCATATCTTCGAGCATTTACCAATGGAGATGTTAACGCAAGGCGTACCCTAATATAATAAACAATAATGGCTATATAGCCAGCAGAGCTGGCTATATAGCCATTATTGGCCATATGAGCGTGTGTAACTACACTGTATTTTTAATACTGTGTGCGTGTTTCAAGCTAGTGTGCGGGATCGTTAAAGTGAGTGATTTGTGTGTGTGCAATGCGTGTTTACCTCGTCCCCCGTAGGTATCGGCAGAAAAAAAAATTTGCGGATTACAACGTTAACATCTCCATTGGTAAATGCTCGAAGAACCATATACATCATCTATTAAAAATAATATTAATTTTCAAAATAACAATACCTATTCTATTGTAAAAGTAAATAAATAAAACATTCAAATATCAATTGTATTATTCAATCTTAGTTAGCTATGTTTCAAGGAACAACATATAATTATGACACTTTATTAGTGTTCCGTAGCCGAATGGCAAAAAACGGAACCCTTATAGGATCATTATTCTGTCTGTCTGTCCATTAGTAGTTTCGGAATAAAGTGGCTGGTATAATACGTAGTTACGTTAGAATAGTTTCGAAATTCCATCCCCGACACAAAAAGAAGGGAGTGTTAAGTTTGTCTGTAGATACTAACACAGGAAGGTAAAGGCTAATAACGTATGTATATGATTTGCTTATTCGTTCAGCATACAAACCACCAAGGAATATTTAATACCCTGCCTGAGCCTGTGTTTCCGGTTAAGTACAATATGGGGGGTCTTCAAATCGCAAGTGAATCTTCTGAGTAAGCACGCTCCATCATCAATCGGATCATCACTTAACATCAGGTGAGATAGTGGTCAAGTGCTACCCAGTTCGGTGTAAAAAAAAATGTAACAGTACCTCTCGATGATTATCTTGCAGCGTTCCAGCCAGTATGTAGGTGTCAGGGAAGCCCTATGAGAGCGCACACTCTCTACTTGTAATACAGCATGTAACAGTACCTGTCGATGTTTATCTTGCAGCGTTCCAGCCAGTATGTTGGTGTCTGGGAAGCCCTGTGAGAGCGCACACTCTCTACTTGTAATACAGCATGTAAAAGTACCAGTCAATGTTTATCTTGCAGCGTTCCAGCCAGTATGTAGGTGTCAGGGAAGCCCTGTAAGAGCACACACTCTCTACTTGTAATACAGCATGTAACAGTACCTGTCGATGTTTATCTTGCAGCGTTCCAGCCAGTATGTTGGTGTCTGGGAAGCCCAATGAGAGCGCACACTCTCTACTTGTAATACAGCATGTAACAGTACCAGTCAATGTTTATCTTGCAGCGTTCCAGCCAGTATGTTGGTGTCTGGGAAGCCCTGTGAGAGCGCACACTCTCTACTTGTAATACAGCATGTAACAGTACCAGTCAATGTTTATCTTGCAGCGTTCCAGCCAGTATGTAGGTGTCAGGGAAGCCCTGTAAGAGCACACACTCTCTACTTCTAATACAGCATGTAACGGTACCTGTCGATGTTTATCTTGCAGCGTTCCAGCCAGTATGTAGGTGTCTGGGAAGTCCTGTGAGAGAGCACACCCCCTACTTGTAATAAAGTATGTAACGGTACCTGTCGATGTTTATCTTGCAGCGTTCCAGCCAGTATGTAGGTGTCTGGGAAGCCCTGTAAGAGCACACACTCTCTACTTGTAATACAGCATGTAACGGTACCTGTCGATGTTTATCTTGCAGCGTTCCAGCCAGTATGTAGGTGTCTGGGAAGCCCTGTAAGAGCACACACTCTCTACTTGTAATACAGCATGTAACGGTACCTGTCGATGTTTATCTTGCAGCGTTCCAGCCAGTATGTAGGTGTCAGGGAAGCCCTGTAAGAGCACACACTCTCTACTTGTAATACAGCATGTAACAGTACCTGTCGATGTTTATCTTGCAGCGTTCCAGCCAGTATGTTGGTGTCTGGGAAGCCCTATGAGAGCGCACACTCTCTACTTGTAATACAGCATGTAACAGTACCAGTCAATGTTTATCTTGCAGCGTTCCAGCCAGTATGTTGGTGTCTGGGAAGCCCTGTGAGAGCGCACACTCTCTACTTGTAATACAGCATGTAACAGTACCAGTCAATGTTTATCTTGCAGCGTTCCAGCCAGTATGTAGGTGTCAGGGAAGCCCTGTAAGAGCACACACTCTCTACTTCTAATACAGCATGTAACGGTACCTGTCGATGTTTATCTTGCAGCGTTCCAGCCAGTATGTAGGTGTCTGGGAAGTCCTGTGAGAGAGCACACCCCCTACTTGTAATAAAGTATGTAACGGTACCTGTCGATGTTTATCTTGCAGCGTTCCAGCCAGTATGTAGGTGTCTGGGAAGCCCTGTAAGAGCACACACTCTCTACTTGTAATACAGCATGTAACGGTACCTGTCGATGTTTATCTTGCAGCGTTCCAGCCAGTATGTAGGTGTCTGGGAAGCCCTGTAAGAGCACACACTCTCTACTTGTAATACAGCATGTAACGGTACCTGTCGATGTTTATCTTGCAGCGTTCCAGCCAGTATGTAGGTGTCTGGGAAGCCCTGTAAGAGCACACACTCTCTACTTGTAATACAGCATGTAACGGTACCTGTCGATGTTTATCTTGCAGCGTTCCAGCCAGTATGTAGGTGTCTGGGAAGCCCTGTAAGAGCACACACTCTCTACTTGTAATACAGCATATAACGGTACCTGTCGATGTTTATCTTGCAGCGTTCCAGCCAGTATGTAGGTGTCTGGGAAGCCCTGTGAGAGAGCACACCCCCTACTTGTAATAAAGTATGTAACGGTACCTGTCGATGTTTATCTTGCAGCGTTCCAGCCAGTATGTAGGTGTCAGGGAAGCCCTGTGAGCGTGCACACTCCCTCACTGTAACGACGCGGTGTTGTTCCGGGTGCAGCACGCGGCCCTGCTTGCCCATGGGCTCGGGATCCGTCACCGTCGTGCTGAAGTACCCGTCCCAGGATATACGACCTGGGAAATAAGGATTTACATTTAGGTATAGTTTCGCCAGTTCTTGATAATTTTTAGATAGTTGACTGATGTCTGAAATACAACGCCATGTAAAAGTTGTAGTCCATATGGCAGATCTAGTTAAGAGGATTCGAATGCGTGGATAGAGTCTATCCATTATGTATAACACCGGGCTATCTAATATTACTTTGTTTGTATTTTATTTTAAACCGATGTGAACTCTTTTCCACAAATCCCCTATATCCTGACCCTCTATGAGACGAAATATGTTGAAAAAAGTTCACAAAACCCCATTAATAGGGATTTGTGGAATAACCCATCATCATAAAATCAAACTAATCTAAAGTCTAACATTTCGATGCGCAAAAAGTAATGTTTTGTCTGTTTGGCGGTGCACAAGTCGAGAGAAACGCGAGTGTGATGAGCCGTCATATCAATGACAGTTTACTTCCCGCGCTGTCATCACGCGACAGTACCGGTGCGTACCAATCCTAATCCTAACTATCCTAACTAATATTATAAATGCGAAAGTATCTCTGTCTGTCCGTCTGTCTGTCTGTGTCACTTTCACGCCGAAACCACTGAACCGATTTAAAAGAAATTTGGTACACAGATAGTCTAGAGCATGAGAAAGGACATAGGCTACTTTTTAATGCGAAAATAGGGTTGTAAGGGGTTGAAAGGGGGGATGAAAAGTTGTATGGAAGTATCGTCATTTTAAGAGCTAGAAACTTTAAACTTATTTTTTAGGCTGTTGATTCGATATAAATAAATATGACATTCAAAGTTTGTAAAAGTTTTACCCTCAAGGGTGTAAAATAACAATAGGGGATGAAATTTTGTATGGAAATATGTAAGGTTCATATGAATGTTCTACTAAACGGATTTAAATGGAATTTAGTACACAGATAGTCTAGAGCCTGAGAAAGGACATAGGCTACTTTTTAATGCGAAAAAGGGTTGTAAGGGGTTGTAAGGGGTTGAAAGGTGGGATAAAAAGTAGGCATGGAAGTTATAGCTACTTTTATTTCACTATCACTTCGTGAAGTTATTTTTTATTATCACTGTTATATCACGCATGAAAAATCATGACCGTTATATTTTGTTAGTGACGATTATTGTCACAATGGTGCATTATTTTTCCGCCTGTTACTTGTCGCACTCGCAGTGATACCGAATTGATTTGATATTGTGCTATTGAATAGATTGATGCGATACTAATTAGCTAAGCAAGAACTAAACGTATGTTTTATTAAGAAAACAGTGAGCACGTGAGACACGGCGCGACGCGCAGCGACAAGTAAAGATTACAAGTGAGTGAATTCGAAGTGATATCCTTCCTGTCTCACGACTTCACGAGCCACGGTGTGAATTCACTGGCATTATAAATTTCAAGTACCTATTTAATCAAAACCTTACCGTATTTAAAATAAGACTCATTTTCATTTGAAGTTTTTGTAACGCAGCGTTATTTACCGAAGTAAGTGAAAAATAACTTCAGATAAATTTAAGGCTAAACGTGTTGAGAATAAGATCCAATTTAACTTAAACAAATCCTCTATTCTAGCCGGTGGCACGTGTCGCTCTCATGTTGTAGCTAATGCAATGTCTCTTTCGCACGATGTGATTCTGCGAATTATAATGTAGCTTGACCCGCGTGATAAATCACGCACGCGCTATGTTTAACAGACGGTTTTGATGCACATAACTGGCGTTGCACGTGAATTTTGTTTTCACTAGTGATTTAACTAGTGATGCGTGATATGTTCCATGCCTAATAAAAAGTTGTATGGAAGTATTGTCATTGTAAAAGCTAGAAGGTTGAAACTTCTTGTTTAGGCTGTTGATTCGATATAAATAAATATGACATTCAAAGTTTGTGAGGAGAAAGGGGGAGGGGGAAGGGAGGGGAGGGGAGGTGGAAGTGAAGGGGAAACCGGGAGGGAGGTAAGCGGAAAGGGAGGGGAGTGGGGGGAAGGGGAGGGGAGAGGGGAAAGGGGAAGGGAGGAGAGTGAGGGGAAAGGGGAGGAGGAGAGGAAAGTGAGGGGAAGAGGAGAGGGAGGGAGTGGAGGGAAGAGAGGGGAGAGGAAAGTGAGGGGAAGGAGAGGGGAATGGAGAGAATAGAGAAGGGAGGGGAGGGGGAGAGGGAAGTGAGGGGAAGAGGGGGAGGGAAGTGAGGGCAAGAGAGAGGGGGGGAGGTGAGGGGTAGGGAGAGGGGGGAGGAGAGATTACCGTGGCGTGGTACGTTGCGGTGTAGGTGGGATACGCATGTGTCTTATTTGTAAAATAATTAGCCTAAATAATTAAAAATGCTACCAAAAGCCACTATTCCACGTGGACGAAGTCGCGGGTACAGCTAGTTTTTAACCGACTTCAAAAAAAGGAGGAGGTTTCTCAATTCGATTTGTATATATATATATATATATTTTAACCGACTTCAAAAACAGGAGGAGGTTTCTCAATTCGACCGTATATATATATATATTTTTTTTATGTTTGTTCGCGGATAACTTCGTCGTTTATGAACCGATTTTGATTATTCTTTTTTTGTTCGAAAGGAGATATCCCAAGTGTGGTACCATGGTAATTTTATCGAGGTATGAGAAGTATCTCCAGAGATATTGAGATAAACATCTCAAAATTGGAACTGAAAATGAATAGCGCGGCATTGAAGTTGGTTCTTTTTTAGTTTTTAAACGAAATTATTTTTTTTAATGTTTGTTCGCGGATAACTTCGTCGTTTATGAACCGATTTTCATTATAAATTTTTTGTTCGAAAGGAGATATCCCAAGTGTGGTACCATGGTAATTTTATCGAGGTCTGATAAGTATCTCCAGAGATATTGAGATAAACATCTCATAATTGGTACTGAAAATGAATAGCGCGGCATTGAAGTCGGTTCTTTTTTAGTTTTTAAACGATATTATGTATATTTTATATCCGTGCCGGGGTGTACTGTACTGCAAAATGTACTAACCGTACAGTCCCGCCCAGTTGTTATGTCTGTTCCCTGTGTGAGGCAAACACCACGGTATGAGCGTGTTCTCCTGTTTGTCTTGCGGGGAGCACGTGCGTCCCGCAGCGCAGGCACACACGCCACGCAGTGCGCCGGTAGACGATCGACCTGATCGTTTGTCGTCGTAGCGGTATTGGAGGACCTGTCAAAAATATCATTTAGACTGAAAAATATAAAATACAACCGCGACTGAACTAGAAAACAGCTGATGATTTTTAAACGGTTTCAAAAATCGAATTATATATTACCTTGCACTTGGTGCCGTCGGAGAGCATGACGGAGAGGTTGGGCAGGTCGCGCCAGTCGGAGCCGGGCGCGGTGGGCACGCGGGCGATGCGCGCCATGATCAGCGGCGCCATGTTCTTGCAGATGTGGTCGCGCAGCCGGCCGGCGTCGCGGCGGCCGCGCACCACGCGCTGGAAGTGGCTGTCCGGCGCCGAGCCGTACTCCATCTCGAGGCGCGCGGCGCCGTTGGCCACCGGCGGCAGGTCGCTCATCGCGTCGCGGATGGTGCACGTGCGCCGCGGCGCGCCCTCGTCCCAGCGCACGTTGGTCGCGAACCGCTTGCCGTCCACCGTGGTGGTGAGCGAGCACGCGCGCCGCGAGAACACGTGCGTCGGCTCCGGGTACAGCGGCAGCCGCGCGCCCGGCGCCGCCGCCAGGATGATGAGCCGCCGCCGCGTCTGCGGCACGCCGTAGTGCCCCGCCTGCACCACGCCGAACGTGCACTGGTACCCCATCGCCAGCAGCGCGCGCAGCGTCAGCTTCAGCACCATCCCCTTCTTGAACGCGACGAAGTTGCGCACGTTCTCCAGGATGAAGTACCGCGGCCGGTAGAAGTCGCAGTACGACAGGTACGTGGCCACCAGCGAGTTCTTGAAGTTGGAGTACTCGCGCGAGTTGAACCGGTTCATGCCGGAGAAGCCCTGGCAAGGCGGGCCGCCGCACAGCAACTCCACCTCGCCGCGGCGCGGCAGGCGCAGGCCGGCGGCGCCGTGCGACGCGCCCGACATCGCCTCGCTCAGTAGCGCGTTGCAGTCCTCGTTGAAGACTACGCACTCGCGGTTGTTGAGCTGATACGCGTGCGCGGCCGCCGGTTCGTTCTCGATCGCCCAGCGACAGTCGGCGGCGCCGGCCGCGTGCAGCCCGGCCGACAGCCCGCCGCACCCCGCGAACACGTCCAGTGTGCGCAGCGGCCGCGCGCGCGCCGAGCTGCCGCCCGCCTCGCCCTCCGCCGGCTTGCTCGACTTGCCCTTGCCCTTCCCCTTATCCTTGCCGCGGTCGCGGCGGCCGACGGCGACGGCGTGCGGCGGCGCGTCGACGACAGCGCGCGCGGCGTGGTCGTACGCCGCGCGGAAGTAGACGCGCGAGGGGTCGCGCTCGAGCCACTCGTGCAGCGGCTCGCCGGGCGGCGCGTTGCTCTCGTGCAGCAGGTGGCAGGGCCCGGTCACCGCGGAGAAGGGCACCTCGCGCAGCTCGTCGCTCCAGTAGACGAGGTTGAGGTCCTCGCGGTGCGGGAACCTGTCGGCGGTGTTCTCGGGGCGGTACATGACGTTCACCTTGAGGTAGATGTCCTGCGGCACGACGAGCGGGCCGGCCCCGGCGGCGGTCACGGCGGCCACGTGGCCCACACAGAACGGCTCGCCGGTGTCGAGGTTGGAGCCGCGCAGGTTGTTGTCGCTCTTCCGGTAGTACTCGGTGTAGATCTCCTCATCCACCTTCTCTATCTTCGGTCTGCGTTCGTCGGCCGCGATGTTGTACGAGTTCTTCAGCCGGAATGTCCCCGGCCGGAGGAACACGCCGCATCCCTTCCTGTAGTCGTGGTTCTGCCACCGGACCGAGCTCCACTCCGTCCTGTTCTGTTCGGGTACCGCTTCCGATTTTTCGGTCAGCTTGCCGACGACCTTCGGGATATTTGTGGCGTCCTTCCTGGTTTTCCGCTCGCAGGACGGACAGAATCTGTGTTTCCGGAGGTCGTTAGGGCACGCGGGGTCCTCGGGGAGATCCTCGAAGCGGGCGGTGAACCTCTCGTAGTACTTGTTGTAGAAGTACGTCTTGCCATCGTCCTCGCAACTTTTCTCCTCGACTTCCTCGCCCCCGAGGTGGAACCAGTCGGCAGGGATCTCCCTGCGCTCGACGCACGCTTTCCTCAGTATGGAAGAGAGCGGTGCCCCGTGGCAGCACCGGTCCCCCAGGAACACCTCGCGCGGGTCGCCCACCTCGCCCAGCACGGTATCGGCGGCGCGCACGAACACCTCGCCGTGGAAGTACCCCACCTTCGGGTTGTACGTCTCCTTCCACATGTAGACCACGCGCGCGACCAGCGCCGGTATGTTCGGCTGCGAGGTCTCCAACATTACGAAGTCGCCGTTGCAGAGCTCCGAGTCCTCGATCTCCACCTTGTCGTAGTAAACTTTGGTTGCGTCGGCCTTGACGGGTTCGCCGATCCACCGGATTTTCCGGCTGGTGCCGATCAGCTTGACGGGCACGGCGTCGTCGATCTTGTCTTGGTGTTTCTTCTCCGCGGTATGGTGGTCCGGCTCGTCGTCGGTGTCCGAGTCCTCGGCCTGCTCGACGGCCATGTTGGGGCAGAAGCGGCGCACGCAGGCTTTTTTGGTGCGGCCGTGTCCGCCGAACTTGGCCATGGCTCGGCAGGCGTTACACTCGCCGCAATCGGGCAGCTGGCACGCCTCGCACACGCCGCACCGCTTCCGTCTCAGCACCAGCTCGTGGTTGGTCTTGTCCAGCTGATTGGAGAAGAAGCTCTCGAATGTCTTTCTGACGAGCGGCGTGGTGGTCGCCTTGGTCCAAGCTTTCTTGTCCACTTTCTTGAATTCGATTTTAGCTCGCTTCCGTTTTCCGAACTTAATTCCCATCAACTTTACCAGCTCTCTCATGCACGGGAGCGTGATCAGGGGCTCGTCGTCTTCGTCGGCCTCCAAGGTGACCACTTGGTCGCACACGAAATGCGCGTGTTTGTGTAACATCTCCTCGCTCATCATTTTATCGTTCAACTCGGGAATAGTGGAACCTCGCACTTTCGAGAGCAGATCTTCGTACGAGGGCTGCAGATAATGGTACTCTTCGAGATATTCTACGACCACTTTGCTGATCCAGATTTTTTCGTAGAGATTATCCATGAGGGGCTTGTATTGGTCACTGGGTTTCAGTAAGTTATATTCACCAAATTCAGTAGAGAGGGTTATGCAGTTTCTATCTCCTCCATCAAAACCATGAATGAACCTAAAAGTTACAAAAGAAATATCATGCAACATATTCAAAAACTATATCATTTTCACATCTTTAGTTATTATGACATCATCATTACATTTGCCATCATGACTGAGTAACAAACAAAACCAAATGTAATGTAGTTGCATATAATTTTGGATTAACTACCATTCTATGATGGGGCCGACATCTTTCACCGCCACTGATTCCTCATCAATCTCCCCTGACTCCGAGCATATAGATTTAAGGTATCCCGACACATAAATCCTGACATCATTTTCCACGAGGCCACTGTCTATTGCACAAAGGTGACCTTGCTTGTCATATATTGAGAAACCTGTTATGTTAGTTTGTGGTCTTTCCGTAATGTCTCCTTCATCACCTGCAATAGAAAATAAACTTGATTCATAGGTCCTTGTAATATATGCTATACACAACAAAATTTCTGTAATACTCTTCAAAGAAACATAATAGAAAATATTCACTTTTTTTAAATATTTTTACTAGAAGTGCCATTTATTTAGTAAAAACCATTCTATCATAAAAGACATCAAAGAAGTTAAAGCCAAATCGGTTCAAACTTTGAACCCCTGTTTCATCCCCTTAAAGAGTGAATTTTGAAAAATTCTTTCTTAGCGGATACCTACGTCAAAATAACTATCTGCATGCCAAATTTTAGTGCAATCCGTAACAATATTGATTTCAGACTTTGTTGCCCCACTTCACCCTTTTAGGGGTGGCATTTCAAAAAAGTCAGAAACACTTATTTACTTATTTATTTACTGAAGTACTTGTGCGAAGTTTCAAATAAAAAAGACTATCTTATCTTGTTTCTCCATACAAACTTTGAACCCCCGTTTCATCCCCTTAAGGGGTGAATTTTGGAAAATCCTTTCTTAGTACACGTACTAAGACAAATTAACCCTCCAAATTTCAAGTCTCTACGACCAGCAGTTTAGGCTGTTCGTTGTCTGTCAGTCAGTATGTCAGGATAAATTCAATTTCAATTCAATTCAATATTCATTTATTCCAATTTGGTACATTGTAAACTTTTGAAAGTTAAAAATTTACAATCAAATAAAATATCTTATATATCAACGATAATAAATTCTTATAGTATAAGATAGTATAAGATAAAAATTCTTATAGTATAAGATTTCACTGATTACTTCAAAATAATAAAAACTGACAAGTCTAGTTGGACTCGCCCACCGAGGCACACCAACCACAAATAAGAAATTTGTAATAGTAAATTCACTTGTTTTTGTTTATGGTTTTCAGATTTATTCCTATATAAGTGGTTCAAGACCTTGCTTCTTGCCCAATTTCATGATTCAGGTCAACAGGAAGTATAAAATAAATAATAAATATATAAAACCCTTATAGGTCGCTACATAAACAATAATATAATATAATAAATAATATTAAAATATGCAACATAAACAGTCATATCTTTTCATCACATTGACTTACAAGTTTGATTTCTTCACAGCCCAAAGATATCATAGTATTTAGTATACATTTCTACTTGATAGATCTACGCATTCTGGAGATAAAGGGTCTTGGCAGGTGGACAGACAGACAGTTTCCTTTTAAGGTACGGAACCGTAAATATTATAAGTTCTGCATGATATGTACAAAATATTATTTTTTAAATATTTAAACGCCGCCATATTCCGCATGCCTTGAAAGTAAGTGTTGTGACGTCACATCCTCACGTCGAGTGCACACCCAGCATTGCCAGATAGTAAATTTTGTAAAAAATAATAAAGAGTATTGTAGGCCTAGCATGTTCACCATCTTCAAACACATCATCGCTCATAAAGCGAGATAGTGGTCAAACACTAGCTTAGATAAAAAAAAAAACAGTTGAAAATAAGCCTTTCTTTTACTTACAGACATGTACTTGACCTTTATCTCATATACAACACATTGTAGATATGGTGCAGTCAACAATCCGGTCTAAGATAAAATCATGTTTGGTTGGAAATGGATGTCGGTAATGTGATGAGATCAGGCTTAGGGGCGTATCTTAGGAGGGGCCTACGTCCAGAAGTGGACTGACACTGGCTAATAATGATGACGAATGTAATGAGGTGAACTGACTTTATTTAATCTACATCGCGCAACTATCCTAACACGTCATCTTACAAGATGGCTTACACCGAACATCATGGCAGAACTCAGTAAACTGACTAGGGTCATTTCGTTGTTTGATATCATTGTTTGATTGAACCGGTCGAAGAAAGCCTTATGAATCTTTATATATTGAGTTAAGTTATTAGCTTAATTACTAGTGTCTTACCTGAAGCTAGAACTAATTTTTCATTAGTTAAAGCAATATATTCCTCCACGGAATCTTGTGGATGCCCTTGGTAATAAATAAGGTCAGAATTGTTCAGAAATTGACCACAAATGTCACATTTATCCATATTGGAGTCATTGTTATTATTGGATGAATTCTCTTTACATGATGAAGAGTCATCAATCTTCGAGTCTTTGTCTTTAGGTGCAGTTTCTTCCTCCGAATCTTCTTCTTTACTAACGTCTTTTTCATTTTCTTCAGTTTTATCAATCTTTTTTAAACTATTAATAACAGGATTTGTCATGGTTTCAATCCTGACGAAAGGGACCTTTAGTTCTTTATTGGTAAGTTTATTTATTGAGTGACAATATTTAGCTATTTCATGATCTTTGGCATCGGTTTCCTCTGACTTAAGACTGTCTATGGAACTATTAAGACTTTTGTCTTTGCTAGTATTCTCATCGGCATCTTTATTGTCATCTGCATCTGTTTTAGGTTTTTTCTGAAAAGAGAGTAGTTTACATTGTTAGTATATAAATAAATATCAATAATTAATCAGTTTTTAAAGCAGTAATATACTGAAACATTCATCACTATATTATTATTGCCTATCTAATAAAACCGGTTTGGGGCACATCGATTGGATGATTTCAAAGTATATAATAGACACAGGTAGAAACAAAGTAAAACACGAAAGTTGTAATAGATTATCCGATATTATATATTATCCAATGCAGGTAAGCATTAGACAATTAGAAGTTGAATAATAGATAGATAACTCTTTATTGTTACACCTTCTTAAAACTAACTTACATAGTAAACTTAAGAAAAATATGTTACAATGAGCGATCTTATCGCTAATAGCGATCTCTTCCAGAAGCAAATTCTTATAGTTGAATAATGTAGGTATTGAACTTAGGGTATGACATAATTTAATTTGAATACAAAACTTACACTTGCATGTTCTGCATCTCCATTAGGACTGCGGTTCCGTTTAGACGAAAACATGTTTGTAATTTTTAATTGATTGCCATTGCTATTTCTTGTAGACCTTCGAACTGCTCTGAAATAATAATACTTTAAGTAACTCGATGAAATAGAAAACAATAAATCATATAGCTGCATACGATTGCAACGACTATTGCTTTGGTAGTAGATATTTTGGTATATTAATTCAGTCATTATTTAGAAGCGTGTTTAGTCAAGTCAATACTTACTTTTGAGAGGGTGATTTAAGTCTTGATGTTGTTGAAACATTTTTTGTTGGTTCTTCTGGGCTCTTGGATTGACTACGATTCCTGACTGGCATCCTTGATTACAGCATTTGATATGTGAGTTAATGTGACCTACTTATCTATTGTAATTACCACAAAACAATAAGTAATGCAGATAATGATTAGTATATTGTGCAGGATGGAAATGGCGCGAAAATTCTTAATGGGCAAGCTGAAACGAGAATACTCCGTCCGGCTCCACGCCGTCACGCCGCAAGACAAAATCTGACATTAGAATGACAGAACATAATGACAGTGACATATCATTTCTGTTTGACAAATATCAATTTATTTTTCAACCGAGTTTCAAAAAGGAGGAGGTTCTCAATTCACCTGTATGTTTTTTTTTTATTTATGTTACGTTTTTTGTATTTTGTATGTATGTTTGCATATATTATTATAATAAAAAGATCCCCTCGGTACGCTCGTCGGCGCATGTCACGCGGTGGTCACTGTTTCTAGTGTGTTGCCTTAGTTTCAGACTAATGACCAGGCTAGGCATTAATTAGGCAAGTAATGAAACGTCATCGATCAAAGTCATTTGCCTGGCTGTTTGATCAAATAGCTGGATATCTTTCAGGAATTTAGTTGAACGGTGCTGTTTAGTTAAGAGGCTAGCCTGTTAATTGAACGGCTAATTCAGATATCTGCCTGCGACAGATAAACCGTTATATTGTCTACACCTAAGCTACCATATCCAATATAAATTATATTTTTATTGTTACGATTTACTGTCATCATGATTAATTTTATTTAATAATTCATCACTGGCTACATACACTAATCTTGTGGAGCCATCCACATGATTAGTGTATGTATAGAAACTTTAATAATTTAAGATCGTTTACAAAACGAAAAAAAACCGACTTCAAATGCCGCGATAGTCAAAATAGCCAGTAGTAATATGTTGTCAAGGTATGTAATGTGTTTGAGATCTTTGATCTCTATATCTCTGGAGATAATTGTCATACCTCGATAAAATTTGAATGTGACCAATCGGGAGGCATAATCTCCCAAACAAAAAAAGAATTGTTGAAATCGGTCAATATTTGACGGAGTTCTGAGGTAACAGACATAAAAAAAACAGTCGAATTGAGAACCTCCTCCTTTTTTGTGAAGTCGGCTAAAAATATACTATACTCTATACTGTATCTGTCTCTGTCACAGGTCACATCTGCCAGTGTCGCATATTTCAATTTTATAATATTATAGTAATCTGTGTCTGTGACTAACTACTCGATAATCGATATTAGAAAAACATCGATGTTGACATCGAATCAAAAGTATCGATTAGCAATAAATATCGATTAATAAACATCGATGTTTTCGGTAACAAATAAAACTGTTTATTATATTAATGAAATGTGTTTATTGGTTTTGAAATTACAAAACTTAAAAATTACAAAACATAACGTTCCCAGTATTTGTCTGGCACACTCTGTAAGAAATATAACTTTGACAGGTGTTTCCCCTACAGAATGTTTCGTTGTTCGTACAGGAGTTGGCCAGCTTTGGAAAAAAGCCTTTCTGAAGCATACATCCAATGCATTATAGATGGCACTCTAAAGAATAATTGACGTTTCGATATTTTATTCTTATAACATCGATGTGTCGATGATATCGAAGTCAGAAGTTAAGAAGTTTTCCGCTAAACATATTTAGGGACCCGGGAGGTCTCCCGTATTCTCCAAGGGAGATCCCTGGTTCCCGTTACTGCTTGCTGAGTACCTTCTATGCAACCGTTCTCATTCTCACTGGTAATTGGGTGAGCTTAGGGTCTGCTCTGCGGACTTTGCTGGTGCCTTGCTTCTGGTTTGTGGATAAATAAAAATTGCAATGAGTTTCACTCCGTTTATTGCGGCCTGTTACAATGTTGTACTGGGTGGCGAGCTCGCCGAGTGATTTTATTTGTTGAATGCGCCGCCGTCCGGAAGTAACTCAGTGGGAAGCGTGCGCCGCGCTGCTTGTCCAACGTGTGGTGCGCGCGGTGTCTCTGGGCGAACAGAAGGAAGTCGGGCGAGCGCCGAGCTCGTCGTACGTGCGGTGTGTACGGGGTCTCGCGGCGAAGAGACCGAATCGAGCGCCGCTCGCTTGAAGCCACGATGAACACGCCGTGTGCGTGTGTGTGTGTAGCCGCAGTGGTGCACACAGATACGTAGGCGTTAACAGTAATAACACCTACCACACAACCCTACACTAATGCACATCGTATCGGGTGCGCGCCGGTACGTCACGCGTTGAACGAAATAATAACAACGCTAGGTCGAGCGCTTTAGACACATTTTTGCTTGTATTGTCTGAAATAAACGTTGGTAACGTGTTTCTGTAGGGGAGTGAAATATCTGTTACGAAGTAACTATTACATAATCTGTGGTGAGGCGGTAGAATAAGGTTTACAGGTTCAGGGCACAGGAAGGTTAATACAATTTAATTCACAATTTTTTAGATAAAATTGTCTGAAGTACTGAAACGCACTGGGTTGCGGGTGCATGTAATAGTACGGTTGGCAACCCTACATTATTCAAGGGAACTAAACATTTGTTTTAAGTGTGACGTTCAACGTCTAGATGAAAGCTGAATGGCTCCAATACTGTTTTGTTTTTTTTTTTTTTTGTAAATTCAAAGCAATAAGTTATGTTTCAGCAGGGCTAGCATGGCCTTATCCCCGGGGGAAAGACAACATTATTTCCCTGTTTTTCGCCACTGACAGGACATCAACACAACAATTTAAACGCTTGGTGAAGTTTAACCCCAAGTTTTGATTTTGATTCGTATTAAAAAGTTAAAAAAAAGAAGTGATTAAAAGTCAGCGCGCGTTTATAATTGTCGAAAAACTTTACTTATAATTTACCTTCTCCACTAAACAAAACACGGATAGGTGGAAAGACAAAATAGTCCCCTTGCCATGCTAGCCCTGCTGTTATATTTATAATAATTACTAGCTGTGCCAGTGACTTCGTCCGCGTGGAATAGTGTCTTTGGGTAGTATTAACTAATAAGACACATACGTATCCCAGCTACACCGCAGCCTACCACGTCATGCTAATCCCCCCTTCCCCCTCCCCTCACTTACCCTCCCGTCCCCTTCCCCTCACTTCCACTTCCCCTATCTCTCCACTCACTCCCACTTCCCTTCCCCCCCTCCCCTTCTCTTAACTTACCCTACCCTCCCCCTTCCCCTCACTTCCACGACACCTTCCCCTTCCTCTCCACCACTCCCCCTCCCCTCTCCTCCCCTCCACTCCCCCTACCCCCTCCACTCCCCCTACCCCTCCACTCCCCCTACCCCTCACCCACTTTGAATATCACATTTTTTTATATCGAATCAACAGCCTAAATAATAAGTTTCAAGCTTCTAGCTTTAAAAATGATAATGATGATACTTTCATACAACTTTTCATCCACCCTTTCAACCCCTTACGACCCTCTTTTCAAATAAAAAAGCCTAGCCTATGTCCGTTCTCAGGCTCTAGACTATCTGTGTACCAAATTTCATTTAAATCGGTTCAGTAGTTTTGGCGTGAAAGCGGGACAAACAGACAGACAGAGTTACTTTCGCATTTTTTTTTGTCCTTACTATATAAGTTAGGACAAATAAAACCCAGAGATGGCTGGCGTAGATTTTAATAGCTCTCCTTTAAATATTACTTACAGTGTTACTTATAAACGTGTCTCAAATTTTGAGCAATTGCTGAACAATTGATCAAGGAAAATCTCACTCATAAACAGTAATCAAAGTTGAGAGGTCGTTGAGCATTGCATTGACAACTCTCAAAGTTAAGCACTTGCTGAGAGGCAAGATGGCGTTGACAGCACCAATCAGCTGATATATGGGTACTTCACCGATTTTCGAATTTCGCGGTATTTTTTTGTCACTTGATCTGTCAATTCTAGTTGATCACTTGATCTGGCGATTCTAGTCGTTCAACTACCTAGGGATGTACGATACGAGTTACAAAAAATTCCCAATCGATATTTTTTACCGATTAAATCACGCTTGATCAGCAAATCAAATAGTTTCATTCGAAACCCTATTATCGCGGTATAATGCCAGCCTTAATTTTCTTCCAAAACAAATAACTGATTAACGAAACGAGTACTTATAACCGGTACTTACTAGGTATCGATTCTAAAGTATCGATACTAAAAGTACTTGGAAACGAAAGACAAGTACATCCCTAGCCAGTTGAACGACTAGAATCACCTAGTGTGAACTCGGTATGAGTGAAAAAAAGTTCTCGGCTGAGAGGCAGTTCAGCAATTAATCAACAGATTTTTATAAATAACACTGTAAATGTATGAGATCCTGCATCGCGCACACGATATTTTTCGCGATACTGAAACTGATGCACTTGCTTCGTGATTAAACATCACAAAAGTTGAACTCATTTAAAGACGTTTTCCCTTTATAATATTTGGATTAGTAAGGATTATTGAATATGCACCTAATGTTATTTGACGTGTGTAAGTGCAAATTTTTAATTTACTCATATAAAAAAAATTATAATTATACCTTCGACTAGATACAAAAATAAATTAATACTACTGACAGGAATTTTTCATTGTTGACAACATCTGCCAATGGCTACTCTACTCTAAATTCAAAATTTCAATATTGCTAGTCACGTGTAAAAAGTCTGTATAGCCTAAACATGGCTAAATACAGAATCGACACACATCGATGTTTATTCACCATCGATGTTTATTCACCAGATTGTATGATGAATGGTTGTTGTTGGTTGATCGATATCGAACATCCCTAGCAGTCAGCTGTACACATACATTTTGACATTTTGTTTGTCATTTTTTTGTGATTTCGATTTCAATCAATCAATTTCAGGCACAGTTGACGGTACGGTTTATGAAGAATGGACCAAAGAGTACAGTGCCACAAGTATAACTTGGCGGTGGTGGTTTTTGGAACTAATTCTTTTAATTGAAACTGTGAGTTTGACGTTTGAGAGATTACCGCGACATTATTGTTGATAAATCTGCTACATTAAAATAGTTCAATAATGCCAAAAGTAATAAAAAGTGGCTTAAGAGAAACTGTTATCAAAGTACAAAGTAAAAGCACAGTGGCGCACAGGCACGCCACGTTATACTTGCCGGACTGTAACATAATATATACTCTCTGACACATATAGTAATCTGTGATATATACTGACTAACTGAATGGACTCATGGAAAGCGCGGGAAACCTTCTAACTTATCTGGCGCGATTTTTTGATTTGAACTTTTAAAATTGTAAATTTTATGTAAATAGTGATCAGATAAGTAGTGTTATATTATATTTGTGTATATCTTGTTTAGGTTTATATTTTTTAGTGCTTAATTTATCTAGGTAAGTCCTTATTATTGTCTTTTCACCATGGAGGAACCGCCGGACCCCGGTGGAACAACTCCTGTCCCTCCCGTTCCGGTAGCCGGATGCTTTGTAACAATTGAAAACGACTCCGTGTTAGAACAGGTGATAATGGACATTGATGAATCTCTAACAAGACGTGATACAGAAAATCAAAGCATATTAAACAACCCAATTCCCTCCACTAGTGGCAACAAACGAAGGAAGAAAAGTCATACCACTAGTAACAATGATGTAATAAACGAACCCGTATCGGTCATTTCCCCAACTCCACAATCACAACAGCAACTACAAAATAACAAGGTCACTGAAAATGTAAATTCCAAAGAAAAGCAAAATAATTTCATCCCAGTCGGTCGAAGTCATTATGATGTCTCTGACAGTGCCCCCTACGTAGTACATGTGCAGCGAGAACAATCTTCCCCTAATGATGGCTCAACACTCCACCCGCTAACGTTTGGCAGATTTTTACAAAAGCACAATATTAAACATATTGTAAATGGAAGCGTCAAGCGTATTGGGAGAAATAAGATTACTCTATCATTCAGCAATTCCATTGATGCCAACGCTTTCATCAATAACAGTAGCCTATCAATTGAGAAATTAAAGGCATTTATCCCGACCTTTAGCATTACGCGCATGGGTCTGGTCCGTGGGGTACCGGCCGAATGGACTGATGATGAAATAATAGAAAATACCACAGTCCCTACAGGGTGTGGCAAAATATTAAAAATAAGACGTCTGAATTATAAAGTGACAGTTGATGGTTCTCCGGTTTGGAAACCTTCTCAATCGGTTGTTGTAACTTTTGATGGAAAAATCCTTCCTAAGCACATATTCATATGTTATAATGCCCTAGCCGTTGAACTTTATACGTACCCTACCATACAGTGCTTTAAGTGTTGTAGGTTTGGTCATACAAAAACACAATGTCGTTCTAAGCCACGCTGTTTTAAATGCGGCCATGAACACCCAGGTGATTCATGTGACCGAGAAGAAGACAGTGCAGTATGCTGTCTCTGCTCTGGCTTTTACTATGCAACAAGTAAATGCTGCCCCGAATTTTTGCGACAGAAAAATATTAAATTATCAATGGCTGAAAAGTCAATTTCTTATGTCGAAGCGTCCAACATATACCCACCAGTAGGTAAATCTTATGCAGACATATTAAGTTCTGTCAAACCAACAACAGCTGTAAATTCATCTCCATCGCCTAACCACCGATTGACTCCCACATGGACATCCTACAAAAAAACTGTACAACCTAAGCCACGTACACGATATAATGCTCCAACAGGATACGACCGCGTAGCTCACCAAGAGCTTATTAAAGACTACAATATGCCCCCAAGTCAAAATGGCTGTGGTTATGCTATGAACCAAGACCAAACTTCTCAACAAACACTTACTGATATTATTACTCTATTAATTGATACATTAAAAAAGAACAATATTTTATTACCGTCCGACGTTGCCCCCTTAATTGAAGCTTTAAACAACAAATCGATTCAACCATCTGGTTACCGTTCCGAAATGAATACATTTCGGAACGATACTGGACAATTCTTCAAAAATTGTCCAGTGGAACTGCCGCAGCGCAGTTAGTAAGAAAAGTGACATTATTTATATAATAAACAAATTTGACCCATATATATTTGCATTGGCAGAGACATGGCTTAAGCCTGGCTTTGCCTTTAGGATAAGTAATTATTTCTGTCTTAGTGAAGACAGAAATGATGGGTACGGCAGTGTCGCCTTACTCATCAAATCATCTTATTTATTCACCCCATTATCCTTTCCCTCTCATTGTAGTGACTTTTCTATAGTTGGAGCAATAGTAGAAAACATTTGTTTTATTTCTATTTATATTCCACACCCATCTTCATCTGTTTTACTGGAGCTTAACACAATTATCAATTCTCTTCCCAAGCCCTTCATAATAATGGGTGATTTTAACTGTCATCATTATTCATGGGGCAGTTCGGCTTCTAATGTGCATGGCAGTGAACTTCTTGATATAATTGATACTCAAAACCTATGCATTTTAAATGATGGAAGACCAACTCGTAGAACAAATCCAAACGAAGGTCTAAGTGCCATCGACCTATCAATTTGTACACCCAATCTTGCTTCAAAATATATATGGAACATACTTCCGAGTACTTATGGAAGTGATCATTTCCCAATTCTTATCTGTACTTCTGAGAATAAGCCCAGACATCCAAAACGAAAATCATGCCTAAAATATAGATTGAATAACCCTGATTGGACAGCATATAGTGATAAAGTCGAACTTAAAATACCATGTCTCCCTCAAATAACAACAGACAATGAACATATTTGTGCCAGTAAATTGGCTGATATTATAACGGAAGCTGCAAACGAAACGTTCCCGTTAAAAAATTCTGCTCTGGACCTTATTCCATCACCCCCGTGGTGGGACAAAGAGTGTACAGATGCTGTTAAAAAAAGAAAACAGGCTGAATTAGATTATAACACAGACATGTCAATTGATAAATTTAAAATTGTCCAAGAGGCAGTTGAGAATTCTAAAAAACTATTCAAACAGAAAAAATTCTCTGGTTGGAGACATTACTGCTCGTCTATTTCACCTCAAACACCATCTTCATTAGTGTGGCAAAATATTAGAAAATTCAAGTCTGCTGTCAGTAACCAACAAAATTCATTACCACATCAATTGTCTGATCAATATCTTGATCACTTATCACCACCTTATGTTCCCCAGGAAGAGTTATTTACTACCATTCCATTTCCACCACCAATTTTAGATAAAACAGGACTCAACTCTCCATTTACCTTCGAGGAGTTAAAAGCTATTGTTAAAAATTCTAACAATTCTGCTCCCGGAGAAGATGGTCTTCCCTATGCATTTTATAAAAATCTTCAGGATAACGCACTACTTTATATACTCGACCTAATTAATACAATTATGGTCACAGGAAATATCCCCTTGACGTGGAAATCCCAAATTATTATTCCAATTTTAAAATCAAATATAATACCCAACGATATTATGTCATATAGACCAATTGCCTTATCAAACGTAATTTCAAAATTAGCTGAACATCTTGTGAAAAACCGCCTGGAATGGTATATAGAATCTAAAAATATTTTAACTAACACGCAATACGGTTTCCGAAAAGGCAAAAGCTCAATCGATTGTATAAGTATACTTATTGCTGACATTAGGTTGGCTCTTACACATAATAATGCAGTAGTAGCTACATTCTTAGATATAAAATCCGCCTATGACAGCGTATTACTTCCATTACTCAAGAAAAAACTGGAGTCCTTACAAGTACCCGCACTACTTAGCAATTTCGTGGTTAATATTATGAGTGGAAGGACGATAAAACTAGATTCATCAAGTGGCTTCAGACTCTTGTGGAGAGGGTTGCCACAGGGATCGGTTTTGAGTCCTATACTTTATAATATTTACACACACGATCTAGAACGCTCACTCCCAATTTCCATTAAAACTCTACAGTACGCTGACGATTTATTAATTTACTGCATTGATAACTCAATATTTAATGCCTGTGACAAAGTATCAGGGTCTCTAACCTGCCTAAAAACCTGGCTTGACGAACATGGCCTAGAATTGTCGGTAAATAAGAGTGTTGCAGTCCTTTTCTCCAGGATGCGTAATCCACCACCAATAGAAATTTGGTACAATGGTGCGCTGTTACCCAATAAGAATGTAGCAAAATGTTTAGGCTTTGTTTTAGATTCTAAGCTTACAGGTATACCACATTGCGAATCCATTGAGTCAAAGTGTGAACAACGTATAAATATGTTAAGATGTCTTTCAGGAGTTTGGTGGGGTGCGCATCCTTTCTCTTTGAAGCTTATTTACAATGCTCTTATAAGAAGCGTCCTCGATTATGGTAGCTTTTTGTTAGAGCCGTGTAGAGTAGCTGCTGCCAAGAAATTGGATGCCATTCAATCCAAGGCTCTGAGAATAATAACAGGTGCAATGAAGTCAAGCCCCTTAAATGCGTTGCAAACAGAATGTTCTGAGCCTCCATTAAGCATCCGACGGCAGTTTCTATCTGACCGGTTTCTTTTCCGTGCCTTCCAGTTTTTAGAGCATCCTCTTATACCAATACTAATCACATTATCAGACTTTATCTCATCCTGTGCATACTGGAAATTTAAAACTACACCGTGTCTTATTAACAGTTTACAAAAAATAAAAAACCTATCAGCTCCTACCTATCGATCGAAGATTCTTCCTCTCTACACCACTAACTATGAAACTTTAACTATTTCTCCTATTACACATTTAGATTTAGGTTTTGTAAAAAGTGACATAGGTGTTAACAATACTTTCAATTTAATAACTGATGACAAATGGTTTGGATGGCATCATATTTATTGCGACGCTTCTAAACATGAGAACAATCAAAATGTTGGTGTTGGTGTTTATCACCGAGAGTATAAAATAGTGCAAAAAATAAAACTTCCTCCAGAAACATCGACATTTACAGGTGAGTGTTTTGGTATTCTAAAAGCGTTGGAATACATATTACTCACAAAACTAAAACACACATTAATTATATCAGACTCTATGAGCGCCATTCAAGCCCTAACACGATGTCCTTTTAATGCAAAAGTTCACATGCCTGTCATTATTCACGCCCGAGATAAATTATTCAAATGCTCTCAGAAAGGTTATTCCACTACATTCATTTGGGTTCCAAGTCACAGTGGTATCATTGGCAATGAAAAAGCTGATTACCTTGCCAACGATGCTATACACTCTGGTGATACGTATCCTTATGTTAACTACTGCCATGACCTGGCTACTTTGCCTAGACTTCATCTCCAGGAATCCTGGAATGGACTCATATCCTAATATACAGTTATCTGTGCTCATATCCGTGGTACGGTTTTAATCTCGGACTAGGGAGATTTGGCGGGAACGTGGAAAAGTGTGTGTGATCTCATTGTATTCTTTCCTAAAACTTGTGTTCTTCCGCGTGTTAATATGTAATAAATGTGGATTATTAACCATTAAGTGCCGGTGAATGTGTGCGAGTGTAGGGAAACAGCACAATGTTGAAAAACATGCTATTTGCGTTCTTACCAAAATTCCACTGAAAATCTTCAGTAAACACCACATCTTTACTGAAGATATGACTTAAATTAGACTTTTACTTGACAACTGACCTGAAATGTGACTTTGACCCATCTCTACGACTAACATTCATAAAAACTTGAAAAATTTCAATACTTGACACTGGCTAAATACACTAATCGTGTGGAGCCATAAAGAAACAAAAAAAAAATCTCGGACTAATATATATATACAGTTATTTGTGGTTTTAATAACCTAATCTATATATAATAATATTATTACAGTCCGGCAAGTTTAACTTGGCGTGCCTGTGCGCCACTGTGCTTTTACTTTGTACTTTGATAACAGTTTCTCTTAAACCACTTTTAATTACTTTTGGCATTATTGAACTATTTTAATGTAGCAGATTTATCAACAATAATGTCGCGGTAATCTCTCAAACGTCAAACTCACAGTTTCAATTAAAAGAATTAGTTCCAAAAACCACCGCCGCCAAGTTATACTTGTGGCACTGTAATTTATTACTTGATTTGAGTCCAATGCACAGAGAACTTATATAAATTGGTCCAATTAATGTCCAGTCCATGTTCAAAGCAAAGGCAAATAATAAAAATTGTCCAATGTTCTATTTTTATAATAATCTAAAGATAAGTGGTCCACTCCGATTGATCAGTAATTAATTCCTCTAATTGTTCAAAGTCGCAACTCATACTTAAAAATTATGTTTACTTACGTAGTTTAATATAGATTGCAGTTTGCCTATAACCTTAGTACCTACTGCCTATGCTAGAGCCCAATTTTAATACATTAAATTAGGTGCCTTCGCTGGTATCCGGAAACCGGCGCCCGGGTCTGAGTCCGCAGAACACTCGGATCTAAGCTGTGTGCTTGTTTTCTGTACTTATCAATGTACTAAAAGGCAAAACAAAATGCTTTCGAATATGTTGAAATGTACCACTTCCTCATTTAATTTCGTAAGATTGTGTTCAACTTCTTTACCGAACATTGATTTGGATTACTACTGTGATGCTAAGAAATCTGAAGAGATTCAACATAACATCAATATTCGTAAGGGTATTGGCGATATCTGTCGTGTCCTAGAATTACACAACACATATAAGAGTATTTCTGCATCGGATAACACTTACCAGGCGGTAAGAGAAAGTTTAATGAAAGAGCTTGGATGTCTGCCAAATAGAACTCATCCCAGTATTATAGGTAATCAGCAGCCACTTGTTAAACGGGAGATAAACTCGAAACAAGATTTTGGTGAGCATGTCCCTCTGGAGTTTAGTGATATAGCTCAGCGCCTTAATTTACTTAGAACTGAAAAGCTGGGTCACACCTGTGGACACAAGAGTTATTATTTCCTCGGAGAGTTGGCTGAGCTGGAGGAAGCGTTGATAAAGTATACAGTCTCAGAGCTGTTGAGAAAGAATTTCAAACTGATATCTGTACCTGATATTTTGCCGAGGAATGTTTTGGAGAGTTGTGGGATGGCTGTAAATGGTGATCGTACACAGGTATCTATTAGAAACCTTAAGATGTAGAATTTTGCGATAGTTGATTTTTTAAGTGAAAACTTCTTTAGTTATTGGGCTCTGTCGAAAAAGCACTGAACTTGTGTGACCATCATACTCAGATACAAAGATTTTCAGTGGTGACGTGCAGTCCTATGACTGAATTTTTTTTGTTACAATCACCAGCCCACCATCATAAAAAAGATAATAATACTATGTACCACCATCACGTGATATTAAATAGCATATGACCACTATCTCGCCTGGTGGTAACAGATAATGTCGAAGATGGTGAACATGCTAAGCCTAGAATACTGCAACTCTCAAGAACTCTGCTACTGGAACACCGTAAGGTTATGGCAGCAGATTTTTCCTTGATGATGGTAAAAGCTACTTTTTGGTAGCAAGTCAGGCGAATCATTGATTTAATATGCTCCTACCACTTGTGGAGGTATCTGATGAAATAAAACTGTTTCTGGATAGGTTTACTTTCAAAAGTTAAATTTAATTGTTATTTTCTAGATATATTCACTAGACCCCCACCACCACGGGCCTGATCTGTATTTGTCAGGGACAGCTGAAATGTCCCTTGCTGGTCTCCTCATGAACTCTGTATTTGAGAAAGAGAAGCTTCCCTTGAAACTTGCCGCTGTAAGCCGATGCTACAGAGCAGAAACCTCTAATGTTATTGAAGAGCGAGGTGTTTACAGGTATACAATATAAGTAATAATTCAATATAAAAAAATTAAAAGTCACTTTAAATGCAAGCAAGTGATTTTCTGTGATGAGGAACTGCACTCCATATCCCTGAATAGTTTTATCAGATGAATAAAATGCAATTATACCAACACTTAGCAATAAATAATAATTGATGATCATACAAAACCAAAAAATGGACTTCACATGTCGCACTAGTGATTTTCAGTACTAAGTTTGATATGTTTATCTCCATATCTCTGGAGATACTTATCAGATCTCGATAACATTTGAATGGGACGAAATGGAAAGCATAATCACTCAAACAATAAAAATATTTTTCCAAATTGGTTAAGAATTGACGGAGTTCTGAAACACACACGGTGACAACTTTGCATGTATCAACTTTAAATGTCTATCCTCATTGGAAAGTCAAACTGCGCTTGGTCTTTTAATGAAACAACAGTAATTTATTAGATGTTATGGTTTTAGAGTACATCAATTCACCAAGGTAGAAATGTTTGCAGTGACAACACCTGAACAATCTGATGAAATGCTGGAGCAAGTTCTGAACATTCAGGAAGGATTGTTTTCACCTCTGGGTATTCACATGCAGGTTCTAGATATGCCTCCACATGAACTAGGTGCTCCAGCGTACAGGTAGGTCATACTATATATTATACCAGCTAAGACTGGTCATAAAGGGAGTTTTGGTGCAAATGTGAAAAAGCGTATGTCTTCTAAAACTTAAGTTCTTTCGTGAGTGAATGTGTTATTAAAAGTGGATTATTAACTATTTAGGTGCTGATAAATGTGTTCTAGTGTAGGGAAACAGCATAATGATGAGAAACATACCATTTTGCATTTATACCAAAATTCCACTTCAGTAAGGTCCACATCTTTTACTGAGAGTATGACTTGGACACCATGATGTAGTACTATTAATTATTCTGTGACCATGACTTGCAATTGACTTAAATCTGACTTTACCTCGACTTCAGCTTTTAGCTATGAAAAGATGAACTTATTACTTGGTGGCATATCCAAACCAAACTTTTTTCCACTCTTAAGGACCGGCACTTTTTTCCACCCCTAAGGACAGCCTGGTGTCAAAGTTAAAGGACTGTTGATGATTTCATATATATGCATTATATAGAATTTATATAGTACATATACCTACTAATTATAGGTGCATAAAATTAGTAAATATTGTAAATAGATAAATAAAATGGATCTTAAAGGGGAGGTGTAATGTATAGAAATTAATAATAATAGAGTTTGGAGGATACTCCTGATATTTAATGTTAATTTATATACATTGAGATGAAAGTTAGTCAATGAAATTTTGAATTAAGAAGCTGAATTCGTATTTTAATAAGCCGGAGCACAGGCACTGAGCAGGAATAGGGGTGCCGGACTACTGTAGTGCCAGATTAGTGAGACTAGTCTACCATTATATAAGTTATAATTTATAAGTTTTTTTTATGTTAGTGAACTGTGCTAATTAAATGTATTTTTATAATCATAATCAATCATTTATTTGTCAAACACATATTACATTAATAATTAATTCCGGATCATGAAATATTTTGTCAATGTGTTCGGCCTGCATGCAGATGTTCAAATATTTATATTTATTCTCTATGCTTAGGTATATAGGTATTAACATTATAATTTTTATTTATTGTCTAAATATTCTTTTATGCTATAAAACATTTGTCCAGCAGCCATTCATTTATCTTAGTATTAAAAACCTTACCACTAAGTGTCTTTATCTCATCTGGCAGTTTATTATAAACTGTGATGCACATATTATACATGTTTCGCTTATCTCTTTATGACCAGGAGGTTGAAATAATAAATGTGTGTACTGTGCTCTTTTTTGTTGTGTCATTACCTCATTACGTTTTTGGAAATAACTTGCATTTCTTTTCACGAAACAACACAATTCCCTGATGTACATACAAGGCAAGGGGAGGATTTTATATTTCCTAAAATGTGGTTTGCAGCTATCTAAATACCATGCCTTATCTATCACTCTGATATACTTTTTCACTTAACCCATAGTTAAGGACAGACGACACGTACCCATGATAAGCAACTAAGGCTGCTTCTGCCGATATTGTTTGTCGAAGCCTTTTCAGAGCGAAGAAAAAGCGACCGAGTTTCGTACAGATCATATTAATATGATCTTTCCAATTGAGGTGTTCGTCTAGATATACACCTAAGAATAAACATTTTACCTTATCTACTGTTTGATTTAAATATTGAATGTCAAGTGGTATTTGATGAGTAGTATATGAATGAAATTGCATTAATTTAGTTTTACATATATTAACACTTAAGTTATTAGAATTGGTCCAATTTATTATATCAGCTAATGCATCGTCTACAATTATATGAGGTGAATCTTTGGTATCACATTTAATAATAATGCTTGACGCTCTGATTTTTTTTAGCTAATCTATTCACAATTTATCCATGCCATTCCATGCAGAAACATTGTATTAACATATTAGTTAGAAATTAGTTAAGATCATCATCACGCAAGCATTTTGTTTTTATACATTTTGTATCTTTTTTTTACAGGAAATATGACATAGAAGCTTGGATGCCAGGACGTAAAACTTATGGAGAAATATCAAGCTGTAGCAACTGCACTGACTATCAATCTAGACGTCTGAATATGAGATATGATGACAATGGCAAAATAAAGTATGCTCACACTCTTAATGGTACAGCATGTGCCATACCTAGAATGTTGATTGCTTTACTAGAAACTCATCAACACCCTAAAGGAAAAATCACCATACCAGAAGTGCTACAGCCCTTTATCAACGGAAAGAAATTTATATCAAAAAACACATCAGTACCAGAACTAAAGTTACTGAAAATAAAAAGATAATTTAATGACTTAAAACTGTATTTTTTTGTTACATTCATGAAAAAAGAATCTATCTTGAAAATCTAGAAAACTTTTTCATTTTGGCTTTCAACTGTTTAATGTCCACATTATTATTGTTACTTGTAGATGTTAGATTTGATTTTTCCTCTGGTGGTATGAAGTCTTTCTGTCTCTGCTCCTGTTTCGCACGTTTAACTTGAGCCTGTTTCTCTTGTTTCTCATGATGCTGTTTAGCCTTCTTTTGTTCATCCTTGAGGAAGTATTCTCCAGTAGCGAGCTCACGATCAATTTTGCTCTCAGGCTGTGCTGGTGGGAAAGGAGTGTATGGTTTCTTCTTGGTTTTGTTTTTAGGTTGTTTTCTCGGTACATTTTTACTCTTGAAATTTGGCAAAAATCTGTCCCAACTTTCATTCTTCAATCTAGGGTCCTTCATCAGTTCTCTTTTTATCATAAGGCTCTTTATATTGTACATTGGATGAATATTTTTCATTGTGTCTTCTACTATTCTCCGGACCTGCACTAAGCCCTTGTAAGGCCCTACTGCTGAGACAGTGTTTCCTTGTACCAATATGTAACATTCTGTCAATAATTCAATTGATTTCAGAGTGACTCCATTTGGACCAATAATGCGTTGTCTCCTTTTTAAGAATGTATCCTTCTTGCTGACAAAGGAATTAATTTTTATTATATCACATCCTATTTCATCTTCTAATACTCGTACAGCTTGTTCGAATGGAACGCTTCTAGATAAAAGTTTCATCATATCTCTTGCTTTTATAATGATGTATGGATCCCAAGTCTTTCTGGTTGTTTTTACAATTATACTGCCTTCAATAAGATCAAGCTCAGCTATGATATGATGTTCACTGAGTACTTTTTGCACGAGTGGCCAACATTCTTTCAGATACTGTTCCCTGTACTTAGGAAACAATGTGGCAAACTTACTTTCTTCTAGGAGACCATGCGGGTTGTCTTCAGGTCTGAATTTTGGTATTTTCATAGCCCACGCATTTTCTACCGGCCCAACATCCTGTTTATCGTCATCAAAATCATCCTTTTGCATGATTTATGTCTGTCTTTATTTACAAAAACGTGCAATGAAATATAAACACCGTGCCCGGGCGGAACTTTTCGGCCGCACTTATTTAACCACAGTAGTACTCAAGTAAACCCAGCCACAGATTACTATATAGTATACAATGGCTCCACACTACTAGTTTATTTAGTTAGTGTGACCAGTGTTAAATATCTATGATTTTCTACCGCCGAGATTACAGAATTCATGAATAGTCTAGCTTTATATTATATGCCCTCTGTATTCTGTGTCTGTGTCCTGTGATTTATAGGTAATCTGTGATTTGTCCATGTCCACTCCGTTATTTTATTTTTGATTTTTCACCTTTTTAATAAATAATATTATATAATAGGCTTAACAGCTCGCTCAGCTACCTATGGAAAGAGCGTTGTTCGGTGTATTGTATCCCTACGGGATCGAATCCAGAACGAAGTAATTCGCCAGAGAACTAAAGTGATCGACATAACTCAGCGGATTAGCAAACTGAAGTCGCAGTGGGCTGGTCATATCTGCCGTAGGACCGATCACCGTTGGGGAGGGTAGACTGGTTCTATAGTGGAGACCGCGAATCGGTAAACGTAGCGTAGGACGCCCTGTGACCAGGTGGAGCAACAGCATTCGCAAAACTGTGGGGTGGGCAGTGACTGGAAAACAAAGAACCGAACATCGGGCTCAGTGGTGTGACTTGGGTAAGGCCTTGTCCAGCAGTAGACAGATACCGGCTGATTATGATAACAATGAACTGTGATTCAAATCTTGAGACTATTTCTTGTCCTACCAAGATATGCACTGAGCCCGATCTGCGGCTCATTGGGAGGGGTATGGTATATGTTCAAATTTTTAAATATTAAACAAATTGATGTAAATTTTCATATATTTAAAGTTTTTGCTTCTTCTATAGGTATGTCTATGGATCACTTTTTTGCCAATGCCATGCCATGCCCTAATCGCCACGCTGGGCAGGTGGGTTGGCGATCGCAGGATGTAGCTTCTCTCACCGGTGACGCTGCTGCCCGTCACCTGCCTGTATTTATTTTATTTTATATTATTATATATATATATATATATATAGTATTAAAATAATCTGTAATAAGTTGTGTAATTGCCAGAACGCATATCTGACCTGTTGGTACCTATGTGATTATGTATGGGTATATGCCAAGGACAGACAACAACTGTCCTTGGCATCGATTACATCTTTTTTAGCTAACATTTTTTGAAGTTTACCCAGATGGACACTAGACAGTTTTAGATTTACTAGATTGGGTGATACAAGCTTGCTCAACATCTGTATCTGTATCCTGGCAGCTGAGCCAGTTCAATGTATTAATAGCTAAGCTAATATATAACTACTATTTCAATAGTAGTGATCTATTCATTTTCATTATAATTTTAATATAAAACAGGGTGATCGCGTTCCTTCTTTGGATAAGGGTAAGTCAATTTTGAGTACCTAGCTTCTACTTAAATACAATTGGTTATGTTTGAAATTTTTTCGGTCAAAGCTGGACAAAAATGGTAAAGAGGTAGATACATCCCATTAATTTATCTTCATACAACATAGATAGATATTTTGCAAGTGACATCATGCATTTATAGTTATGAATCACAAACTATTATATGATTATTCTGTCTGGTGTATTCATGTTAAAGTGAATTCCGCACTCCTCCGGGAAACATGCCCAGGTATTGAGCATGTTTCCCAAGGGGTGCGGGTTTGAGTCCCGTCAGTACGATAAAGTTTTGGATTGTGTGTAACAATAATATAAGGTGATAATTTATTTTTAAAGTTAACATTTCAAGAAACATAATAGTTTACATCGCCTCAAATTTTTTCGTCCATCAATCGCAGTGTTTGGCAACGTGTGGGTCGCGTCCCCTGGGGGTCGTGAAGCCTCTATAAAAGGGTCACGAGAGGTCACCAAGCCTCAGTAAAACAGAAAAAACAAAGTTTTAAAATAAATGTTTGTAATATGTGTTTGTAGGTGTTATAATTGAGAGGGAATGAGAACACATCTTGGGAGAGGCCTACGTCCAGCATTGAACTAACACCGGCTGATGATGATGATGAGAATGCATATAATATTTGTTTCTGAAGAAAACTATGTAATCTGTTTTCTGTAGGCCACGCAAGCGAAGCTGCGGACAGAAGCTAGTAATATAATAAAATCCTAACTAATATTATAAATGCGAAAGTAACTCTGTCTGTCTGTCTGTCTCACTTTCACGCCAAAACCACTGAACCGATTTAAATAAAATTTGGTACACAGATAGTCTAGAGCCTGAGAAAGGACATAGGTTACTTTTTAATGCAAATAAAGAGTTGAAAGGGAGATGAAATGTTTTATGGATGTATCGTCATTTTAGGAGCTAGAAGCTTGAAATTTATGTATTAGACTGTCGATTCGATATAAATAAATATGACATTCAAAGTTTGTAAAAGTTTGACCCTCAAGGGTGTAAAATAACAATAAGGCATAGGGGATGAAAGTTTATATGGGAATACTAGAAGTGTCCCGCGGCTTCGCCCGCGTTAAAACCTTCTTTTATTTACTTAAAACTTTTATTTTGTAAAAACGATTCTATCATTAAACACATCAAATAAGAATTAGCCAAATCGGTTCACCCGTTTTCATGTTATCGCGTGACTAATGCAAATCGGGATTCATATTTATAAAACCCTAAAAACCTAAATTTACAGACTTTGTTACCTACCCCATTTCGAAAAATCCTACAACACGTACTTTATCCCATCTTGTTTCGCCATACAAACTTTGAATCCCCGTTCCGTATCCGGGAGGAATTTTCAGAAAATCATTTCTGAGCGGATACCTATACCTACGTCATAATAACTATCTGCATTCTGAATTTCAGCGCAATCCGAAACTATATTGATTTTTAGACTTTGTTACCCCAGTTTATCCTCTTAGGGTGGCATTTTGAAAAAGTCTGATACTCGTATTTACTTATTTATTTACAGAAGTACTTGTGTGAAATGTCGAATAAAACGACTATCCAAACTTTGAACCCCCGCTTTATCCCCTTAAAGAGTGTATTTTGAAAAATTCTTTCTTAGCGGATACCTAAGTCAAAATAACTACCTGCATGCTAAATTTCAGCGCAATCCGAAACAATATTGATCTTCACACTTTGTTACCCCATTGCACCCTCTTACAGGGGGAATTTCAAAAAAACATGAAACACGTATTTACTTATTTTTTTACTGGAGCACTTGTATGAAGTTTCGAATAGAAAATACTATAAAATATTGTTTTTCCATACAAACTTTGAACACCCGTTTTATCCCCTTCAGGGGTGAATTTCGGAAAATCCTTTCTCAGAGTGAACTAACGTCGTAATAACTATCTGCATGCCAAATTTCAGCGCAATCCGAAACAATATTGATTTTCACACTTTCTTACCCCATTGCATCTCAGGGGGGTAATTTCAAAAAACATGAAACACGTATTTACTTATTTTTTTACTGGAGCACTTGTATGAAGTTACGAATAGAAAATACTATCTAATATTGTTTTTCCATACAAACTTTGACCACCCGTTTCATCCCCTTCAGGGGTGAATTTCGGAAAATCCTTTCTCAGAGGGAACTATCGTCGTAATAACTATCGGCATTCCAAATTCAGCGCAATCCGAAACAATATTGATTTCCACACATTGTTACCCCATTTCACCCTCTTAGGGGTAGAATTTCAAAAAAACATGAAACACGTATTTACTTATTTTTTTACTGGAGCACTTGTATGAAGTTGCGATTAGAAAATACTATCTTATCTTGTTTTTCCATACAAACTTTGAACCCCCGTTTCATCCCCTTCAGGGGTGAATGTTGGAAAATCCTTTCTCAGAGGGAACTAACGTCGTAATAACTATCTGCATGCCAAATTTCAGCGCAATCCGAAACAATAGTGATCTTCACACTTTGTTACCGTTTCATCCCCTTCAGGGGTGAAATTTGAAAAATCCTTTTTCAAAGTTAACTAACGTTATAATAATTATCTGCATGCCAAGTTGTAGCGCAATCCGAAAAAATATTGATTTTCACACTTTGTTACCCCATTGCACCCTCTTAGGGGGGGATTTCAAAAAAACATGAAACACGTATTTACTTATTTTTTTTACTGGAGCACTTGTATGAAGTTTCGAATAGAAAATACTATCTAATATTGTTTTTCCATACAAAGTTTGACCACCCGTTTCATCCCCTTCAGGGGTGAATTTCGGAAAATCCTTTCTCAGAGTGAACTAACGTCGTAATAACTATCTGCATGCCAAATTTCAGCGCAATCCGAAACAATATTGATTTTCACACTTTCTTACCCCATTGCATCTCAGGGGGGTAATTTCAAAAAACATGAAACACGTATTTACTTATTTTTTTACTGGAGCACTTGTATGAAGTTTCGAATAGAAAATACTATCTAATCTTGTTTTTCCATACAAACTTTAAACTCCCATTTCATCCCCTTCAGGGTTGTATTTGGAAAATCCTTTCTCAGAGTGAACTAACGTCGTAATAACTATCTGCATGCCAAATTTCAGCGCAATCCGAAACAATATTGATTTTCACACTTTCTTACCCCATTGCATCTCAGGGGGGTAATTTCAAAAAACATGAAACACGTATTTACTTATTTTTTTACTGGAGCACTTGTATGAAGTTACGAATAGAAAATACTATCTAATATTGTTTTTCCATACAAACTTTGACCACCCGTTTCATCCCCTTCAGGGGTGAATTTCGGAAAATCCTTACTCAGAGGGAACTATCGTCGTAATAACTATCGGCATTCCAAATTCAGCGCAATCCGAAACAATATTGATTTCCACACATTGTTACCCCATTTCACCCTCTTAGGGGTAGAATTTCAAAAAAACATGAAACACGTATTTACTTATTTTTTTACTGGAGCACTTGTATGAAGTTGCGATTAGAAAATACTATCTTATCTTGTTTTTCCATACAAACTTTGAACCCCCGTTTCATCCCCTTCAGGGGTGAATGTTGGAAAATCCTTTCTCAGAGGGAACTAACGTCGTAATAACTATCTGCATGCCAAATTTCAGCGCAATCCGAAACAATAGTGATCTTCACACTTTGTTACCGTTTCATCCCCTTCAGGGGTGAAATTTGAAAAATCCTTTTTCAAAGTTAACTAACGTTGTAATAATTATCTGCATGCCAAGTTGTAGCGCAATCCGAAAAAAATATTGATTTTCACACTTTGTTACCCCATTGCACCCTCTTAGGGGGGGATTTCAAAAAAACATGAAACACGTATTTACTTTTTTTTTTTACTGGAGCACTTGTATGAAGTTTCGAATAGAAAATACTATCTAATATTGTTTTTCCATACAAAGTTTGAACACCCGTGTCATCCCCTTCCCCTGAAGGGGATTGTGAATTTCGGAAAATCCTTTCTCAGAGGGAACTATCGTCGTAATAACTATCTGCATGCCAAATTTCAGCGCAATCCGAAACAATATTGATTTTCACACTTTGTTACCCCATTCCACCCTCAGGTGGGGGGGAGGAAATTTCAAAAAAACTTGAAACACGTATTTACTTATTTTTTTACTGAAGCACTTGTGTGAAGTTTCGAATAGAAAAGACTATCTAATAATGTTTCTCCATAGAAACTTTGAACCCCCGTTTTATCCCTTTCAGGGGTGAAATTTGAAAAATCCTTTTTCAAAGGTAACTAACGTTGTAATAATTATCTGCATGCCAAGTTTTAGCGCAATCCGAAAAAATATTGATTTGCAGACTTTGTTACCCCATTTCACCCTCTTAGGGGTGAAATTTCGAAAAAACCTAAAACACGTGTTTACTTATTTATGTCCTGAAGCACTTGTGTGAAGTTTCGAATAGAAAAGACTATCTAATAATGTTTCTCCATAGAAACTTTGAACCCCCGTTTCATCGCTTTAAGGGGTGAATTTTAGAAAATCCTTTCTTAGCTGATACTAACGTCATAATAACCACCTGTATGCCAAATTTCAGCGCAATCCAAAACAATATTGATTTGCAGACTTTGTTACCCCATTTCACCCTCTTAGGGGTGGAATATCAAAAAAACCTGAAACATGTATTTACTTATTTTTGTACTGAAGCACTTGTGTGAAGTTTCGGATAGAAAAGACTATCTAATCTTGTTTCTCCATACAAACTTTGAACCCCCATTTCATCCCCTTAAGGGGTGAATTTTGAAAAATCCTTTCTTAGTACACCCCTACGTACTAAGACAAATATACCCTCCAAATTTCAAGTCTCTACGACCAGCGGTTTAGGCTGTGCGTTGTCTGTCAGTGAGTCAGTGAGTCAGTCAGTATGTCAGGACAAAGATTCTTATAGTATTAGATGTTAGGTTTATGTGAATGTTCTACTCAACGGATTTATATGAAATTTGCTACACAGATAGTCTAGAGCCTGAGAAAGGACACAGTCTTCTTTTAATGCGAAAAGAGGGTTTGTAAAGGGTTGAAAAGGGGGATGAAAAGTCGTATAGAAGTATCGTCATTTTTAAAGCAAGAAGCTTGAAACTTATTTTTAAGGTTGTTGATTCGATATAAATAAATATGACATTCAAAGTTTGTGAGGGGGAAAGGGGAGTGGCGGGGAGGGTAGGGGAGTGGAGGGAGAGGGTAAGGGACTGGAGGTGAGGATAGGGGGAGTGAAGGGGAGTGGTGTGGGAGGGGAGGGGGAGGGGATGTGGAAGTGACGGTAAGGGGGAGAGGGAGGGTAGGATAAGTTTGGGGAAGGGGAGGGGAGGGGGTGGGCTGTGGAAGGGTGCGGTGTAGCTGGGGTACGTATGTGTTTTATTAGTTAATGCTACCCAAAGACACTTTTCCCTGCGGACGAAGTCAAGGGTGTAAAATAATAATAGGGGATGGAAGTTTGTATGGAAATATGTAAGGTTTATGTGAATGTTCTACTGAACGGATTTAAATGAAATTTAGTACACTGATAGTCTAGGGCCTGAGATAGGACATAGGCTACTTTTAAATGCGTAAAGAGGGTTGTGAAGGGTTGATAGGGGGGATGTATGAAAGTATCGTCATATTTAAAGCTAGAAGCTTGAAACTTAATGTTTAGGCTGTTAATTCGATATAAATATACTAAAAGTGCCCCGCGGCTTCACCCACGTTAAAGACTTCTTTTATTTACTTAAAACTTTTATTTTGTTAAAACCTTTCTATCATAAAAGACAATCAAAGAAGTAAAAGCCAAATCGGTATATATAGACCATATTAATTTTCAAACTTTTTTACCAACCCCTTGCAAAAATCCTGCTACACGTATTTATTTATTTATTTACGGAAGTACTTAAGTAAATCTATAATTTTAAAAATAATGATCACTGCAGGAAGAGTGAATCTCACAACACAGGGTTTCCTAGTCTGAGATTCAAAGCGCATAAGCTTTGTTTTAGTATATAAGCAATTACGAAACTCTGTTTTAATGTGCTAAAGTGCAAATAAATTATAAATTAATAAGTTATATCTGGGGGGATTTTTTATAAAATCCTTGTTAGCGGATACCTACGTCATACGAGGGTCATTCAACAAGTACTTAGCTTCATCGACCAATGGCACTGCGATTACAAAAAAATTTTACCATAGTACAGTGCAATGTTTTTGAAGCCTATTGTCAAAGTTTTAAACAATGACCTCTATTAGTTTTGTTTTAATAGCCTTTGAAAGCGAACGTGTCAGTCAGTTTAACAAAAATGGAAAAAGAGCAGTATCGTTCGGTGATTCAATTTTTATTTTTGGAAGGGAAAACGCGCAGTGAAATTAAAAATCGCTTGGATGCTGTGTACAGTGACTCTTCTCCTTCGATGGCAACCGTCAAGAATTGGTTTAACGAGTTTGCTCGTGGCCGCAAGTCGGTTTTTGATGAGCCACGCCCAGGTGCCTCGAAAACGGCTACTACGGAGGAAAACATTAAAAAATCCACGATCTCGTGTTGGCAGACCGACGATTGAAGGTTCGCGAGATAGCTGACACGCAGAAGGAACGGTGCATCATATTCTCCACGAAAAACTGGGCATGAGAAAGCTGTCAGCGCGATGGGTGCCGCGTTTGCTTACACTGGACAACAACCACGACAACGCGCCGGCTCACAACTCTGCCGTCGCCATGGCCAAATTATTCGAATTGCTGCCCCATCCACCTTACTCTCCAGACTTGGCCCCCTGTAACTTCTTTTTGTTTCCAAACCTGAAAAAGTCACTCGCTGGAAAAAGATTTGGGTCGAATGAGGAGGTCATCACCGCCACGGAGGCCTATTTTGCAGACTTCAGGAAAACGTATTTTTTAGACGGGTTAAAAAAGTTGGAGCATCGCTGGGCCAAGTGTATTGAGTTAAAAGGAGATTATGTAGAAAAATAAATCGACACTTTTCAAAAATTTTCGTTTTTCTTTTGTAGGCTAAGTATTTATTGAACGACCCTCGTAACAACTATCTGCATTCTAAATTTCAGCGCAATCCGAAACAATATTGATTCTCAGACTTTGTTGCCCACTTTACCCTCTTAGAGTGGCATTTTGAAAAAGCCCGAAAATCGTATTTACTTATATATTTAAAGAAGTACTTGGGTTAAAAGTCGAATAAAATGACTATCCAAACTTTGAATCCCCGCTTCATCTCCTTAATGAGTGAACTTTGAAAAATCCTTTCTTAGCGGATACCTACGTCAAAATAACTATCTGCATGCCAAATTTCAGCGCAATCCGAAACAATATTAATTTCAGTCATGTTACCCCACATCACCCTTTTAGGGGTGGCATTTCGAAAAAGCCTAAAACACGTATTTACTTATTTATTTACTGAAGTTCTTGTGCGAAGTTTCGAATAGAAAAGACTATCTTATCTTGTTTCTCCATACAAACTTTGAACCCCCGTTTCATCCCCTTCAGGGGGAATTTTTGGAAAATCCTTTCTCAGAGGGAACTAACGTCGTAATAACTATCTGCAAATTTCAGCGCAATCCGAAACAATATGGATTTTATTTTAATTTTAAAATTATCGTGAATTTGTAACATTATTATTGTTATATACCGGCTGTAATTCACGTACCTTTAGTCGAATTTTCTCGACCTAGGTTTCGAGCGAGTCAGTCGCTCTTCCTCGGGAGTGAGGTCACGCGGTGAGATCGCGATGTTCACTGCGGGCCGCCGCTCGCTGCGCTCGGCTTGATAGCCGGGGTGGGGGCGGACTCGGCGGCGATCGGTAACGGCTGTTCCTTTTCGGTACCGAGGATGCCTGAGATAGCCCGAATGATGTCGTCGTCGGTTCTTCATCGCTGCTACTCATAGAGATAGATAGTGGATAGTGGATGGACCTTGCCGTCAGCGTGGAAACCGATTCTTAATGCGTCCTCGAAAAAGAAAGTGTCAGTCAGTCTAGAGTGTGACACAGTCAGCATTGTTTGCGACGGTACTTATGGCGATATATCTCAGGCATCCTCGGTACCGAAAAGGAACAGCCGTTACCGATCGCCGCCGAGTCCGCCCCCACCCCGGCTATCAAGCCGAGCGCAGCGAGCGGCGGCCCGCAGTGAACATCGCGATCTCACCGCGTGACCTCACTCCCGAGGAAGAGCGACTGACTCGCTCGAAACCTAGGTCGAGAAAATTCGACTAAAGGTACGTGAATTACAGCCGGTATATAACAATAATAATATGGATTTTCACACTTTGTTACCTCATTTCACCCTCTTAGGGGTGTAATTAAAAAAAACCCTGAAACACGTATTTACTTATTTTTTTACTCAAGCACTTGTATGAAGTTTCGAATAGAAAATACTATCTAATCTTGTCTCTCCATACAAACTTTGAACCCCCGTTTCATCCCCTTCAAGGGTGAATTTCGAAAAATCCTTTTTCAGAGGTAACTAACGATGTAATAACTATCTGCATGCCAAAATTCGGCGCAATCCGAAACAATATAGATTTTCACACTTTGTTACCCCATTTCACCCTCTTAGGGGTGGATTTTCAAAAAAACCTGAAACACGTATTTACTTATTTTTTTACTGAAGCACTCTTATGAAGTTTCGGATAGAAAAGACTATCTATATATTGGAAAATCCTTTCTTAGTACACCCTTACGTACTAAGACAAATATACCCTTCAAATTTCAAGTCTCTACGACCAGCGGTTTAGGCTGTGCGTTGTCTGTCAGTCAGTCAGTATGTCAGGACAAAGATGCTTATAGTTTTAGATATGACATTCAAAGTTTGTGAGGGGAAGGGGGAGGGAGAGGGAGGGGAGGTGGAAGTGAGGGGTAGGGGAGAGGGGATGGGAGTCGGGGAGGGGGAGAGGGAAGTGGGGGGAAGAAAGAGGGGAGGGGGATTAGCGCGGTGTGGTACGGTGCGGTGTAGGTGGGATACGCATGTGTCTTATTTGTGAAATAATTAGCCTAAATAATTTAAAATGCTACCCAAAGACACTATTCCACGCGGACGAAGTCGCGGGCACAGCTAGTACAGATATAAACAGTGCAGGTAGGGCGTCGCGAATTTTTTTTTTCATACTTAGTGGCTGAATAAAAACCGGCCAAGTCGAGTTGCACTCATCCACAGAGGCTTCCGTACCAACGTTGGCGGGTACCAATTAAGCTAGACCTCTAAATTGTAGGAACGCTCATATAACTTAGAAGCCTATCTTAATTGGAGTAAACTATGTATGTATGGGGACACCCTTTAATTTTCAACTTTTTAGGGTTCCGTAGCTGAATGGCAAAAAACGGAACCCTTATAGATTCGTCATGTCTGTCTGTCTGTCTGCCTGCCTGTCTGTCTGTCTGTCTGTCCGTCCGTATGTCACAGCCATTTTATTCCGAAACTGTAAGGACTACAACATTTAAACTTGGATACGTAGATGTATACTGTGAACCGCTTTTCGATTTTTATACAAAAATATAAAAGTTTAAGGGGGACATCTCATACATGTAACAGTAACAAAAAAAAATCTGCAAACCTATACGTGTGGGGTGGGTGTCTATGGATAGGACTTTAAAAATGACATTGAGGTTCCTTAAATTATTTTATCTCAAAGTCAATTATTTAAAAGATGGCGCGTCTAAAGTGGTAAAATGTGTGTAATAATATACTTATAATATAACTTTTAAAGTAAGGGAGTTAAAAATCTAGAAAAAATATTTTTTGTAGATCTCAATAAAAACTTTCAACGAAAATTGGTTTGAGAGAGAAACGAGATAAAGTCAGCAGTTTTTGAGATATAGTGACCGCAAATATAACTTTGTGTTTCATACAAACACTATGAATAACAAAGTTAATGTTTTGGTTGCGAAAAATCATAGTTATAGAACACTCTACGGAACCCTACGAGTGCGACTCCGATTTGCACTTGGCCAGTTTATTTTATTTTTCGTAATTTTTCCATTATTTATGCTGTAACTCTATTTGACCTTGCGTCTTGCCAAATTTCATGATTCTAGGTCAACGGGAACTACCCTATAGGTTTTCGACCCAAAACCTATAGGGTACTTCCGGTTTACCTAGAATTGTCAATTTTGGTTAAAACGAAGGTCTTATAACACAGCACAAGTAAAGAAAAATTCCAAAAAATAAAAAAGTGAAAGGTTAGGGAAATTTTGGTACCTACTTACAAGTTTTCGCAAGAATCTAAATTTGCCCATATCATTTTATCGTGTTGACTTCTACAGTAAAAGGATAAATAAACAGCCATCAAAACGGGAAAATTGTATAGATAATTTAGGCCAGTACTTTGATTAGCTGAAATAAAAAAAATACCAAAATTTTTATATGTTAAAATTGTTCATAGAAATATCCAATTTCATAGGTGAAGACCTAATATTATTATTACCATAATATTTTAAAGAATCAAGAAATCAGCAACATAGTGAGATTGCAGATTGTTCTTAATCCGCTAGACAGCTGTTACGGAGGCTTGTCTTCATACTCATCAGATCTCGATGAATTTACAATGGGACCACATGGGATGTATACTCACTCATAGAAAACATAATTTATCAAGAAGGTTAATAAACGACGGAATTATGAGGTGACACAATTAGATGGCATTTATCGTAGAAGTTCCGTTGTCAGTCTCCGAAACTCATCATCAGATCTTTACAAATTCAAAATGGGTGGTCTTAATAGTTTCAGAATAAAGTGGCTGTGACATACGGACAGACAGACAGACATGACGAATCTATAAGGGTTCAATTGTTGCCATTCGGCTACGGAACTCTAAAAATTAGTCAAACTAAAAATACTTCTGTAATAGTGTTGTAAAGTTGAACACAGTAAAAATTCTCATGTCACTAAAAACACGTTTTGGAATATTCTTTTTAGGGTACCGTACCCAAAGAGTACCAAAGGAACCCTATTACTGAGACTTCGCTGTCCATCCGTCCGTCCTCCGAACATTACAGGGCTGTATCAGGTATCTCCTTAACCGTAATAGGTAGATTGACATTTTCACGAAGTATGGATTACCACAGAATAATGAATAATACTAGTTTCTACTAAATAAAAGTTTTATCAAGTAAGTGAACGAAGTTTGTAACGCGGGCGACGCCGCGGCGGGCTTTTAGTTTACCATAAAGATGGTGGTGACTGGTGTGAATAGATAGGACACAAACTATATATAACCAGTGATATTACAAATTTTTATCGTTTAATGTATTTTTGTTACTCCTTTTTACATCTTTAAATTTTCTGTTATAAAATCTTAATGTGGCGTATATGCGCAATCGAATGAACAGTTTCATAAGATGCATACAAAAAAAAACATACAGACGAATTGAGAACCTCCTCCTGTTTAGAAGTCGGTTGAAAACAAAATAAAGTTAAAAATTAAAGAGGTACCCGTACAAAAAACTTATTTTTCAGGCAAATTTTGTTCAATCGGAACTCTACGTGATCGAGTCCGACTCGCACTTGGCCAGTTCATTTTTGTTTGAGTGAGTAAACTTTCCGTTTGGTCGCATTGTAATTTCATTGAGATCTAATATAATGAGTATTTTCCAGAGTTCTATAAAAACCTCAAAGCGCGGCATTTTGAAGTCAGTTTTTAGGGTTCCGTACCCAAAGGGTAAAACGGGACCCTATTACTAAGACTCCGCTGTCTGTCTGTCCGTCCGTCCATCTGTCACCAGGCTGTATCTCATGAACCGTGATAGTTAGACAGTTGAAATTTTCACAGATGATGTATTTCTTTTGCCGCTATAACAACAAATACTAAAAACACAATACAGTTTAAAATCATAGGAATGCCGAAAAATACACGTTTCTCGTATGGGGACCCCCATTCGAGAAACGTATATTTTTCGGCATTTCAATGTTACGCCATTTATGAACGCTTAGGTAAACGTCCATAGATGGCGTTATATTGAAATTCCGATCCCAAACACCTTTGTGTAAACTTTCACTTAGATAGCGTTAGACGTTACATGGCGTTATAAGAAACTAGCTGTGCCCACGACTTAGTGCGCGTGGAATAGGAATTGGGTAGCATTCACTAATAAGACACATACGTATCCCACTACACCGCACCGCACCACGCCACGCTAATTCCCCTTTCCTCCCTCCCCACCCCTTCCCATCACTTCCCCCTCCCCTCCCCCTTCACCTCACTTTCACATCCCCTCCGCTCCCCTCCTCCACCACTCCCCATTTCCCCTGACACACTGAATGTCATATTTATTTATATAGAATCAACAGCCTAAAAAATAAGTTTCAAGCTTTTAGTTGTTTTGGCGTGAAAGTGAGACAGACTCAAAGTAACTCTACTTTCGCATTTATAAAATTATAGTAAGGATAAGCACGCGGCTCACAACTCTATATATACTATGGCCCTAGTATCTTTATCAACACCATCAACACCAATATTATAAATGCGAAAGTCAGTTTGTTTGTTTGTTTGGGACTTCTTCACGGTCAAAGGGCTTGACCGATTTGGCTGATTTTTTTTATAAAGATAGTACATAGGGCAGAATAGGATATAGGATACTTTTTGTTTGGCTATCGAGTCAGGGGGTTCAGATATTTTTAATTGAATTTTGTAAATATGAGACTTCTTCTCGAATTAACGGCATGACCGATTTGCCTGAAATTTTGTATGAATGTCATAGGGCAGAATAGGATATAGAATACTTTTTTTCTGGCTGTCGAGTCAGGGGGTCCAGATATTTTTAATTGAATTTTGTAAATATAAGACCTAACCAAACCAAAATCATTACTTACTTTAACAATAGAGGATATCTAGTGCGACTTTGGGGTCGTCTATGCCATGGTGACTTGGCCTAAGAGATCATCGATCTAGACCTCAAAGGTCATAAAGACTCAAATAACGCGAGCGAAGCCGCGGGTAACAGCTAGTTAATTATATATATATGCTATAATGTTCTAAAATTGTGGAAACCTTTTGGTAAGTGATGATGCCGTCGAAGATGGTAAGCACGCTAGGCCTAGAATGGGAACTCTCTCTCAGCTCTCAAGGATATATATCTATACCATCTACCCGAACGAAGCTATTTGCTTCTTCGTTCATCATACGAACCGCTAAGGAATGGAATACCCTGCCTGAGTCCGTGTTTCCGATTAAGTACAATATGGGGGTCTTCAAATCGCGAGTGAATAGGTATCTTCTGGGTAAGCACGCTACATCATCGATCGCATCATCACTTAACATCAGGTGAGATAGTGATCAAGTGCTACCCAGTTCGGTATAAAAAAAAAAAAAAAGGATAGCTACCGGAAGACATTAGATGTTTGGTGACAGATTTTCTAACTTGAGGGTGGTAGCTGGCCAGGCGGACACTAGATAGTGTCCCACCAATCGAGCCCAAACTCGGTAGTGTTTTGTCTTTTATCACAGATATTCCGTGGCTGCCTTCCAGCTTCATCATCAGACCCTAGATATCACTAGGCGTAAAGTTCTCGTCAAGACAAATCAATCGAGCCCAAACTCGGTAGAGTTACGTTGATTTATCACAGAGACGCCGTGGCCACCTTCCAGCTTCATCATCAGACCCTGGATATCATCTAGGTGAAAAGTTATCTTCAAGATTTTTTTTTTTATACGTTATAGGCTAGCGTTTGAACACTATCTCACCTGTTGGTAAGTGATGATGCGGTCGAAGATGGTAAGCACGCTAGGCCTTGAATGGGAACTGGCTCTCAAGGATAGCTGCCGGAACACATTAGATGTTTGGTGACAGATTTTCTAACTTGAGGGTGGTAGCTGGCCAGGCGGACACTAGATAGTGTCCTACCACCATGCAAAGATGAATCAATCGAGCTCAAACTCGGTAGGGTTATGTTGATTTATTACAGAGATGTCATGGCCACCTTCCAGCTTAATCATCAGACCCTGGATATCATCTAGGCGTAAAGTTCTCGTCAAGACAAATCAATCGAGCCCAAACTCGGTGGGATTATGTTGTTTAATCAAGGAGATGCCGTGGCCACCTTCCGTCTCCATCATCAAACCAGCTCCATGGTACCATATCATTGTATTTTCACCGAAGATACATAAACTGTATACCAAATTTGAGTCCAATCGGACACCAGGAAGTGGGTCTAATTTAGCTTCCAAGATTCCACCCGAACCACAGAATAATGAATAGCCCGAACATACATAGTGACATACATACATTGCAAGTTAAATAAAAGCTTGAAAAAAGGAGGAGGTTCTCAATTCGACTGTAGGTATTATTATATATATATTTGTGGGTGTTCGCGGATAACTTCGTCGTTTAAGATTGGATTTTGATTTTATTTTTGTTGGAAAGAGGATATCGCGAGGGTGGTACCATAGTAGGGTTCATCGAGATCTGGTAAGTATCTCCAGAGATATGGAACACCTCAAACTTGGTACTGAAAATTAATAGCGCGGCATTTGAAGTCGGAAGAATTTTAAACGATCTTATTACATTGACATTTTAAAACTTTATTATTTGAAGTTGGACAGTTTTATTGTTTAAGAACGTAGGCTATCCTTATCCTTGTATTGGCGGATCTTCAGATACCTATGGTGGCAGCATTTGAAGTCGGGTCCTTAAAGAAGTGTTTTTATTAAAATTATGGATATGTTACATTTTTGTTGAAAAGGTGTTAATTAAAAAGTACTATTATCATATATTAAATAAATAGTTTTATTTATATCACTGACTCCACCCACGTACACATACCTAACTAGTTATGTAAGTAGGTACATGGTTATGTGAGGACTTGGTTGACTTAGAATTGTCAATTTTGGTTATAAACAAGGTCTTACAGCACAAGTAAAGGAAAAATTCCGAAAGATAAATAAAGTTGAAAATTTTGACACAAGTTTTCGCGAAAATCTAAATTCCATATCCCATATCTTTTTATCGTGTTGACTCAGGACCTTGATTTTTAGGGTTCCGTAGCCGAATGGAAAAAAAACGGAACCCTTATATATTCGCCATGTCTGTCTGTCCGTCCGTATGTCACAGCCATTTTATTCCGAAACTATTAGGACTACAGAATTGAAACTTGGTAGTTAGATGTATTCTAAAAACCGCTTTCCGATTTTTATACAAAAATATAAAAGTTTAAGGGGGGGGCATCCCATATATGGAAATGGAACAAATTTTTTTTCATCAAACCTATACGTGTCTTGTCTATGGATAGGTCTTTAAAAATGACATTGAGGTTCCTAAAATCATTTTTTCTCAAAAGATAGACGCGTCTAAAGTGGTAAAATGTGTGCCTCCAATCTCCAATCTCCAATTGTACATTCAATCTGTGATAGAACCCTGTATTGCAGTATATTCACCCCATGACATTATAGTAACAATAATTTAAACGTCATTCCGATAGGCATAACCTCAGACGAAATAAGAAGTCTCCTTATTTCGTCTTAGGGCATAACATAACCGTAAGTATATATATATATAAGCCTATGGGCTGGCTTTATTATAACAGAATCTAGCTCTAGCTGGCATAGAACTTTTTTATGATATAAGTATTAAGTACCTATACCTAATAGGACAAATTCAACACTCAATTGATGGTAAGCGACGATGTCTGCATTTTGGCAAGCAAATCTCTGGATTCCCAGTTTTTTTTAACGTTCCGTGCCTCAAAAGGTAAACAAAAGGAACCCTTATAAGATCTCTCTTGTCCGTCTGTCCGTGCGTCATCACCGATTATCTCAGGAGGAGGAGGAGGAGAGTGGACCTAGCAAGTTGAAATTAATACAAGATACTGAGGTCTATCCCTATTAGTCGCTATTAGGTGTATAAAAATCAAGGTCCTGAGTCAACACGATATAAAGATATGGGAAAATTTAGATTTTATTCCAAAACACTTAAGCACCAAAATTTACCTTAATTTTCAACTTATTGTATTTTTTGGAATTTTCCCTTTACTTCTGCTGTAAGATCTTGCTCTTAACCAAAATTGAAAATTTTGGGTCAACCGGAACAGACAGACATGGCGAATCTATAAGGGTACCGTTTTTTTCCATTCGGCTACGGAACCCTAAAAACGGATAAACAATATCGAGATCACGAAAATACGACATTAAATATATCAAATGTGTTCTAGTAATATGTAGAATTGTAATAAACATCAATGATAAATAGATGTTTTTGGTTTTGGTTTTGGCAAAATGTTAAGTTACACTCATTAGGGTTCCGTAGCCGAATGGCAAAAAACGGAACCCTTATAGATTCGTCTGTCTGTTCCGGTTGACCCAAAATTGACAATTTTGGTTAAGTTATGTTTGGCATTGACACGGTAATATAATATAATACTATACTTATATGTTATTATACTGTGGTTCGGAACCATCCGTGTGCGAGATAAAAGTCTGACTCGCACTTGGCCAGTTTTATTTTCAGATTTTTCAAGCCAGCAGTTTACCTTTTAGAGGTGGGTAGGGGTAGTGGGGGGGGGATGCCCTACTGAACAAAAATGTGTACTTGAAAGTTTATTATTTGTTAAATGGAGCATTAAATCTTTAAATAGTATTAGCAATCCCTAAGTCATTTTAAAAGACCTATTCAATGATACCCCACAAGATGGGGTAGACGACGCAAAAAAATTCTTACCCACTACTCATGTAGGGGAGCTACCCTAAAAAAAATTATTTATCAAAATTTTATTTCACTACTTTGTCGGCGTATACCCATTATATACATACCCCTACAAAATTACAGCTTGCTAGTATTAACGGTGTCTTAGCAAAACCTCGGACAGACAGACGGACATGACGAAACTATGAGGGTAGTTCCTTGTCAGGACTATGGAACCCTAAAAAAGTATACTATCACAAACTTATTATTTATAGTTGGTGTAATACTTTACATTTTCTATGGATCTAACTACAAAGTTAAGTTTGTACACTAACCTAGTTTTTTGTTGTTAACAAGGTGATAACCATGTCTATGGAAAAATGTATTTGGTTAGTTTCACTCAAAACTCGGTACCTAAAATTAAGAGCGAACGCGGGGTGCAATTTTCCATACAAACGTATGCCCCCGTTTCCTCTCTGGAAAATGATTCTAGAGCAACATTTATTTCTACAAAACACGAGGTCTGATGTAGCTACGCCCCTATATCATTTTATTTTTTTGACCAATCAATTGTAAATAGAATTATTACCCTTCAAAAATGTCAAAGACGAGATTAAAAGGCTTATATTCCTTTTCACAAATGGTTCATTTAAAAGAAAATGATATAATATATTATGATAATGTAGCTAGTTACATCAGACCTTGATTTTTTGTAGAAACAAATTTTGCTCTATATATATATGTGCCATTTAGATTGGCACTAAAGCACAGAATAATGAATAGCTGACTAAAGTGCGTTTACCTTTCAGTGGTCAAACCTTGTATGACTGTGATTATAACTAGGTTTTCTTTTTATTTAGCGGTGTGTTCTAATTTGTATGTGCCACTAAAATATCCAAAGTGTTTTTTTCTGAAACATGTATACATATTTATTTGAAAGTATAACATAGAACACTCTTAGCGCGTTAAAATCCCTTTTTAATTTTAAAAATAATAATTAATAAATATTTTATTGCTTAAAACGCCATCTAACGTCAAACAAAGGTATTAGGGATCGACATTTCAATATAACGCCATCTATGCTACGTTTACCTAAAAAGGCGTTCATAGATAGCAAAAATCACGTTTCTTGTATGGGGACCCTCTATTATTTTTAACTTTATTCTGTTTTAGTATTTGTTATTATAGCGGCAATAGAAATACATCATCTGTGAAAATTTCAACTGTCAACTATCACGGTTTATGAGATACAGCCTGGTGACAGACGGACAGACAGACAGACAGACGGACAGCGGAGTCTTAGTAATAGAGTCCCGTTTTACTCTTTGGGTACGGAACCCTAAAAATCGAGAAACTCGTGTGGCTAAAGAACAAATTATTACAAATATCATCATGTCGCCTATCTGCTGCTAGCAAATAAAAGAATAGCGAGAAATAGGCGTGGCTATATTAATAAACAAATGAGTATCAAATAATCCAATCGTATCGCCTGTCTGCGTACCTACCAGGCCAGGCTGGAACTTCCCGTTCAAAATGTGACGTCTGGTCACGTTACTACTTATGTACTTAGCAGGCCCTTGGCTACGTTGTATTATTATCTTTTCTATGCCTTGGCAGTAAAGGTCAATACGATTTTTATTTCATTATTTTTTTTAAATTTTCTGATACCTACTTGTACTATTCATTATTCTGTGTTACTGGTAAATGTGGGTTGCACATTATTATTATTGTTTTCTATCATCTCTTCCAACTATGCTAAATATGCTTGTGTCTGGAGTGTGTTCACGTCAATAGTGCAATAGGTGAGGATCACAGTTCTTAAAAAATATTTTTTACTCTTAATTTATTTTTAACTTTTTAGTTACTAGGTTTAAGGAACTAGGTACTTAAGTACCTACCTATTTTAGAGTAGGCGTAATGTTTTAAAATATCCTACAGATATTATGATGTAATTATGGGTAAAGTGCTCTTCAAGGCAAATCAATCGAGCCCAAACTCGGTGGGGTTTATCACAGAAATGCCATAGCCACCTTCCAGCTTCATCATCGGACCCTGAATATCATCTAGGTGTAAAGTGCTCCTCAAGACGAATCAATCGAGCCCAAACTCGTTATAATATAATAATAAACGGTTATATTGTTTCATTACGGAGATGCCGTGGCCACCTCCAGGGTCTGATGATAAAGCTGGAATGGAAGGTTTGCACCTAGGTGATATCCATATTACCTAGGTGCAAACTGCTCCGCAAGTCTAAAGAATCGAGGCCAAACTCGGTAGGGTTATATATTGTTTTATCACAGAGATGCCGTGGCCACCTTCCAGCTTCATCATCAGACCCTGGATATCATCTAGGTGTAAAGTGTTACGCTAGTCTAATCAATCGAGCCCCAGCTCGGTGGGGTTATATTGTTTTATCACAGAGATTTCGTGCCCACCTTCCAGCTCCATCATCAGACCCTAGATATCATCTAGGAGTAAAGTTCTCTTCTAGACGAATCAATCGAGCCCACATTCGATGGGTTTATCTTGCTTAGTTCAGAAGTTCCTATGGCTATCTTCCGTCTCCATCATAAGACCAGCTCCATGGTACCATATCATTGTATTGTCACCGAAGATACGTAAGTTCACCAAATACGAGTCAAATCGGACATCGGGAAGTGGGTCTAATTTAGCTTCCAAGATTCCACCCGAACATACATAGTTACATACACAACATACATACATTGCAACTTGCACGTTAAATAAAAGCACGGTAATATTACCGTGATAAAAGCTTGTAAACTAGACAGCGACTTCCTGCCAAACTTTAACCTACCTTTGGTCGTCGTCGCTGAAACTAGAACTGATTGATTGGAAAAAACCAAAACAGTGTGCTAGAAATATGTACTCACATACTATTATTTATTCTGTGACTTAATAATAATTTAGAGTAATTCATATGTTGAACAGCTGTTAAAATAATCACCAATTTGCCTAGATCCCTTATCGAACATGCAAATCAGGCTAGCAAAGCTCATTTTGACTGGTCTATCGACCACTGTTACTTGTACTATTCATTATTCTGTGTCACTGTGTAAGATAACAAGGCCTTGTACCTATAGCACACTAAGAAATTATGAGTAAGACCAACCGGAAGACCTCTTATGCTTAAAAAGATATACTGTAACAGAGCTCATCCTAAATTGTACGATCTGGCTATAAGGTAAACAAAGCCGCACTCAGTGCACACAGAGACAAAAATCTAACCACAAACAAAAAAAATCACTCACACCAACAAGTTTTGTGAATATTTCCTTGCGTTCATGGACCTTAGGTGTTACTAATTATTCTGTGATTTCCGACATTGCCAGTAAAATATACTTTGGTAATGGGATTTATGATGATTAAACATTTTCATTTTATGGATTAAACATTTATAAGTGCTAAAATGTAATCAGGCGGAAGATGAAAATATTTTTTATTTCTATAGAATATTTTAAATTATGTTTATTCAAAATTTCTCAGTAATTCAATAAAACACGTAAAGCTGTCTATTCATGGCGCAATACATTTTTTAAGTGTATGGCTACACACAAAAGGTATATTTAGCCAGTGTTATGCCAAACAAACATTAAAAATAAGTTTAGTCGTAGAGAGAAGTGGTTTAGTGCAATAATTGATTTACTTATTTATTCTCTTACATGGATCTGCTGACTGGCTGCATCGATTTGCACGGAAGAGGGTATAGAAGCTGGCTAGTAAATGTATCAGGCAATACATTATGTGCCGTAGGCATAGGCATACTTTTATTATTCAAACCTATAAAAGGGGTTGGTTTTCTCGCTAAAAAAGACGTATTATTTTAATAACAAAACAAATCGCGCGCGAATCAATGTGATCCGCGCCGCAATTTCACGTCGTGAATCGCGCGCGAGTGTGGAAAGGACTTTAAATTTCCATTACAACTAATAATACCACAGATAATACCTAAACGTCATTTAAAAAAAAAAGGAGTTGAACATAAGTCCACCGGAACTTTTCGGCCAGTATATAAAAGTACTCTGTGCTTTTCGGCCGCACTTATCCAGTATATACTCTTATCTATGGCACTTATTTACCCACAGTAGTACTCAAGTAAACCCAGCCACAAATTACTATATAGCTCCACACGACTAGTTTATTGAGCCAGTGTGACCAGTGTTAAATATCTATGATTTTCTACCGCCGAGATTACAGAATTCATGAATAGTCTAGCTTTATATTATATGCCCTCTGTAGTCTGTGTCTGTGTCCTGTGATTTTGATTTATAGGTAATCTGTGATTTGTCCATGTACACTCCGTTATTTCATTTTAGATTTTTCACCTTTTTAATAATATTATATAACAGCTCGCTCAGCTTCCTATGGAAAGAGCTTTGTTCGGTGTATTGTATTCCTACGGGATCGAATCCAGAACGAAGTAATTCGCCAGAGAACTAAAGTGATCGACATAACTCAGCGGATTAGCAAACTGAAGTGGCAGTGGGCTGGTCATATCTGCCGTAGGACCGATCACCGTTGGGGGGGGGGTAGACTGGTTCTATAGTGGAGACCGCGAATCGGTAAACGTAGCGTAGGACGCCCTGTGACCAGGTGGAGCAACAGCATTCGCAATACTGTGGGGTGGGCAGTGACTGGAAAACAAAGAACCGAACATCGGGCTCAGTGGTGTGACTTGGGTAAGGCCTTGTCCAGCAGTAGACAGATACCGGCTGATTATCATAACCATGAACTGTGATTCAAATCTTGAGACTATTTCTTGTCCTACCAAGATATGCACTGAGCCCGATCTGCGGCTAATTGGGAGGGGTATGGTATATATTCAAATTTTTAAATATTATACAAATTGATGTAAATTTTCATATATTTAAAGTTTTTGCTTCTTCTATAGGTATGTCTATGGATCACTTTTTTGCCAACGCCATACCATGCCCTAATCGCCACGCTGGGCAGGCAGGTTGGTGATCGCAGGATGTAGCTTCTCTCACCGGTGACGCTGCTGCCCGTCACCTGCCTGTATTTATTTTATTTTATATTATTATATATATATATATATAGTATTAAAATAATCTGTAATAAGTTGTGTAATTGCCAGAACGCATATATGACCTGTTGGTACCTATGTGATTATGTACGGGTATATGCCAAGGACAGACAACAGCTGTCCTTGGAATCAATTACATCTTTTTTGGCTAACATTTTTTGAAGTTTAGCCAGATGGACACTAGACAGTTTTAGATTTACTAGATTGGGTGATACAAGCTTGCTCAACATCTGTATCTGTATCCTGGCAGCTGAGCCAGTTCAATGTATTAATAGCTAAGCTAATAGATAACTACTATGTCAATAGTAGTGATCTATTCATCTTCATTATAATTTTAATATAAAACAGGGTGATCGCGTTCCTTCTTTGGATAAGGGTAAGTCAATTTTGAGTACCTAGCTTCTACTTAAATACAATTGGTTATGTTTGAAATTATTTCGGTCAAAGCTGGACAAAAATGGTAAAGAGGTAGATACATCCCATTAATTTATCTTCATACAACATAGATAGATATTTTGCAAGTGACATCATGCATTTATAGTTATGAATAACAAACTATTATATGATTATTCTGTCTGGTGTATTCTTGTTAAAGTGAATTCCGCACTCCTCCGGGAAACATGCCCAGGTATTGAGCATGTTTCCCAAGGGGTGCGGGTTTGAGTCCCATCAGTACGATAAAGTTTTGGATTGTGTGTAACAATAATATAAGGTGATAATTTATTTTTAAAGTTAACATTTCAAGAAACAATAGTTTACATCGCCTAAAATTTTTTCGTCCATCAATCGCAGTGTTTGGCAACGTGTGGGTCGCGTCCCCTGGGGGGTCATGAAGCCTCTATAAAAGGGTCACGAGAGGTCACCTAGCCTCAGTAAAACAGAAAAAACAAAGTTTTAAAATAAATGTTTGTAATATGTGTTTGTTGGTGTTATGATGGAGAGGGAATGAGAACACATCTTGGGAGAGGCCTACGTCCAGCATTGAACTAACACCGGCTGATGATGATGATGAGAATGCATATAATATTTGTTTCTGAAGAAAACTATGTAATCTGTTTTCTGTAGGCCACGCAAGCGAAGCTGCGGACAGAAGCTAGTAATATAATAAAATCCTAACTAATATTATAAATGCGAAAATAACTCTGTCTGTCTGTCTGTCTCACTTTCACGCCAAAACCACTGAACCGATTTAAATAAAATTTGGTACACAGATAGTCTAGAGCCTGAGAAAGGACATAGGTTACTTTTTAATGCAAATAAAGAGTTGAAAGGGAGATGAAATGTTTTATGGATGTATCGTCATTTTAGGAGCTAGAAGCTTGAAATTTATTTTTTTGACTGTTGATTCGATATAAATAAATATGACATTCAAAGTTTGTAAAAGTTTGACCCTCAAGGGTGTAAAATAACAATAAGGTATAGGGGATGAAAGTTTATATGGGAATATGTTAGGTTTATGTGAATATTCTACTCAACGGATTTAAATGAAATTTGCTACACAGATAGTCTAGAGCCTGAGAAAGGACACAGTCTTCTTTTAATGCGAAAAGAGGGTTTGTAAAGGGTTAAAAAGGGGGATGAAAAGTCGTATAGAAGTATCGTCATTTTTAAAGCAAGAAGCTTGAAACTTATTTTTTAGGTTGTTGATTCGATATAAATAAATATGACATTCAAAGTTTGTGAGGGGGAAAGGGGAGTGGAGGGGTAGGGGGAGTGGCGGGGAGGGTAGGGGAGTGGAGGGAGAGGGTAGGGGACTGGAGGTGAGGATAGCGGGAGTGAACGGGAGGGAAGGGGGAGTAGTAGGGTAGGGGAGGGGAGGGGGAGGGGATGTGGAAGTGACGGTAAGGGGGAGAGGGAGGGTAGGATAAGTTTGGGGAAGGGGAGGGGAGGGGGTAGGGTTGTGGAAGGGTGCGGTGTAGCTGGGATACGTATGTGTTTTATTAGTTAATGCTACCCAAAGACACTTTTCCCTGCGGACGAAGTCAAGGGTGTAAAATAACAATAGGGAATAGGGGATGGAAGTTTGTATGGAAATATGTAAGGTTTATGTGAATGTTCTACTGAACGGATTTAAATGAAATTTAGTACACTGATAGTCTAGGGCCTGAGATAGGACATAGGCTACTTTTAAATGCGTAATGAGGATTGTGAGGGGTTGATATGGGAATGTATGAAAGTATCGTCATATTTAAAGCTAGAAGCTTGAAACTTATTGTTTAGGCTGTTAATTCGATATAAATATACTAAAAGTGCCCCGCGGCTTCACCCACGTTAAAGACTTCTTTTATTTACTTAAAACTTTTATTTTGTTAAAACCTTTCTATCATAAAAGACAATCAAAGAAGTAAAAGCCAAATCGGTATATATAGACCATATTGATTTTCAGACTTTTTTACCAACCCCTTGCAAAAATCCTGCAACACGTATTTACTTATTTATTTACGGAAGTACTTAAGTAAATCTATAAGTTTAAAAATAATGATCACTGCAGGAAGAGTGAATCTCACAACACAGGGTTTCCTAGTCTGAGATTCAAAGCGCATAAGCTTTGTTTTAGTATATAAGCAATTACGAAACTTTGTTTTAATGTGCTAAACTGCAAATAAATTATAAATTAATAAGTTATATCTGGGGGGAATTTTTATAAAATCCGTCTTAGCGGATACCTACGTCATAACAACTATCTGCATTCTAAATTTCAGCGCAATCCGAAACAATATTGATCCTCAGACTTTGTTGCCCACTTTACCCTCTTAGAGTGGCATTTTGAAAAAGCCCCAAAATCGTATTTACTTATATATTTAAAGAAGCACTTGGGTTAAAAGTCGAATTAAATTACTATCCAAACTTTGAATCCCCGCTTCATCCCCTTAATGAGTGAACTTTGAAAAATCCTTTCTTAGCATCCGCTAACCTACGTCAAAATAACTATCTGCATGCCAAATTTCAGCGCAATCCGAAACAATATTGATTTCAGTCATGTTACCCCACATCACCCTTTTAGGGGTGGCATTTCGAAAAAGCCTAAAACACGTATTTACTTATTTATTTACTGAAGTTCTTGTGCGAAGTTTCGAATAGAAAAGACTATCTTATCTTGTTTCTCCATACAAACTTTGAACCCCCGTTTCATCCCCTTCAGGGGCAATTTTTGGAAAATCCTTTCTCAGAGGGAACTAACGTCGTAATAACTATCTGCAAATTTCAGCGCAATCCGAAACAATATTGATTTTCACACTTTGTGTCCTCATTTCACCCTCTTAGGGGTGTAATTAAAAAAAACCCCTGAAACACGTATTTACTTATTTTTTTACTCAAGCACTTGTATGAAGTTTCGAATAGAAAATACTATCTAATCTTGTCTCTCCATACAAACTTTGAGCCCCTGTTTCATCCCCTTCAAGCGTGAATTTCGAAAAATCCTTGAACGATGTAATAACTATCTGCATGCCAAAATTCAGCGCAATCCGAAACAATATTGATTTTCACACTTTGTTACCCCATTTCACCCTCTTAGGTGGAATTTCAAAAAAACCTGAAACACGTATTTACTTATTTTTACTGAAGCACTCGTGTGAAGTTTCGGATAGAAAAGACTATCTATATATTGGAAAATCCTTTCTTAGTACACCCCTACGTACTAATACAAATGTACCCTCCAAATTCCAAGTCTCTACGACCAGCGGTTTAGGCTGTGCGTTCTCTGTCAGTCAGTCAGTCAGTATGTCAGGACAAAGATGCTTATAGTTTTAGATATGACATTCAAAGTTTGTGAGGGGAAGGGGGAGGGAGAGGGAGGGGAGGTGGAAGTGAGGGGTAGGGGAGAGGGAAGTGGGGGGAAGAAAGAGGGGAGGGGGATTAGCGCGGTGTGGTACGGTGCGGTGTATACGCATGTCTTATTTGTGAAATAATTAGCCTAAATAATTTAAAATGCTACCCAAAGACACTATTCCAAGCGGACGAAGTCGCGGACACAGCTAGTACAGATATAAACAGTGCAGGTAGGGCGTCGCGAATTTTTTTTTCATACTTAGTGGCTAGCATCATGAATAAAAACCGGCCAAGTCGAGTTGCACTCACCCACAGAGGCTTCCGTACCAACGTTGGTGGGTACCAATTAAGCTAGACCTCTAAATTGTAGGAACGCTCATATAACTTAGGAGCCTATCTTAATTGGAGTAAACTACGAGGTGCATTCAATAAGTACCTAGCCTCATCGCCAGAGGGCGCTGTAGTTTCAAAAGAGTTTTATCACAGTGTAGCACATTCTTTTTTAATTCTTTTATCAAATTTTCATTCCAATCCCTTCATTTGTTTTATTTTGACAACTTATGGAAGCGAACGTATCGATCGGTTTTACAAAAATGGAAAAAGAGCAATATCGTTCGGTGATTCGATTCCTTTTTTTGGAAGGGAAAACGCGCATCGAAATCAAAGAGCGCTTGGATGCTGTGTACGGTGACTCTTCTCCATCGATGGCCACCGTCAAGAATTGGTTCAACGAGTTTGCACGTGGCCGTACGTCGGTTTTTGATGAACCACGTCCAGGTGCACCGAAAACAGCTGCTACGGAGGAAAAAATTTAAAAAATCCATGATCTCGTATTGGCAGATCGCCGATTGAAGGTTCGGGAGCTAGCTGAGACTGTAGGCATTTCAGAAGGAATAGTGCATCATATTCTTCACTGCAACTCGGCATGAGAAAGCTGTCGGCGCGATGGGTGCCGCGTTTACTCACACCGGAAAACAAGTGCAACCGTGAGACCACATCGGAGACGTGTTTGGCGCTGTTTAAGCGGAATCCAGCGGAGTTTTTGCGTCGTTTTGTGACCGTCGATGAAACCTGGATCCACTGGTACACACCAGAGACCAAGGAGCAATCAAAACAATGGATCCAGACCGGGGAACGTGCTCCAAAGAAGGCGAAAACTGTAAAATCGGCCGGAAAAGTTATGGCCACCGTTTTCTGGGATTCACAAGGTGTGATCTACATCGATTACCTCGAGAAGGGTAAAACAATTACAGGGCTTTACTATGCCGATTTATTGGGCCGATTCGACGCCGAATTAAAGAAAAAACGACCCCATCTGGCTAAGAAAAAAGTGCTGTTTCACCACAACAACGCACTGGTTCACACGCCTGCCGTTGCCATGGCCAAATTGGTCGAATTACGCTACGAATTGCTGCCCCATCCACCGTATTCTCCAGATTTGGCCCCTTGTGACTTCTTTCTAAAAGATCTGGGGTGGGTGTCTATGGATAGGACTTTAAAAATGACATTGAGGTTCCTTAAATTATTTTATCTCAAAGTCAATTATTTAAAAGATGGCGTGTCTAAAGTGGTAAAATGTGTGTCCCCCCCTCTAACTTTTAAAGTAAGGGAGTTAAAAATCTAGAAAAAATATTTTCTGTAGATTTCAATAAAAACTTTCAACGAAAATTGGTTTGAGAGAGAAACGAGATACAGTCAGAAGTTTTACAGATATAGTGACCGCAAATATAACTTTGTGTTTCATACAAACACTATGAAAAACAAAGTTAATGTTTTGGTTGCGAAAAATCATAGTTATAGAACACTCTACTGTGTTACGGAACCCTACGAGTGCGAGACCGATTTGCACTTGGCCAGTTTATTTTATTTTTCGTAATTTTTCCATTATTTATGCTGTAACTCTATTTGACCTTGCGTCTTGCCAAATTTCATGATTCTAGGTCAACGGGAACTACCCTATAGGTTTTCGACCCAAAACCTATAGGGTACTTCCGGTTTACCTAGAATTGTCAATTTTGGTTAAAACGAAGGTCTTATAACACAGCACAAGTAAAGGAAAAATTCCAAAAAATAAAAAAGTGAAAGTTAAGGTAAATTTTGGTACCTACTTACAAGTTTTCGCAAGAATCTAAATTTGCCCATATCATTTTATCGTGTTGACTTCTACAGTAAAAGAATAAATAAACAGCCATCAAAACGGGAAAATTGTATAGATAATTTAGGCCAATACTTTGATTAGCTGAAATAAAAAAAATATCAAAATTTTTTGTATGTTAAAATTGTTCATAGAAATCTCCAATTTCATAGGTGAAGACCTAATATTATTATTACCATAATATTTTAAAGAATCAAGAAATCAGCAACATAGTGAGATTGCAGATTGTTATTAACCCGCTAGACAGCTGTTACGGAGGCTTGTCTTCATATCTCTGAAGATACTCATCAGATCTCGATTATTTTACAATGGGACCACATGGGATGTATACTCACTCATAGAAAACATAATTTATCAAGAAGGTTAATAAACGACGGAATTATGAGGTGACACAATTAGATGGCATTTATCGTAGAAGTTCCGTTGTCAGTCTCCGAAACTCATCATCAGATCTTTACGAATTCAAAATGGGTGGTCTTAATAGTTTCAGAATAAAGTGGCTGTGACATACGGACAGACAGACAGACATGACGAATCTATAAGGGTTCAATTGTTGCCATTCGGCTACGGAACTCTAAAAATTAGTCAAACTAAAAATACTTCTGTAATAGTGTTGTAAAGTTGAACACAGTAAAAATTCTCATGTCACTAAAAACACGTTTTGGAATATTCTTTTTAGGGTACCGTACCCAAAGAGTACCAAACGAACCCTATTACTGAGACTTCGCTGTCCATCCGTCCGTCCTCCGAACATTACAGGGCTGTATCAGGTATCTCCTTAACCGTAATAGGTAGATTGAAATTTTCACTAAGTATGGATTACCACAGAATAATGAATAATACTAGTTTCTACTAAATAAAAGTTTTATTAAGTAAGTGAACGAAGTTTGTAACGCGGGCGACGCCGCGGCGGGCTTTTAGTTTACCATAAAGATGGTGGTGACTGGTGTGAATAGATAGGACACAAACTATATATAACCAGTGATATTACAAATTTTTATCGTATAATGTATTTTTGTTACTCCTTTTTACATCTTTAAATTTTCGGTTATAAAATCTTAATGTGGCGTATATGCGCAATCGAATGAACAGTTTCATAAAATGCATACAAAAAAAAAACATACAGACGAATTGAGAACCTCCTCCTGTTTAGAAGTCGGTTGAAAACAAAATAAAGTTAAAAATTAAAGAGGTACCCGTACAAAAAACTTATTTTTCAGGCAAATTTTGTTCAATCGGAACTCTACGTGATCGAGTCCGACTCGCACTTGGCCAGTTCATTTTTGTTTGAGTGAGTAAACTTTCCGTTTGGTCGCATTGTAATTTCATAGAGTAATTGATTAATATAATGAGTATTTTCCAGAGTTCTATAAAAACCTCAAAGCGCGGCATTTTGAAGTCAGTTTTTAGGGTTCCGTACCCAAAGGGTAAAACGGGACCCTATTACTAAGACTCCGCTGTCTGTCTGTCCGTCCGACCATCTGTCACCAGGCTGTATCTCATGAACCGTGATAGTTAGACAGTTGAAATTTTCACAGATGATGTATTTCTTTTGCCGCTATAACAACAAATACTAAAAACACAATACAGTTTAAAATCATAGGAATGCCGAAAAATACACGTTTCTCATATGGGGACCCCCATTCGAGAAACGTATATTTTTCGGCATTTCAATGTTACACCATCTATGAACGCTTAGGTAAACGTCCATAGATGGCGTTATATTGAAATTCCGATCCCGAACACCTTTGTGTAAACTTTCACTTAGATAGCGTTAGACGTTACATGGCGTTATAAGAAACTAGCTGTGCCCGCGACTTCGTGCGCGTGGAATGGGAATTGGGTAGCATTCACTAATAAGGCACACACGTATCCCACTACACCGCACCGCACCACGCCACGCTAATTCCCCTTTCCTCCCTCCCCACCCCTTCCCATCACTTCCCCCTCCCCTCCCCCTTCACCTCACTTTCACATCCCCTCCGCTCCCCTCCTCCACCACTCCCCATTTCCCCTGACACACTGAATGTCATATTTATTTATATAGAATCAACAGCCTAAAAAATAAGTTTCAAGCTTTTAGTGGTTTTGGCGTGAAAGTGAGACAGACTCAAAGTAACTCTACTTTCGCATTTATAAATTTATAGTAAGGATAAGCACGCGGCTCACAACTCTGTTTTATATATACTATGGCCCTAGTATCTTTATCAACACCATCAACACCAATATTATAAATGCGAAAGTCAGTTTGTTTGTTTGTTTGGGACTTCTTCACGGTCAAAGGGCTTGACCGATTTGGCTGATTTTTTTAATAAAGATAGTACATAGGGCAGTATAGGATATAGGATACTTTTTGTTTGGCTATCGAGTCAGGGGGTTCAGATATTTTTAATTGAATTTTGTAAATATGAGACTTCTTCTCGAATTAACGGCATGACCGATTTGCCTGAAATTTTGTATGAATGTCATAGGGCAGAATAGGATATAGAATACTTTTTTTCTGGCTGTCGAGTCAGGGGGTCCAGATATTTTTAATTGAATTTTGTAAATATAAGACCTAACCAAACCAAAATCATTACTTACTTTAACAATAGAGGATATCTAGTGCGACTTTGGGGTCGTCTATGCCATGGTGACTTGGCCTAAGAGATCATCGATCTAGACCTCAAAGGTCATAAAGACTCAAATAACGCGAGCGAAGCCGCGGGTAACAGCTAGTTAATTATTGTAACAACCCCCCCCCCCCCCTTAAAACGCTTTTTGGTTTTTAAATATTTTCTTTTGAACGCGACTATACTTGTTTACTTTATTACGATACTGAAATACTGGAAAATTAATATATGAGAATATTTAATATTGGAATATTAATCGGACTGGAATAAAATATTGGCCATTTGTAATCGTCTAGTTAGTGGTAGGACCCATTGTGAACCGTTGATGTAACCTAAATTCTTTTCAGGGAATCTCAAGACAAACTTAATATAATAACTAAAGACTAAATAATATAGGAAATAAAGCTTCTATTGTTGCAAGTAATCCTAACCACTGCTACAATACTATTCGTGCTATACTGTTGCTTTTTATACCCTATGGTGCAATTGTTACCTAGTGAAAGTGTTTGCACCATTTTCTCTAACTAATACTATCCAGTGTAAATATGTTATTATTAGTACTAATTTGTGTTATTCTATTATTATTAGTACTTGTAAACCTAAATATTAATGTTGGTACTATTTGATACCTTTTGGTGCAACTGTTACCTAGTGAAGGGATTGCACCAATTTTTCTAACTAATACTATTCAGTACAAATATGCTATTATTAGTACTAATTTGTGTTGTATTATTATTATTAATACTATAACGCTACATTATAGAATACAGCTGAACATTGAGTAATATTTTACAACCTTTGTCAACATTATACCTATTGACCCTAATAATATTACTTTTTAGAAATAACCATAACAATATCATCATCATCATAGTATATTCTCTGGATAATCTCTTACATTCACCTTGCATTCTTAATTATATTTATCTCTAGACTTTCTTTGGGACTTCGACAGATTTTAATTTGATGATCTTTCTTTGTCAATTTCTTTGTTATTTTTATAGACAAAGTTATTGATCATGTCAATAGATTTAGTATAAACATTTTAGAATGTACAATAACAAAAGAGAGGAGGACAAAAGGGTGATAAATAAATACATGTATATATGAAAATATGTCTGATTTAGTACTTTTAAAGGGAGGATAGTCTTTGGGGTGTTTTTTACACAGCATGTACCATGGATGGTTGGATCGGCGCGCCACCATTCGCTACCGAGCTATGGCATTCATCCTGAATTACTTGGGTAGCCCCTACTTGATCTAGTATCAAGCAACCATCCATGGGGGACCACCACTGCGCATGAGATGACATGACCTATATTTCATAATCGAAGTATCGACGAGAAATGAGGTTTAGTAGCTTAGCAAAATTACCTGCATTTCATTATCGAAACATCAACCAGAAACGAGGTTAAGCCCCATGGTGATGTCTACAGTAAGTCAAAAGTCAGTAGTACATTAGTAATACATTTAATTAAATTTAACGTCTTAAATTGTATGTCAGTACTGAGTCACAACTAAAGTGAGAGGACATAATCTTTTATCAAAGAGAATGGTACATGTATGTCTGTTAGTCAGCCTACATACTCATCCACTCCAGCTTAATTTAGCTTGGAAACATTCGCTTGCTCGAACAACAGAGTTGCCTTGGATGGTTAGAAGGTCTCTGTCTATTAATCGAGCACAACATCCATCACCACCTGTTTCATTTAGATATTACTCTCTCTAGCTACTTAAGAGTGAGTAGTATCTTAGCTACCCTGCCTACACTACCTACTATAGAATTTCCTATCTATCTCCTATCAACCTATCCTATCATTCCTACTAACCCACACTGGGTCTATCCAACTCTATCTATACTAAATCCTATCCTGAACCGCAAAGTATATTTCCAACAAAGGAATGACTCAATGAGCCAGGTTAATTGTAGTTAAAATTGTGGTTAATGAAGATAATTACTGAAGCAACCCAGTAGGCTAGGTTCGCCAGCATTTTAGTTAAATTATTTCTCCACTCCGGAAAGACCCAGCGGTCCAAGATCACTTTATTGACGTAGTTGGTGATGATGTCGTTGCGTGATCATCTATGTTAAATGCTAGAGAAGACTCTGGCTATTCATTCAGCTTACAAGTCTCCCCAGGGTTGGGCCACCCGTAGCATAACACAGAATCTCACGGTCCCCTCAGGGAAGGTAATTCTCGAACATGTAGTAAAAGTGATTCTTTTCTCACTGAATTATTCCGCAGAATATGTAAATTTGAAGACACGTTGCGTGGTTGTCTATGTCACGAACTAGAAGAGACTCTGGCTATTCTTTCAGCTTACAAGTCTCCCTAGGGTTGGGCCACCCTTAGTGTGACACAAACTTCCACGATCCCCGCAGGGAAAATAAATCACGAACAGATAATAGGCGAATCCACGCCATATGAGCAGCTTCAATAAGCACATATGTCCCGTAGGAAACAAAATCTCGTACATAATTAGTAAGTGAATCCGTCTCACTAAGTCATTCCAATGAATCAGGTACGTTGAATTTAAATATGCTGATGCATAGTAATTTATGTCGATAATATTGGGTAAGTCAACATGACATTATATCTGCATGTTTTGTATATCCCGTAGGAAAGAAAGTCTCGAACATAATAATTATTAAACTTTTCCACCAAATTACTTCAGCGATGCAGGTACATAAAATTATATTAAATTATTTCACGGTTGGTATAAGAAAATTATTATCATCGTTCACGTACACATAAACAATTAATGTCCTGAAATAAATTTATTATTATTACAATATTCCGTTTCAAATTCATCATCAAAACCATCAACATCAACCATCAGATTACACAGTTGGTAAAGAAAATTACTATCATTCACGTACACATAAATCAATAATATCCTGAAATAAATGAATATTTATAATAATACTCCGTTATTAACTTCATCACTAATATTAACTAGTTTCTGTCCACTGCTGGACACAGACCCAATGAACACTCTCCAACAGGTTTAAGCTCCATAGAACACTTAGCACAACACTGTAACTCCCACAACCATCTTCGGATAAAATGTTTTATAATTGTCCCAACGTGAGCAAAGTCACGGGACGCAGCTAGCTTCCTTAGGCATATTAAAATGAAACGTAATTATTAAATATATTCAAGTAAATGATTTCATAAATCTATTTCAAATACGAAGGATAAAATGTTATATAATTGTCCCAACGTGAGCAAAGTCACACGGGACGCAGCTTCCTTAACCATATTAAAATAAATCATAATTATTATATATATACATACAAGTAAATGATTTCATAAATCTATTTCAAATACGAAATACCCCGATTTGGATAAAAAGTTATACAACAATAACAATAACACATTGAATAAGTAATATTATAATGGAATAATAAACCAAATACAAAATCCCACAAATAAATATATAAATATTTAAAAATGTATCTTTTAACCATTTCTCTTAGTATAAAAGTTGTCACAAATCAATCAGATAATTTTGCCACAGGTTTAGGTACGATCTGATTTCATCAGATGTTGTCTGGACCAATTCGGATAAAATGCTACTTAGTTGTTTCAACATGAGCAAAGTCACGGGACGCAGCTAGCTTTCTTAATCATATTAAAATTAATTATACAATGCTAAATTCCAGTTCCTTTCTGTCAGACATCCACCCGACAGACATATTAAAATAACTAATATCAAAATGGAACGATAAACCTAATACAAAATCCTATAATTTTAAGTTCCTGGATGTCCGTCTTGCACTAAACCACCATTTCAGAATATCTAATAATTAGTAATGGCTACCATAATATACTTATTTATTTTACATGCAATTAACTGATTATATGATTAATATTGTTAAATTTAGACCTGATGGTAATAAGAGATCTATAGAATTTATATTTCCTATAATTCTCCTTATACATATTTAGAAATCTATCTTTTAACCATTTCTCTTGATATAAAAGTTGTCAAAATCAGTCAGATAAGTTTGCCATTGGTATAAGTACAAGTTCATCACCCACGTATCTCTTTTTCCATTTCACTCTAAACATTCATATAAACATCACATATTGTGGCGTCAAACCTAATACTGCCTTTAGCTAATACAGGCAAGCATAATCTTCCCGTGATGCATATAACATTTTACATGTATATACTCAATTAAATCTGATTTCACTGAATTGAGACAATTAAATAGCGATCAGCCACAACTATAGAATTTAAGTAAACTAAGATTTCAAGTACTAGACGTCATAATATAGTATTGAAAGCCAACCAGCTTCCACATGCACTTGACCATAATTTCAAAGTGTAATATTTAGTGAGAAAACTATCTACAAGGAGATAAAATGTATTATTTTTACTTTGTAATTGTATCTTCTTAAATTTATTAGTTAATACCAACCAATAAAAAGTCAGTCAATTATGACTTTCTATTTTTAAATTTAGATCTTATAATAATAGTTAAAAAAACCTAGAATTAAGATAAGAAATTGAATATGTGCATAATAATTAGGATAGTTCAAAAACCAAGACAGCCGACCTCCACGCCCCGCGAGTCAGCCCCAGCAGCAAGTTTTATATGCTCACAACCGACGAAGCAATCGCACAACATACACACAAAAAACACACAGACAAACTGAGAACCTCCTTCCTTTTGGAAGTCGGTTGAAAAGGCATCATGAACCATCAGTGCTCTGTCCAACCAATTATTGGGGATTGAAAGCATTACAAAGACACTTCTGTTTACCATCAGCAAGTAACTGGCAAACCAGCTTCTTGTTTTGTAGCTGAGCTTCACGCCTAATATTATATTGAACCGTAAAACCGCTTGAAATCGGGCACTATCCCATTACAATAATCATTTAAATAGATAATCTAAACGCGTTACAGTGACATCTTCTCATGTTATTGGAAAAGCCCACAATGCAGCTTCCTTATTAAATAGATAAAAGGATACTCCCTGACTTCTTACTGCTCCGTTTTTCCATAATTTTAACACTTTTTAGCACATAAAAACTTCAAAATAACACTACACGTCCAGTAACATCTTACTCTTTTTCCTCCCGTCCAAAAAGTGACCCCAAGCTTCGCCGCCAAAAGTCCAGTTCCCTGCATTTTTGCGGCAAAATACTATTTTTACGCGGCAAATTTCGTTCGTTTTTCAAAAGCAGCCATAAACTAAGAAAAATACTAAATAAAAATCCAAGAAAATCCCGCGCTCTTCCCAAAGACAGCTCCTCCTGACACTGGCAGTTTATGTAATCTAGCTTTTTTTTTTAACTCTGCACAGTGGCTTCGCACCTGACCTATATAGCGCCAAGCGTTGTTTTGTCTGACCCAAATATTTAATTAAATACTAAATGAGAACGATCTTATTTATGAATTATTTTGAATATAAACATAGTACATCATTAAAATCAATATAAATTCGAAATATCACCTCATAAACCTGAACCAATCTCAATAAATCGTAGAGCTCGAAATCCGTTCTGTTACATTATATATGCTATAATGTTCTAAAATTGTGGAAACCTTTTGGTAAGTGATGATGCGGTCGAAGATGGTAAGCACGCTAGGCCTAGAATGGGAACTCTCTCTCAGCTCTCAAGGATAGCTGCCGGAAGACATTAGATGTTTGGTGACAGATTTTCTAACTTGAGGGTGGTAGCTGGCCAGGCGGACACTAGTTAGTGTCCCACCAATCGAGCCCAAACTCGGTAGTGTTTTGTCTTTTATCACAGATATTCCGTGGCTGCCTTCCAGCTTCATCATCAGACCCTAGATATCACTAGGCGTAAAGTTCTCGTCAAGACAAATCAATCGAGCCCAAACTCGGTAGAGTTACGTTGATTTATCACAGAGACGCCGTGGCCACCTTCCAGCTTCATCATCAGACCCTGGATATCATCTAGGTGAAAAGTTATCTTTAAGATTTTTTTTTTATACGTTATAGGCTAGCGTTTGACCACTATCTCACCTGTTGGTAAGTGATGATGCGGTCGAAGATGGTAAGCACGCTAGGCCTAGAATGGGAACTGGCTCTCAAGGATAGCTGCCGGAACACATTAGATGTTTGGTGACAGATTTTCTAACTTGAGGGTGGTAGCTGGCCAGGCGGACACTAGATAGTGTCCTACCACCATGCGAAGATGAATCAATCGAGCTCAAACTCGGTAGGGTTATGTTGATTTATTACAGAGATGTCATGGCCACCTTCCAGCTTAATCATCAGACCCTGGATATCATCTAGGCGTAAAGTTCTCGTCAAGACAAATCAATCGAGCCCAAACTCGGTGGGATTATGTTGTTTAATCAAGGAGATGCCGTGGCCAACTTCCGTCTCCATCATCAAACCAGCTCCATGGTACCATATCATTGTATTTTCACCGAAGATACATAAACTGTATACCAAATTTGAGTCCAATCGGACACCAGGAAGTGGGTCTAATTTAGCTTCCAAGATTCCACCCGAACCACAGAATAATGAATAGCCCGAACATACATAGTGACATACATACATACATTGCAAGTTAAATAAAAGCTTGAAAAAGGAGGAGGTTCTCAATTCGACTGTAGGTATTATTATATATATATTTGTGGGTGTTCGCGGATAACTTCGTCGTCGTTTATGATTGGATTTTGATAAAAATTTTTTGTTGGAAAGAGGATATCGCGAGGGTGGTACCATAGTAGGGTTCATCGAGATCTGGTAAGTATCTCCAGAGATATGGAACACCTCAAACTTGGTACTGAAAATTAATAGCGCGGCATTTGAAGTCGGAAGAATTTTAAACGATCTTATTACATTGACATTTTAAAACTTTATTATTTGAAGTTGGACAGTTTTATTGTTTAAGAACGTAGGCTATCCTTATCCTTGTATTGGCGGATCTTCAGATACCTATGGTGGCAGCATTTGAAGTCGGGTCCTTAAAGAAGTGTTTTTATTAAAATTATGGATATATTACATTTTTGTTGAAAAGGTGTTAATTAAAAAGTACTATTATCAAATATTAAATAAATTGTTTTATTTATATCACTGACTCCACCCACGTACACATACCTAACTAGTTATGTAAGTAGGTACATGGTTATGTGAGGACTTGGTTGACTTAGAATTGTCAATTTTGGTTATAAACAAGGTCTTACAGCACAAGTAAAGGAAAAATTCCGAAAGATAAATAAAGTTGAAAATTTTGACACAAGTTTACGCGAAAATCTAAATTTGCCCATATCTTTTTATCGTGTTGACTCAGGACCTTGATTTTTAGGGTTCCGTAGCCGAATGGCAAAAAACGGAACCCTTATAGATTCGCCATGTCTGTCTGTCCGTCCGTATGTCACAGCCATTTTATTCCGAAACTATTAGGACTACAGAATTGAAACTTGGTAGTTAGATGTATTCTAAAAACCTCTTTCCGATTTTTATACAAAAATATAAAAGTTTAAGGGGGGGGGCATCCCATATATGGAAATGGAACAAAAAAAAATTTTTTTCATCAAACCTACGTGTCGTGTCTATGGATAGGTCTTTAAAAATGACATTGAGGTTCCTAAAATCATTTTTTCTCAAAAGATAGGCGTGTCTAAAGTGGTAAAATGTGTGCCCCCCCGCCCCCCTTTCTCTAACTTCTAAAGTAAGGGAGTGAAAAATCTAGAAAAAATATATTCTGTAGATCTCATTAAAAACTTTCAACGAAAATTGGTTTGAACGAGATACAGTCAGCAGTTGTTGAGATATAGCGACCGCAAGTATAACTTTGTTTTTTATACAAACACTATGAAAAACAAAGTTAATTTTGTAGTTGCGAAAAATCATAGTTATAGAATACTCTACTGTGTTACGGAACCCTACGAGTGCGAGTCCGACTTGCACTTGGCCTCTTGACCTCAGTATCTGGTATAAATTCAACTTGTTAGGTCCACCCGTTCCTGAGAAAGTCTGTGGTGACAGACGGACAAGAAAGTGATCTTATAAGGGTTCCTTTTTTACCTTTTGAGGTACGGAACCCTAATGATATCCGTCCATTCCATATATAACGATTAACGCCACAGCAAATTTTCCTTTCCCCCAATCAAAAAAACGCGATCGACAAAAAATTACCTAGTTTTCTAAAGTATAGCATAGGTATTCTGCAAGTCCAGAATGATCAGCTAGGTTATATAGGTACAATCAAATCAAAATTTATTTATTTCAAAAACATGAATTACGATAGATTTAGTTAGCACAATTGTACATTGAATCTGTGATAGAACCCTGTATTGCAGTATATTCACCCCATGACATTATAGTAACAATCATTTAAACGTCATTCCGATAGGCATAACCTCAGACGAAATAAGAAGTCTCCTTATTTCGTCTTAGGGCATAACATAACCGTAAGTATATATATATAAGCCTATGGGCTGGCTTTATTATAACAGAATCTAGCTCTAGCTGGCATAGAACTTTTTTATGATATAAGTATTAAGTACCTATACCTAATAGGACAAATTCAACACTCAATTGATGGTAAGCGACGATGTCTGCATTTTGGCAAGCAAATCTCTGGATTCCCAGTTTTTTTTAACGTTCCGTGCCTCAAAAGGTAAACAAAAGGAACCCTTATAAGATCTCTCTTGTCCGTCTGTCCTTGCGTCATCACCGATTATCTCAGGAGCGAGTGGACCTAGCAAGTTGAAATTAATACAAGATACTGAGGTCTATCGCTATTAGTCGCTATTAGGTGTATAAAAATCAAGGTCCTGAGTCAACACGATATAAAGATATGGGAAAATTTAGATTTTATTCCAAAACACTTAAGCACCAAAATTTACCTTAATTTTCAACTTATTGTATTTTTTGGAATTTTCCCTTTACTTCTGCTGTAAGATCTTGCTCTTAACCAAAATTGACAATTTTGGGTCAACCGGAACAGACAGACATGGCGAATCTATAAGGGTACCGTGTTTTGCCATTCGGCTACGGAACCCTAAAAACGGATAAACAATATCGAGATCATGAAAATACGACATTAAATATATCAAACTAGCTGTTACCCGCGGCTTCGCCCGCGTTATTTGAGCCTTTATGACCTTTGAGGTCAAGATCGATGATCTCTTAGGCCAAGTCACCATAGATGACCCTAAAGTCGAACTCAATATCCTCTATTGTTAAATTTATTATTCATTTTGGTTAGGTATACGAATTTGTGCTGTTTAAATGTTTGACTCAACACAAAAGTTCCTGAAACATTTCTTACAAAGAAAATAAGGTGAATAGCTGCGCGAGCGCAGCGAGAGCTATCATTGCGCGAGCGAACATTTTTTATGACTTTTTATGACCCTGACAAATTTACGACCTAATAATCAACTCACTATAGATGAGTCTTAGGTCGAACTCGATATCGTCTATTGTTAAAGTCATTAATAATTACTTGGTAAACCTAACCGAGGTTTACCAAGTTTTGCTGTTTAAGTATTTGAGTCAGTCTAATGTATGAGGCTGTTGAAACATGCTATTATACGCTATATAGCGTTATTACTGTGAAACATTTTTACGACTTACTTATGATTTTTTATGACCTACTAAGGCAACACCGATGACACGGTAAAACGTGATATCCACTTATTTTAAGGTTAATAATCATTATGATTATTGAAGGTTGTACTGTTTAAATGTATGACTCGTTTTGATGCATGTGGTTATTAATATACAAAATTTGCTGAAATATTACCTTCAAGGCAGATAAAACAAATACTCGCGCGAGCGTAGCGAGCGCTATCACTGCGCGAGCTTTGCGAGCGAAAAATTTTTTTACATCTTTTTATGACCCTGATAGTTTTTATGACCTACTAAGTCAACACCGATGACATTATGGTTAAATTTGATATCCACTCAATTAAAGGTTAATAATCATTATGATTATTGAAGGTTGTTCTGTTTCAATTTATGAAACGTTTTGATGCATGTGGCTATTAAAATACAAAATTTGCTCAAAAATTACATTCGAAGTAGATAATTGCGCGAGTGAAGCGAGCGCGAAAAGTTTTTACGACTTTTTATGACCCTGACAGTTTTTATAACCTACTAAGTCAACACTGATGACACTCAAGTGAAACGTGATATCCACTTATTTTAAGGTATCATTATGATTATTGAAGGTTGTACTTTTTTAATTTATGACTCGTTTTGATGCATGTGGTTATTAATATGCGAAAGTTGCTGAAATATTACCTACAAAGTTGATAAAATAAATGCTTCCGCGAGCGTAGCGAGCGCGAACATTTTTTACGACTTTTTATGACCCTGACAGTTTTTATGACCTACTAAGTCAACACCGATGACATAAGGGTTCAACTTGATGTCCACTTAATTGAAGGTTAATAATCGTTATGATTATTGAAGGTTGTTCTGTTTCAATGTATGATTCGCTTTGATGCATGTGGCTATTAAAATTCAAAAGTTGACGAAGTATTTCCTACAAAGTAGATAAAATAAATGCTTGCGCGAGCGTTGCGAGCGTTATCACTGCGCGAGCGAAGCGAGCGCGAAAATTTTTTACGACTTTTTATGACCCTGACAGTATTTATGACCTACTAAGTCAACACTGCTGACACTCAGGTTAAAGTCGATAATCATTTCTTTTAAAGTTAATAATCATTATGTTTATTGAAGATTGTACAGTTTTCATTTATGACTCGTTTTGATGCATGTGGTTATTAATATACAAAAGTTGCTGAAATATTACCTTCAAAGTTGATAAAATAAATGCTTGCGCGAGCGAAGCGAGCGCGGAATTTTTTTACGACCTTTTATGACCCTGACAGTTTTATGACCTACTAAGTCAACTTCGATGACATTAGGGTTAAATTTGATATTCACTTAATTTAAGGTTAATAATCATTATGATTATTGAAGGTTGTTCTGTTTCAATGTATGATTCGTTTTGATGCATGTGGCTATTAAAATTCAAAAGTTGACGAAGTATTTCCTACAAAGTAGATAAAATAAATGCTTGCGCGAGCGTCGCGAGCGTTATCACTCCGCGAGCGAAGCGAGCGCAAAAATTTTTTACGACTTTTTATGACTCTGACAGTTTTTATGACCTACTAAGTCAACACTGCTGACACTCAGGTTAAAGTCGATAATCATTTCTTTTAAGGTTAATAATCATTATGATTATTGAAGATTGTACAGTTTTCATTTATGACTCGTTTTGATGCATGTGGTTATTAATATACAGAAGTTGCTGAAATATTACCTTCAAAGTTGATAAAATAAATGCTTGCGCGAGCGTAGCGAGCGCGGAATTTTTTTACGACCTTTTATGACCCTGACAGTTTTTATGACCTACTAAGTCAACACCGATGACATTAGGGTTAAACGTGATATCCACTTATTTTAAGGTTAATAATCATTATGATTATTGAAGGTTGTACTGTTTTCATTTATGACTCGTTTTGATGCTTGTGGCTATTAAAATACAATTGTTTTTGAAATATTATAAATGCTTGCGCGAGCGCAGAGAGTGCTATAACTACGCGAGCAAAGCGAGCGCAAAAATTTTTTACGACTTTTTATGACCCTGACAGTTTTATGACCTACTAAGTCAACACCGATGACATTAGGGTTAAATTTGATATTCACTCAATTTAAGGTTAATAATCATTATGATTATTGAAGGTTGTTCTGTTTCAATGTATGATTCGTTTTGATGCATGTGGCTATTAAAATTCAAAAGTTGACGAAGTATTTCCTACAAAGTAGATAAAATAAATGCTTGCGCGAGCGTCGCGAGCGTTATCACTCCGCGAGCGAAGCGAGCGCAAAAATTTTTTACGACTTTTTATGACTCTGACAGTTTTTATGACCTACTAAGTCAACACTGCTGACACTCAGGTTAAAGTCGATAATCATTTCTTTTAAGGTTAATAATCATTATGATTATTGAAGATTGTACAGTTTTCATTTATGACTCGTTTTGATGCATGTGGTTATTAATATACAGAAGTTGCTGAAATATTACCTTCAAAGTTGATAAAATAAATGCTTGCGCGGGCGTAGCGAGCGCTATCCCTGCGCGAGCGAAGCGAGCGCGGAATTTTTTTACGACCTTTTATGACCCTGACAGTTTTTATGACCTACTAAGTCAACACCGATGACATTAGGGTTAAACGTGATATCCACTTATTTTAAGGTTAATAATCATTATGATTATTGAAGGTTATACTGTTTTCATTTATGACTCGTTTTGATGCTTGTGGCTATTAAAATACAATTGTTTTTGAAATATTACGTTCAAAGTAGATAAAATAAATGCTTGCGCGAGCGCAGAGAGTGCTATAACTACGCGAGCAAAGCGAGCGCAAAAAATTTTTACGACTTTTTATGACCCTGACAGTTTTATGACCTACTAAGTCAACACCGATGACATTAGGGTTAAATTTGATATTCACTTAATTTAAGGTTAATAATCATTATGATTATTGAAGGTTGTTATGTTTCAATTTATGGCTCGTTTTGATGCATATGGCTATTAAAATTCAAAAGTTGACGAAATATTTCCTACAAAGTAGATAAAACAAATGCTTGCGCGAGCGCAGAGAGTGCTATAACTACGCGAGCAAAGCTAGCGCAAAAATTTTTTACTACTTTTTATGACCCTGACAGTTTTTATGACCTATTAAGTCAACACCAATTACCCTAAGGCTGTTAAAACACGAAAGTTTTTGAAATACTTCCCACATAGCAGATAAACACGTTGGGCAAGCAAAGCCAGCGCGTAAATTTTGATGACTTCTAATGATCCTGTCAGTTTTATGGCCTAATCAAGACACTAATTAAGTCATTATAGACGAACCTAAGGTCAAACTTTTATGATTATGTTAACTCTATGTAAAGTTAACATAAAATATATGCACCCTCACTTAACTGCCGAAAAAAAAAAGTATTCTTTGCCTTTTATGCCCTATTAATGTGTACATGTCTTTGTACAAAATCTCATGTGAATCGGTCAAGCGTTTTGGCCGAAAAGAGGCCAAACATATACAAAATTCAACAATAAAAAACTGACAACCGGACTCGATTGTAAAAAATGTAACCAATGTCCTCGGATAATAGACTCTACTCTTGGTCTATGTCTTATTGACTGTCTGTGTACAATTTTAGCTCAATTGGTCAACTCGTTTAACCGAGAAGATGTCACACGTATAAAAAAATCAATTAAAAAAAATTAGTTACCCAAACTCAACTGTTAAAAAAAATATCCTTTGTCGTTCTATGCCCTATTAACTGAATTTGTACAAAATTTGAGCTGAATCGGTCAAAACCATTGCCGCTAAGAGGCAACACATTATTCAATAATAAAATTATGGACACCCGAAATTACCAGCCAAAAAAAAAGTATCCTATGTCTTATTGACCATCTGTGCACAAAATTTCAGCTGAAATGGTTGACCCGTTTGACTGAGAGGAGGCCACACACTTACAAAGTTCAATAAAAAAAATCTGGACACCTGGACTCGACTGCCAGAAAAAAAGTATCCTATGTGCTTCTATGCCATATGAGCTGTATATGTAGAAAATTTCAGCCGTATCGGTCAAGCCGTTTAGCTGATAAGTGGCCACGCATACCCAAAATTCAATAAAAAAAATCTGGACACCCAGACTCGATAGCCAAAAAAAGTATCCTATATCCTATTCTGCCCTATGAACTGTATTTATACAACATGCCAGACAAATTGGTCAAGCCGTTTATTCGAGAAGAGGTCTTATATTTACAAAATTCAATTAAAAATATTTGGACCCCCTGACTCGATAGCCAGAAAAAAAGTATGCTATATCCTATTCTGCCCTATGAACTGTCTTTACACAACATGTCAGGCAAATCGGTCAAGCCGTTTATTCGAAAAGATACCTTATATTTACAAAATTCAATTAAAAATATCTGGAACCCCTGACTCGACAGCCAGAAAAAAAGTATCCTATATCCTATTCTGCCCTATGACATGTATTTATGCAACATTTCAGGCAAATCGGTCAAGCCGTTTATTCGAGAAGATGTCTTATATTTACAAAATTCAATTAAAAATATTTGGACCCCCTGACTTGATAGCTAGAAAAAAAGTTTTCTATATCCTATTCTGCCCTTTGAACTGTCTTAATACAACATGTCAGGCAAATCTGTCAAGCCGTTTATCCGAGAAGAGGTCTTATATTTACAAAATTTAATTAAAAATATCTGGACCCCCTGACTCGATAGCCAAAAAAGAAGTATCCTATATCCTATTCTGCCCTATGTACTATCTTTGTACAAAATTTCAGCCAAATCGGTCAAGCCGTTTGACCGTGAAGAAGTCCCAAACAAACAAACAAACAAACAAACAAACAAATAAACAAACTGACTTTCGCATTTATAATATTGGTGTTGATTGGTGTTGATGTGTTCTAGTAATATGTAGAATTGTAATAAACATCAATGATAAATAGATATTTTTGGTTTTGATTTTGGCAAAATGTTAAGTTACACTCATTAGGGTTCCGTAGCCGAATGGCAAAAAACGGAACCCTTATAGATTCGTCATGTCTGTCTGTTCCGGTTGACCCAAAATTGACAATTTTGGTTAAGTTATGTTTGGCATTGACACGGTAATATAATATAATACTATACTTATATGTTATTATACTGTGGTTCGGAACCATCCGTGTGCGAGATAAAAGTCTGACTCGCACTTGGCCAGTTTTATTTTCAGATTTTTCAAGCCAGCAGTTTACCTTTTAGAGGTGGGGAGGGGCAGTGGGGGGGGATGCCCTACTGAACAAAAATGTGTACTTGAAAGTTTATTATTTGTTAAATGGAGCATTAAATCTTTAAATAGTATTAGCAATCCCTAAGTCATTTTAAAAGACCTATTCAATGATACCCCACAAGATGGGGTAGACGACGCAAAAAAATTCTTACCCACTTCTCATGTAGGGGAGCTACCCTAAAAAAAATATTTATCAAAATTTTATTTCACTACTTTGTCGGCGTATACCCATTATATACATACCCCTACAAAATTACAGCTTGCTAGTATTAACGGTCTCTTAGCAAAACCTCGGACAGACAGACGGACATGACGAAACTATGAGGGTTCCTTGTCAGGACTACGGAACCCTAAAAAAGTATACTATCACAAACTTATTATTTATAGTTGGTGTAATACTTTACATTTTCTATGGATCTAACTACAAAGTTAAGTTTGTACACTAACCTAGTTTTTTGTTGTTAACAAGGTGATAACCATGTCTATGGAAAAATGTATTTGGTTAGTTTCACTCAAAACTCGGTACCTAAAATTAAGAGCGAACGCGGGGTGCAATTTTCCATACAAACGTATGCCCCCGTTTCCTCCCTGAAAAATGATTCTAGAGCAACATTTATTTCTACAAAACACGAGGTCTGATGTAGCTACGCCCCTATATCATTTTATTTTTTTGACCAATCAATTGTAAATAGAATTATTACCCTTCAAAAATGTCAAAGACGAGATTAAAAGGCTTATATTCCTTTTCACAAATGGTTCATTTAAAAGAAAATGATATAATATATTATGATAATGTAGCTAGTTACATCAGACCTTGATTTTTTGTAGAAACAAATTTTGCTCTATATATATATGTGCCATTTAGATTGGCACTAAAGCACAGAATAATAAATAGCTGACTAAAGTGCGTTGACCTTTCAGTGGTCAAACCTTGTATGACTGTGATTATAACTAGGTTTTCTTTTTATTTAGCGGTGTGTTCTAATTTGTATGTGCCACTAAAATATCCAGTGTTTTTTTCTGAAACATGTATACATATTTATTTGAAACTATATATATAACATAGAACACTCTTAGCGCGTTAAAATCCCTTTTTAACCGACTTCAAAAAAAGGAGGAGGTTTCTCAATTCGACCGTATATATATATATATATATATTTTTTTTTTTTTTTTTTTTTTTTTTTTTTATGTTTGTTCGGGGATAACTTCGTCATTTATGCACCGATTTTGATTATTCTTTTTTTGTTCGAAAGAAGATATCCCAAGTGTGGTACCATGGTAATTTTATCGAGGTCTGATAAGTATCTCCAGAGATATTGAGATAAACATCTCAAAATTGGTACTGAAAATGAACATTGAAGTTGGTTCTTTTTAGTTTTTAAACGATATTATTAATTTAAAAAAAAATAATTAATAAATATTTTATTTCTTAAAACGCCATCTAACGTCAAACAAAGGTATTAGGGATCGACATTTCAATATAACGCCATCTATGCGACGTTTACCTAAAAAGGCGTTCATAGATAGCAAAAATCACGTTTCTTGTATGGGGACCCTCTATTATTTTTAACTTTATTCTGTTTTTAGTATTTGTTATTATAGCGGCAATAGAAATACATCATCTGTGAAAATTTCAACTGTCAACTATCACGGTTTATGAGATACAGCCTGGTGACAGACGGACAGACAGACAGACAGACGGACAGCGGAGTCTTAGTAATAGAGTCCCGTTTTACCCTTTGGGTACGGAACCCTAAAAATCGAGAAACTCGTGTGGCTAAAGAACACATTATTAAAAATATCATCATGTCGCCTATCTGCTGGTAGCAAATAAAAGAATAGCGAGAAATAGGCGTGGCTATATTAATAAACAAATGAGTATCAAATAATCCAATCGTATCGCCTGTCTGCGTACCTACCAGGCCAGGCTGGAACTTCCCGTTCAAAATGTGACGTCTGGTCACGTTACTACTTATGTACTTAGCAGGCCCTTGGCTACGTTGTATTATTATCTTTTCTATGCCTTGGCAGTAAAGGTCAATACGATTTTTATTTAATTATTTTTTAAAATTTTCTGATACCTACTTGTACTATTCATTATTCTGTGTTACTGGTAAATGTGGGTTGCACATTATTATTATTGTTTTCTATCATTTCTTCCAACTATGCTAAATATGCTTGTGTCTGGAGTGTGTTCACGTCAATAGTGCAATAGGTGAGGATCACAGTTCTTAAAAAATATTTTTTACTCTTAATTTATTTTTAACTTTTTAGTTACTAGGTTTAAGGAACTAGGTACTTAAGTACCTACCTATTTTAGAGTAGGCGTAATGTTTTAAAATATCCTACAGATATTATGATGTAATTATGGGTAAAGTGCTCTTCAAGGCAAATCAATCGAGCCCAAACTCGGTGGGGTTTATCACAGAAATGCCATAGCCACCTTCCAGCTTCATCATCGGACCCTGAATATCATCTAGGTGTAAAGTGCTCCTCAAGACGAATCAATCGAGCCCAAACTCGGTAGGGTTATATTGTTTCATTACGGAGATGGCTTGGCCACCTCCAGGGTCTGATGATAAAGCTGGAATGGAAGGTTTGCACCTAGGTGATATCCATATTACCTAGGTGCAAACTGCTCCGCAAGTCTAAACAATCGAGGCCAAACTCGGTAGGGTTATATATTGTTTTATCACAGAGATGCCGTGGCCACCTTCCAGCTTCATCATCAGACCCTGGATATCATCTAGGTGTAAAGTGTTACGCTAGTCTAATCAATCGAGCCCCAGCTCGGTGGGGTTATATTGTTTTATCACAGAGATTTCGTGCCCACCTTCCAGCTCCATCATCAGACCCTAGATATCATCTAGGAGTAAAGTTCTCTTTAAACGAACTAATCGAGCCCACATTCGATGGGTTTATCTTGCTTAGTTCAGAAGTTCCTATGGCTATCTTCCGTCTCCATCATAAGACCAGCTCCATGGTACCATATCATTGTATTGTCACCGAAGATACGTAAGTTCACCAAATACGAGTCAAATCGGACATCGGGAAGTGGGTCTAATTTAGCTTCCAAGATTCCACCCGAACATACATAGTTACATACACAACATACATACATTGCAACTTGCTCGTTAAATAAAAGCACGGTAATATTACCGTGATAAAAGCTTATAAACTATACAGCGACTTCCTGCCAAACTTTAACCTACCTTTGGTCGTCGTCGCTGAAACTAGAACTGATTGATTGGAAAAAACCAAAACAGTGTGCTAGAAATATGTACTCACATACTATTATTTATTCTGTGACTTAATAATAATTTAGAGTAATTCATATGTTGAACAGCTGTTAAAATAATCACCAATTTGCCTAGATCCCTTATCGAACATGCAAATCAGGCTAGCAAAGCTCATTTTGACTGGTCTATCGACCACTGTTACTTGTACCAAAGAGAATATAACCACTACGTTAAGAAGAGTCGGGACTCCCATAGAGCAAACTGACCAAATAGCGAAATGTTAAAACGAGAAGTAACGACGTCAAAGTAAGAAATAGTGAGTGAGACGAATATAGACTTCCATCGGACGCGCCCCCCTTTTCATTAGTTTTCATAGATCTTTTTTTTGTACTGCAGTTTCGGTAGACTGACTTGTACTATTCATTATTCTGTGTCAGTGTGTAAGATAACAAGGCCTTGTACCTATAGCACACTAAGAAATTATGAGTAAGACCAACCGGAAGACCTCTTATGCTTATAAAGATATACTGTAACAGAGCTCATCCTAAATTGTACGATCTGGCTATAAGGTAAACAAAGCCGCACTCAGTGCACACAGAGACAAAAATCTAACCACAAACAAAAAAAATCACTCACACCAACAAGTTTTGTGAATATTTCCTTGCGTTCATGGACCTTAGGTGTTACTAATTATTCTGTGATTTCCGGCATTGCCAGAAAATATACTTTGGTAATGGGATTTATGATGATTATACATTTTCATTTTATGGATTAAACATTTTTAAGTGCTAAAATGTAATCAGGCGGAAGTTGAAAATATTTTTTATTTCTATAGAATATTTTAAATTATGTTTATTCAAAATTTCTCAGGAATTCAATAAAACACGTAAAGCTGGTCTATTCATGGCGCAATACATTTTTTAAGTGTATGGCTACACACAAAAGGTATATTTAGCCAGTGTTATGCCAAACAAACCTTAAAAATAAGTTTAGTCGTAGAGAGAAGTGGTTTAGTGCAATAATTGATTTACTTATTTATTCTCTTACATGGATCTGCTGACTGGCTGCATCGATTTGCACGGCTGAGTAGAATATGATATATGTATACAAGCTGGCTAGTAAATGTATCAGGCAATACATTATGTGCCGTAGGCATAGGCATACTTTTATTATTCAAACCTATAAAAGGGGTTGGTTTTCTCGCTAAAAAAGACGTATTATTTTAATAACAAAACAAATCGCGCGCGCGAATCAATGTGATCCGCGCCGCAATTTCACGTCGTGAATCGCGCGCGAGTGTGGAAAGGACTTTAAATTTCCATTACAACTAATAATACCACAGGTAATACCTAAACGTCATATAAAAAAAAAGGGTTTGAACATAAGTCCACCGGAACTTTTCACGTTGCTGCCAAAGAGAATATAACACAGATTACTATATGTGGAATATAATACTAGGTAAGAGACGGGACTCAGTACTAGCGAAGAATAAGCAAATAAGATCAATTTGGCAGTCACTATAATGCCAACGTACAGACATTTATTGACTTTAGTTATCTGTGGACCATCTAGTGTCTGCCAACCTAACAGACTAAATAATTAGTGCGGCTACATCTATACTAATATTATAAAGAGAGAACATTTGTATTTTTGTATGTTTGTAATGATTTGGCTCAAAAACTACAGAACCGATTAAAAAAATTCTTTCACTAATACATAGAATGGACTTTCGGAATGAAAATAGGCTATATATTATCCCGTTTAAATCAAAGGTACATTCGTGGTGACCTAATTTGCAACCTAAGTCGGCAAAAAAACGGTCGAAAATACACGTTTCTTACGAACGCTGCTCAATTGAAAATAGATAGAAGAATACTTTCTATGGAAGAGTTGTACAACTTAACAAGACCTACAACAAAGTCCGCGACAGCATATGTCTATCTCTTAAGGTTGATTCACAGTAACCATGTTAATCTTAAAATTTTTGTTAAAAAATATTACATAACTTCCAAGGCTATTTTCAAGTAAATATTATGTTTCTTTGAAGTGTCTCACACTTTATATTTTTGTAAATTGTTAAACACAATCCAAAATTTCATCGTACCGACGGGACTCGAACCCGCACCCCCCGAATTACACGTCCAGGTGCTCTGCTAATTAAGCCACGGTTCGATCCATCGATACGACGAAATTAGTGGATTGCATTTGTTAACCTAATTATGCATTGGTGGCGCCATCTATGACTACTTATTACGTAAGTTAATCATTCGGAAGAAATCATTACAGTTTTCAAATCCGTCGAGAGATGTTGCACTGCGTAAGTTTCAAGTATATAATATTAATCCTTATCCAAATAATTACGTTAATTAGCTTGGCCACATATTATAGATTAAAATTGTCCCTTACAGTATATAATTCAAATGAAAACTCTAGAAGATATCACGAATTTCACATACACGCATCGCAAAATTAATAAAATATTTGCAGTGAGACCACAGATTAGGTCATAGTTACTACGAAAATATTATTATAAGCTTAGCTATGCTGTAGATCCCCAACGATCACAATCAATTTGAAGTCAATATAGTATATTAATATGATCTTTGTATAAAATAATATTCATCTATATTTATAATAATATAATAATTTAAACCACCCCGACTGATCTATGTATAATCTTTTCATTAAAAGCATTCCAATGACTGATAACTAAACACGACATTTAAAATCTGAGCTGTAAGTTGGTGAGGATTTGAGTATTCTGTAGAGTCCAGGAGATGTCCCAGCATCAGGTCAATTTTCCATGTTCTTACAATATCGTTGAAGAAGAAGATTTTCGAATTGATCAGACCTATGAAAGTTCATTTCATAGCGCAATTAACTAGAAAAAGCTCATAGTTTTATAAAGATTGAACGAATTTTCATAATCAAAGCTAAGAACACTCTCGATGAAGACATCTATCAAACAAAAAAAAACTATCAATAATAAAAACCAAATCGGTTCATCCGGTTAGGTGCTAAGATGCTACAGACAGACACACAGATACACACGTTAAGCGTATATTACCTCTACTTTTTGCGTCGGAGAACACCGTAGGGTTAAGGCGGCAGATATTCTCCTTGGTGGTCGGGTCAGAATCAGGGTAACTATCCTCTACGCCAAAGAGCCGTCCAATATCACTACGTAAGTATTATAAAACAAAGTCCATCACTGCGTCTGTCTGTCTGTTCGCAATAATCTCAATAGCTACTGAACGGATTATCCTGCGGTTTTCACCAATAGCCGGAGTGTTTATGAGGAAGGTTTAGGTGCATAATTCTTTAAGGTTTTGTGTAAATTGGTTGAAATATGACGATGATTGTTAAATATGTTCATATTTTATATTCGATGCAACAAACTGATGCAAATTTTGTAGGCATATACCTATTTTCTACCCGTGCGAAGCCGGGGCGGGCTGCTAGTACTATATAAAATTTTATCGATATCGATATATTTTGTCAAAACACAGGCTGGATGCTCATAAAAATTATATATTAACTAGTTGTATTTGGATGGACCACCCATGAAGATGCATAGTTGGTCCTAACACGTCGGATTTAAATGTGGGCAGAGACAAATAATAAACCTTCATCAGATACATGATATTTATTTTTAATACAATATAATAGAATTAATTATATTTGTTTCATAAGTTCGCTGCCGTGCTGTCATAGTAGAAACTTCAATCGTTTCCTTATTTGAAAGATACACATTAGTCAAATACAAAATAACATATTAGGTACTAAACAAAGTTTACAAATAATAAGGTCAGACATCACTAGTACATGCTAATTACGAAAATTTCGCTAATTTGGTTTAAATTTTGATTCTGGCTAGTGTATCACATCTACAAGCAGAATAATTGTTTAATTAGATGATTACCGGTCCGAAATTGGGCCATCTTCTAAACGGCTTCTATGATATCCACAAATTTCACACGTCCTAAACCGCTTTTTAAGAAGCCCTTTGGGTGGCATTTTCCTTGGACATTGATTATTCGGTCAAAACACTAACAAATTAACACTTTCACCGATTACTTCTTTACGAAAACCCACAAACTTTGAAAGAAGTTGTTTTTTTTAACCAATAAATGAAACAAATCAAAATGGTCGAAGGAAGTCAGTCTTAGTGAAATTGTCAAATGTCAACAGAAAGAGAAAGGATACTGTGGGAGTGTAATGGAAGTTTCCGCCCACCATTATTTGACTGCCAAACTCCATAGAACAAATTATTCTCCTGAGTTTCGCTAGACTGGTTGCTGCAGACTAGGCCTGCGACATTGCATACATAATCAAGCGCAGACTACAGATAGTAAAACAATTCATAATTATGAAGGTACTTTGTACCGACAATGCAAAATAAAAATACTATACCAAATTTAAATGACATACTATTCGTAAAGATTACCCAGTCACTATGTCTATTAAATGTATACGCCTAATACTTTCCGTTAGGTTGGCTACCCTGTCTGGTGATACAGTAGTCTGTGAATCAAAGAGCAGCATATTTATACTCTGTGAATTTTTGTGGCAATTTTTGTTAACTTTGTGAGCGTGCTGCTAATTATTTTTTTACATAAAAAACTCATGTTTTATTGTAATGGGTCGAAAATCACATTGCGAAAATGTGAAGTTAGTGGCGTGAGGAGAGTGAGAAAAAGACATTCAGGCATATTTATGGCTAGATATCCATTGACCCGGACCGGTGTGTTGATATGCTTTGAAGTCTTAATTTTTATATTTATCGAATAATTCTAGACATGTAGTCTCTAGCATTGCTTATTTCATTGATTCTACTACAAGTCTACTAAGATTTAGTCATAAATGAAGTGAAAAATCCTTTTATTATAAACGTGGATTTAATTTTGGCGGGAACGTGAAAAAGTGTGTAAAGTAGTGATTAGCAATACTTATCGATAACCCATTTAATGTGCTATTGCAGATGTCAAATATGGTCAAACTCACGATATGGCGGAAACGAAGATTTGGTGTACCTACCCACACAAAAACTAAAAGTTTAACGTCTCACATCTGGATAACATCTTTCCAAAGGCTATTAAATCGTTTGTGAATAGAATAAAATTATGATGTATGAAAAGTTGTTAATTCTAAGTTGCATTATGTTCTTTTGTAACCATCATCATTAAGAGCCAATTTTCGTCTGCTGCTGGATATAGGTTCCTTAATTCTACTATGTAATGTAATAAAAAATGCAGAGACCGTAGCTTCGTTTTATTTACTATACCAAATTAACACAGGATTAAATGATACCACTACTCTTCATATTTTTTACTTTTATCGATAAACAAAAGCAATTCGTTATGTTCAATCCCTAGACCAATATTCCTGTTTTCATAATGTTGGCTCTAGTTTTAAATTGTGAGGTTGGTAACAAAGGCCTTACATAATTAGGTTATCAACAATGTAGGGAAGTGCCGACTCTTATAACGTAGTGATTCCGTACTCTGTGCTGCAGAGTCACAGTTTTACAATCATAGTAAAACGGTGGCAGAGTGCAGGCTAGGCATGGGCAAAAATATCGATATACAAATATATCGACTTTTTCATATTTTTCATACAATTACCGATATATATCGTCGATATTTTTAATTTCGATATTTATTTTAGAGTATCGAATTCGTATCAATTTCGATATTTTTAACGCAAATTTGTTTTTTTGTTTAATGTTACTCTAGATCTCCGTGCATGCTCTTCGCGCATCGTTAACATTAAAAAATCCTAAATTAATAATAATTACAAATTTTTTCATTGCATATTTTTTTGCGAATTTTATTTAAAATTCGCTAAGCATTTGCTTAAGGAAATCGTATGAATAATCATGTTAAAAAATAACGATATATCGATATTTTTCTTCCGATATTTATCGATTTATATTATTTTCATCGATATATTTTTTTCATTTGCGGGATGGGCAATAATAAATACTTCAGGTCACAGAGTACTTTTTTAATTTTTAGGCCAGACCGCACTTAGCGACATTTCACAGCAGCGGCGCGACGCGACACATAGCGACAAAATATTCTTTGTAAGAAATTGTATGAGGTATATTGTATATCGCACTACGCTGCAGTGGAACTACGCGCCGCGACACTGCGCGACAAAGTCGACCAACTCATCAAATCTGCTAGGCTATTCTGTAAGCTATCTCGACAACGGAATCCGCGGTGAGATTCGAATTTCGTACTTTGAAATTCAATCGTATCACGTTCGCAATACGGTTGAATTTCGTAGTACAAAATTCAAATCTCACCGCGGATTCCGTTGTCGAGATAGCTTACAGAATAGCCTAGCTGACGTGCCGTGTCGCGTCGTGTAGTTCCGTTGCTGTGAAGTGTCGCTTAGTGCGGTATAGCAAGCGACGCGACACTTCACTTTATTCAAGTGTTTTAGACTGGGAGATGGTAACAGAAAATACTTGGTCATTTGTACCAGTATGGCGGTTCTTCAGGGGTCTAATTACGAAATGACAAAAAAGAAAATGATGGTCATAGCGCTGGTACCGGCGGCCCAATCGCGTGGGCGTTAATCGAATGTGTCAGATAAATAATAGTGTCGAACGATTTGTTCCACAAAAATGCTTGTATTTTCCGATAGTCGATAAAAAAGAAGTAGGCGGCAGCGTAATGCCATACTTTTCCGGTATGACATACAGCCCGTCATACCAACGCGAATACATTGTTGATAGTACTGTACTCTTTACATATGACACACACTATGACAATACTTTTATAGAATCTGACATTAATCACAATTTGAGATGTTTAATTAACTGGTTGACATCTAATAATTTAAAAATTAATATTAATAAGACGAAAATAATGAATTTTAATAGATTTAACAGACTATCAAACATTGACATTAACTATTTCGGTAATAATGTAGATGAAATTGACACAACTAGGTTCTTAGGTTTAATGAAAGATAACAGATTGACATGGAAACCCTACATCGACAACATTTGTAATCGTCTACATAAGTTCTCATACGCTTTACACAAACTTAGGTCAGTAGTCAATGAAAAAGCATTACTGACATCTTATCATGGACATGTTGCCTCAATCTTACGATATGGAGTCATGTTTTGGGGCAATTCTACGGATAAGTTGCGAATTTCTAGAGCTCAAAAACGGTGCTTAAGAGCTATATTTGGAATAAAGCAAACAGAGTCTTGTAAAAACATTTTCAAAAGCAACAATATTTTAACATTGCCTTCATTGTATATTAGCGAGGTTGCCACTTTTGTCGAACGGAACCCGTCTCTATTTGAAAAGCACTTCGTTGGTAGTAGACGGCCAGAGTCAATTAAACATGTTATGGGTAGGACGAGACAGCTGCACAAAAGCGTGTTCTGTATGGCACCAAGCATATATAATAAAATTCCAGAAACCATAAAAAGCATCGGTGACATAAATATATTTAAGAATATGCTCAATCGTTTTTTAATAAATAAAGTGTACTACTCAATTAATGACTTTTTAGATGACAAATTCAATGATGTAAATGTAATGTAATTATTATTTATTTATTTCACTGCCTCCCGGACATTACTGATTATAATTTTTGTACTAGGACGTAAACAAGCAACAATATAAATGTATGCATGAATATAACTAGGTATAAGGTAGTATTATTATCTTTTCTATGGTATAAGTAATGCTTGTAGACTTATTAGCGGATCTAGCGATATTATTGGATCATTTTTACACCACTGTATGTACTACCTAGACCCACAAGCAAATAAATCATTTCATTTCATTAATTTAAAAAAAAGCAATTCAACCATTTGTTCTAGTTTTTGCACAGCTAATCATCGTCGAGTAGCCATTCACGGAAATCACCTTGCCATACTTTTCCGACGGTTCCCAATGGCCGCCATAAAAGAAGTAAAAAATTATTTTTTGCCAAACGATTTGTACCAGTCTAAAACTTTTTTTAACAGTTCTCTGTATGATCATAAATAGAAGTCTAATCATGCCATACCTGTGGGAGGTGGCAAATGTGTACAATATTTTTTCAAAATTCTAAGATTTTATTCGTAATTCGCACGATTTGTACCATTATGGCACTAATTTTTCATGTAGGTTAGAGGTTTAACAAATATAAATACAAAATTTCAAACACCTAGGTGGCGGTAATCTTGTCTTATAACCAAATGTTATGTCGTATAATATTGAACGGCTACCGGCGCTCGAAAGATTTTTCGAATTGTAGATCGTGTTTATAAGCCACAATGTATGGGACCGCACTTTTTTATTACCAATTTTATTTCCTTAAAAAACAAAGTTTTTCAAGTATGGCGCCACTTTTTCCCTCTACTAGAAGTATGGCAAAAATAATAATGGTCACATTGTATCATATAATTTCCGAAAATCCAAATGCCATACTGGTACAAATCGTCAATTTTTTTTTTTACATCTTGGATTAAGTCCGACAGTCGTCCGCCTCATGGTTACAATCTGGAATATTTTATTTAGGTACATTTACATTCAAACAAACTGAACAAGAATACAATGATTCCATGATGTAAAAAATGATTTTACGTATTTTACAGTCGTATTTTCAAAACGTTTCGAATAAATAAGTTTTTCAAGTATGGCAGCACTTTTTCCCCCTATAAGACGTATGGGAAATGTAATAACGGTCACATTTTATCAAATACTTTTCAAAAATCCAAATGCAATACTGATACAAATCGTTTGCGAAAAACGAATATAAAAATTATTCCTTTGCGTATGGCGGTATGGCGGCCATTTGGAACCATCAGAAAAGTATGGCATGGTGTATTTCGTGAATGGCTACTCGACGATGTGCAAATATTAGCCTGGAACAAATGGTTGAATCGTTTTTTTATATAAATATATACGCGTCGGTATGGCGGGCTGTAAGTCACACCGGAGAAGTATGGCATTACGCTACCGCCTACTTCTTTTTTTATCGACTATCGGAAAATACAAGCATTTTTGTGGAACTAATCGTTCGACACTATTATTTATCCAGACACATTAGATTAACGCCCACGCGATTGGGCCGCCGGTACCAGCGCTATGACCATCATTTTCTTTTTTGTCATTTCGTAATTAGACCCCTGAAGAACCGTCATACCAGTACAAATGACCAAGTATTTTCTGTTACCATCTCCCGGTCTATTTGGTTCGTAGTACGACAAGTACACACTCAATCTCGATCGCGATCACGGATCACGGGATCACGCGTCAACATTACACGTTCAATCTTGATTTCTTCAGTCCATGTATCGTAACTGCTGCGAATAACCATCCTATAACAAAGTACTTTTTACAAGCTTTTATTTAACTTGCAATGTATGTCACTATGTTTGTTCGGGTGGAACCTTGGAAGCTAAATTAGACCCACTTCCCGATGTCCGATTGGACACAAATTTGGTGTACTTATGTATCTTCGGTGACAATATAATGATATGGTACCATAGAGCTGGTCTGATGATGGAGACGGAAGGTGGCAACGGCATCTCTATGATAAAACAACATAACCCCACCGAATTTGGACTCGATTGATTTGTCTTGATGAGAACTTTACGCCTAGATGATATCCAGGGTCTGATGATGAACCTGGAAGGTGGCCACGGCATCTCTGTGATAAATCAACATAACCTTACCGAGTTTGGGTTCGATTGATTCGTCTTGAAGAGAACTTTTCTCCTAGATGATATCCAGGGTGTGATGATGAAGCTGGAAGGTGGCCACGGCATCTCTGTGATAAATCAACGTAACTCTACCGAGTTTGGGCTCGATTGATTCGTCTTGATAGCATGGATCTGATGATGAAGCTGTAAGGTGGCCATGGCATTTCTGTTATAGAGCAACATTAACTATTAATTAATCATATCATAATCTTATAGATTTAAACTTATAGATTTAAAAACGGGAATTTAACGTGACTAACGCGATGTCGATATAGCGATCGACATATGTTTCGGCCTCATCCGGAGGCCTTCTTCAGGATCTTGAGTGCGGGGCGCTCGTCGACGCGTCGCACCTCGCACTGCGGGCCGCTGCTCGTGCAGCGCGGGCGGACGGAGCGGGCGGCGGCGGCGGCGGTGGTGGTGTTGGTGGGGGGTAATGATGCGGTGTACATAGTGGAGGCGCGGGATTAGGTTGGAGGGCTTCGTCTTCATCACTGCTGTTTACTTCAGACGAGACCTCATCCAACCGGCAGACGGAACTCACGGTGTCCTCCTCACTGTTGCCACTGGTGACGTGCTTTCCATGAAGAACGGTTTTCCACGTATTTGACAGGTACCACCCTCTGTCTCTGTTGAAGTTACGACGACGACTGATCTCAATGGCTTCTCGGATACATATAATATATCATAATCATAATTTATTCATCAATTTAACTTATTACAACTTCATATGTACCTACCTTTACAATTTTAAACTAGTTTTATATTAATGTAAACAAATAATGAGGGTACATCTTGCCATTGTCAGCCGTGCTAGGTCGTACCTGTGGTACAGCTGACAATCACTTCCAACAGTGCGCTCACACCAATATATATAATTATAATTTAAGTAAATCTACATTTAACTGTTAGATTTGAAAATAAAAAATAGGTAAATTATAAATAAAATATAGCTAGATAAGTGTCTCCCATATTGGCCAGTGTCAAAACTAGATATTACTCGCAAGCCGTCGGGGCTGCAGTCCTCGCATTAGTGGTTTGACGACAATGTAGGTGCGATAAGCCATTGTATTTCGCAGGTAAACGCTTAGAATGGGACACAAACAAGTGTGGAGTAGTTTCGTATATAAATAATTTAGTTAATATTTTTTTTTTTTTTTTTACCTCTTTAATTTAAATATCGAGAATGCAATATTAAAGGCAAATAGGTTTTGGTAGGTAAGTAGAAAAAGTATAAAAGATATAGATATAGATAATTATATCACTCTCGATGTTGGCTGATAATATATTATGCATGGAAGTTGTGTGAGTGTGCGGGTGTGTGTTTTATGGTATGTGTGTGCGTGTGCGTGTGTGCGTGTGTGTGTGTGTGTGTGTGTGTGTGTTTTGAGTTGTGTCACATTTTATATATTGTTACGTGCGGGGTGGTATTAAAATGCCAATCCGATGAGATGAACGTTTATTTCCACTGATCACTAGGTTAGCACAATGTTCCACAGTAGTTGTCCAAATCGTCTTGCACAATTATCAAAAGTCCGTTAACACACACTGAGGTCGTTGGTAATCACAATCACTGATTTCACTGTTCACAGTTCACAACACTAGTTCACTGATAACACTTAACGATCACTTGGTCGCTATCCGCGCTTAGATAGTTACACTGTCGCTTCCAGATAAAGACTGCCTGAAGCCGCGGTTTCAACGTCTTATATAGGACGAGAATATTTCTACAGAACTTTCCAGTATTGACTCGAAACAATAGACAAAAGACGTTCAAAACAAAGCAATAGAAAACACAAACAAAAGGGGCGGCTTTCCTTTGAGCATCTGATGTAAACAACTTTACCATACATGCTAATTTGATCTCTAACTACTTATGAATAAGGTTCAATCTTAACTACAAAACTAGGTACATTGACTAGGGTCTGAATTCCCGGAAGGTTAACTTTTATGACGGTCGGGTCGGGTGTTTATAGCCCCTAATTAGTCTATTCTTTCCCACGGTATTTTTGTTCGAGAAGCTTGGCGAAACATCGCGACTCGACGACGCAATGTAACAATATCATCAATTTTTCAGTATCATTATAATTAAGAGTTAGAAAATATTTCGTGGCATTTGCTTTACACCTATAAAAAGTCAGGGGATAGATGTTAACAATTTTATTTAAGCTTTTATACAGGAATGGACCCAAAAAACATAAGTGTCTATGGGCATAAGCCGACGAGAATTTAGAGAGTTTCACTTATGAATCTTTCCTTCGTTTATTGTTATAGCTTACTAAGTCACATGGAGTAATAGTATGAGTCTTTAGAATAGCCTTCAGGATGTAAATCTGCCTGACTGTGAGTAGGTTTGTTTCACAGTATAGTTGCCTGGTAGAAAATCTAAAGGGTTTGGATAACATCACCTTCAGTATTGCACGTTGAGATCTCTCTACCCGTAGCTTATGCTACGGGTAGAGACGGGTACATACAAAACCTTTATAGGTTTTGTATGTACCACCCCAGACTAGGATACAATATGATATCAGAGAGTGACAGAGAGCAAAATATATCATCATTAACACTTTTTTGTCTTCTAAATGTCTTATACTCTTGAAAATGACAATTAATTTGCGTACCCTGCCAGTTAGGACTTTGATATGTTCCAGCCAAGTCAGTTGCTGATCCACAATAACCCCGAGATATTTAATAAACTTTACTTGTTGTAGTAATGGACACGCACAATAATTGTAGTCAGAACATATATGAGCTTTTATTTGATTGAAACCAGTTATGTTCGATTTATCTGCAGCAGTCTTTGAAAAGGTAATAAATTTGGTTTTACTGACATTTAGTGTGAGTAGATTTTCTCTTAGCCAAGACATAACTTCTTTAAGCCCAATTTCTGCAAGGTTGAACACCTCGTTCCATGTCTTAGCAGTAAAGAGTAGTGCTGTGTCGTCTGCGAATGACACAGTTGTGCCTTCTTTGAGTTTGAGATTACATAGGTCGTTAACATACACTAAAAATAAGCTAGGTCCTAATATACTTCCTTGGGGAACTCCATAATTAATCGGAAGCTCGTCACTTATGAATCCACTAACTTTTACTAATTGTTTTCTATTGGAAAGGTAGTTTTTAAATAATTCCAGCGCCGTTCCCCTTATACCTATTCCTTCCATTTTTTTCAATAGGATAGGGACAGAGACAGTATCGAATGCCTTTGCTAGGTCCAAAAATATACCAATACACTTATGTTTACTATCCACTTGTCGTACAATATAATCCGTTAAAGTCGATACCGCATCTTCCGTTGATTTTCCAGATACAAAGCCAAATTGATTGTCGGAAATAATTTTGAATTTAGTCAAATAATTTGTTAGTCGTTTATTTAACAGTCGTTCTATAATTTTAGAAAGTGCTGGTGGAATAGAAATTGGGCGATAATTATTTATACTGCCTCTGTCACCCCCCTTGTGTATGGGTTTAATAATAGCAATTTTAAAGGAATCCGGGAAGGTGCCATTCGAAAAACATAAATTACAGATATGAGTAATGTAAGGAATAATTATATTTTTTGCATATTTTAAGGCCATGGTTGGTATACCATCGTGACCCATTGCACAAGTGGATTTAAGATTATTTATAGTAGATTCGACTTCTGTACCATCGGTTGACAAGAGTCCAAAAGAGTGAAATGTGTTGTGATTTGTGGAAGAAAAGATCGTCTTTTTGTTAGAATTTAGATTTAGAATTTGGTCAGCTAGATTCTTACCTAAATTAACAAAGTAACTGTTTATATAATTTAATGAGTCCTTACAGTTTTCTTTCAGAGTAAGTAGGTCTTTATCTTGTATTTCATTTTTTACATTATTTATATTAATTTTTGCTATTTTTTTTATTGCTTTCCACGTTTTTTTACTATCACTTCCAGCATTTTCTACCTCTTTTCTGTCATAGTCGTTTTTTACCTTTTTTAATATTTCTACGCAATAGTTTCGGTATCTTTTGTAAATTAATTTTAAGTTAACATTTTCAGGATCCTTACCTAAGTCTCGATGTAATTTATCACGATGTTTAATGCAGCGCAAAAGTCCCGGTGTTAGCCAAGGTTCTTTTATCGTTTTGCGGCAAGAAACTTTTTTCAAAGAGGTGTTTTGGTCAATCACACGTTTCATTTCGGTAATTAAAATATTTGTCGCCGTATTAACATCAACGCATTCATAGATTTCATTTAATGTATTTATATCTAGGCTAGAAGCAATGTTTGAAAAATTTATTATTTTATGCAGGTCATATTTGCGTTGATAATGTTGATGTTTATCTAGAACCAAAGCTACTGTGTAATGGTCCGTGATGGAAGTAGCTATTACAAGGGCAGTACTTTTTAAGTTAGATTTTAAAAATATATGGTCTAAACAGCTTTTTCCTCGAGTCGGATAAGTATAGGCAGGTAAGAGTGTATGATGTGCTAGTAGGTCCAGGTAGTCATTACAGCTAGTCACATAGTTAGAGGACGAAATGTCAATATTGATATCACCCACAAAAACTAGATTTTTGTAGGTAATAAATGAATTCAGAATAGAGTCCACAGACGAGAGAAAATTATTCAAAGATCGGTATGAAGGTGGGCGATAGACAGCGACTATTGCAGTTTCTGTTCCTATTGTAATAGTTAAACAGTTTGCTTCAAAATCTAATGGTTCTTCAATGATGCAAGATAAATCCTCTCTAACAAACGCAACCACTCCTTCATTTTGAGTTTTGTTGTGTTTGGAGGAAAATGTAGTGTCAAAGTCAAAGTCAAAGTCAAAGCATTTATTCAGTATATGGGCAAATTAAAAATTAGCACTTACACACGTCAAATAACATTAAATAGATCATATTCAACAAAAAATATAGATATAACAGAAACATAACGCTTTGAATTTACAAAAAAAAACAAAGGTATTGAGCCATTCAGCTTTCATCTAGACGTCGAACGTCACACTTAAAACACATGTTTAATTCCCCTTATTAATGTAGGGTTGCCAACCGTACCATTACGTGCACCCGCAACCCAGTGCATGTTTCAGTACTTCAGACAATTTTTATCCAAAAAATTGTGAAATAATGAAACATAATAGATAAATAAAACGCAGACTAATTGCAGTACAAATCATGTTCCGAATGGAACTGATTGTCCGACTATCAGCCGCATAATACCGTCGTAACAGGCAACCCTAGATCTGCAAACAAAAGATGAAAACTGATTGACTGTTGAATCTACTGGTGTTTCGGAAGTACTCCCATCAGAGAAGAAACACCAAGAAACTCTATGGGGCTTGTCACTTATTTTAATTCATTTTTTTAAATTCATATTAAATAAATGTTTAATGTACAATAAGTAATTCTATTATCACACAATTTATATTATATCTTGGAGCTTGGGGCATTCAGGCCAAGCATTTTTGTCATTCATATAGTCATTTATTGTATAGTACGATTTCTTCATTAAATTGGATTTTACAAAGGTTTTAAATCTGCTTATAGACAGTTGATCAATATCTTTAGGAAGTTTATTATAAAATCGTATACAGTTCCCCAGAAAAGAACCACTAACTTTCCACAACCTGAATTGAGGTAGAATTAATCTATTTTTGTGTCTTGTATTGAAATTATGTACATCGGACCTCTTATCATACTCATTCAAATTTTTGCGTACATACATAATATTTTCATATATATATTGACATGCCACTGTGAGAATTTTAATCTCCTTAAATTTTTCACGAAGTGAGTCTCGCGACTTCATGGTATATATAGATCGAATAGCTCTTTTTTGTAAAACAAATATAGATTGGATTTCGGCGGCTTTCCCCCACAATAAAATGCCATAGGACATTATACTATGGAAGTAGCTAAAGTAAACCAATCTAGCAGTGGATTCGTCAGTCAAGTTTCTGATTTTACGTTCTGCGTATGCAGCGGAGCTCAATCTACCTGCCAGAGCCGATATTTGAGAACCCCATTGTAGTTTTGAATCCAGGGTGATGCCCAAGAATGTAGCGGATTCAACAAATTCTATCGGTACATCGTTTATTAATATCCTGCTATTAATGACACCCTTTCTTACATTTGGCAGCGAGAATTTAATACATTTAGTTTTTTTGGCGTTCAGTAATAAGTTATTGGTTGTAAACCAATTCAAAACCTGTGCGATTGATTTGTTAACATCGTCAAATCCAGGCGCAATCCTATCTATTTTGAATATTAAGGATGTATCATCCGCGAACAAAACAATGTCACATAAGTTTTGCACGAAAGACGGCAAGTCATTAATATAAACTAGAAATAAAAATGGTCCTAAGATCGATCCCTGCGGAACTCCCATTTTTATGAGGGATCCAGATGACCTGACGCCATTGACCTCAACCATCTGTATTCTATTACTGAGGTAGGATGAGACCAGATCAAGTGCTTTTCCGTTAACGCCGTAGTGTTTTAATTTGCAAATTAGCGTTTTGTGACAGACGCAATCAAACGCTTTAGATAAGTCACAGAAAACGCCGATTGCATCTTGTGCTTTCTCCCAGGCATCAAATATATGTTTAAGAAGATCTACTCCAGCATCAGTAGTAGAACGCCCCTTAGTGAAACCATATTGTTTGTGATTTAAAAGATGATTAATATTAAAATGTGCCAAAAGCTGGTCTAATATAACTTTTTCAAAAACTTTACTGAGCGCCGGTAATATAGAGATTGGTCTATAGTTTGAAGGGTCATTTTTGTTCACTGATTTGTATAGGGGAATTAATTTACTTTTTTTCATTACATCAGGAAAGACACCTTCATCGACGCATCTGTTAAAAATAAACGCTAAGTGAGGGCTAATTGCATTAATAATATAACTAAGTACTTTGGTTGACATACCCCACAGATCCTCGGTTTTCTTTTGATTGAGCATTTTAAAAGTTTTGATAATTGATATTGAAGTTATGTGTCTGAACTCAAACATAGAGTCACATACATTCACACACTTCGATAGTAAAACAAAAGCATCCTTAGGGGAAGAGTTTAAAGGCTGAGTAGTAATAATAGGTACTTGTGAGAAGTACTCAACAAATGTGTTAGCGACATCATTATTATCTATGATTAATTTATTATTAACTTTTAACATAATTTTACCGTCCCTCTGCTTAATTTTTCCAGTTTCTGTATTAATGACTTTCCATGTTGATTTTATTTTGTCATCGGCATGCTTAATTTTTCTACTTAGATGCAGTGATTTTGCTGTCTGACAAACAACTTTAAAAGTTTTTGAATACAATTTTAAGTGATTTATGAATTTAGTATTATGTAAATTAATGGTTTTTTGTGAGTACAAGTTATACAAATTGTTTCTACTTTTATAAATACCAGGAGTTGCCCAGTCATCGAAACGAACCTTCGCACCCTTTCTAACCATTTTAATTTTAAAAATATCATTGAACTCTGCATCTAACATTTGAAATAAAGCACTGCATAGGTCATCAGGATCCTCAGAAAATCTTAGGTTCATTAATTGCTTGTCAATGATATCCACAAACTGTTCAACCCGTTTGGTGGTAATGGGCCTGTAAAAATGTTCTTGGCCTTTGATGGATAATTTACATGAAAAAGTGACACTTTGTCCCAGATGGTCCGAGCCAAGTTTATCAAAAATTGCAATTTTTTCGGGTTCACAGTTGCAGAACACATTGTCCAAGCAGGTAGCTGACGAGCTAGTGATTCTTGTTGGCTGATTAAAAAGATGCTTCAGATTGAAGCTTAGAAATAATTTTTTTAATTTGTCGCTGAGCGGAGACTGCTCAATTAAATTAACATTGAAATCGCCACAAACTATTAAAGATTTAGAGGTGTTGAAGACTTTGCTCATTACTTCTTCCATAATTGTTTCAAACATTTTATAATCAGCCGATGGAGGTCTGTATACACAGATGACTATATGTTGCCCCAGCTCTATACAAGATAATTCAACACATCGTTCCACAGACAAAGCTACTATGTCTTTACGCTCTTTAAAGTTACAATTTGCAGTTACATATATTAGTGAGCCACCACGAATTGCCTTTTGTCTAATGAATGTGCTGGCAATTGTATAATTTTTTAATATTGGTAACAAAGTACCTTTCACAAACCAGTGTTCAGTAATACACATTATGTCAACTTTATAATAATTGAGAAATAATTCTAACTCTAAGGCTTTGCTGGAGAGACCTTGTATATTCTGATGAAAAATGTTGATTGAGTCAGGCCTCCCCATTGTCTTAGACATTAGTTTAAACTAACTAAGTCTACTACGCTACAATTACCCTGCATAGTAACACCACTACGTTGGGGCTCGTCTTTGTGATCTGTTACAATATGTAAAACAGGGTCATAAATATTGTATGCTAATAACTTAGCAATGGTCGACTTATTAGTCTTATTGAGATACAAAGTATCCTTTGTCAATATTACTTTACTAATAAATTTGTTGGTTTCAAAATACAAAAAGTCGCTGAAGCGACACGTCAAATTGTACAGTGCCAAGTTCAATTTATGAGCATGCTCATTATAAGAGCAACTACTTGTTTTAAGATACGGGAATGAACAAACTATTATTTTACTAATGCCTCTGCTGGCAATGTCTGACAAAAGTTTAATTAGAATATTATATATGTAATTTTTAAGTGAAGGAATATGTTCTAATTTGTTGAGCCAGCATTCGGTAAGTATAATAATGTCTATATCTAAGCTTAATTGATGAAGCAAAATTTCCATTTGATGTAGGTTTCGATCTAGACTACGAATGTTTTGACATATAACCGATAGCTTTTTAGTAGATTGTGGGACAAGTTTGTTGACATCATTAACTTGACATTCAAAGGATTTCGAAATAGAAAAATTATCCAAATCAGTTGAGATAGTTTCACTATCCATAATATGAAGATAAGATTAACACATGTTCAATGATTCCTGTCCTGTTTGTTGCAGTTAGAGAAGTAAAGCAGGTTAGCATGTATTTTATTGAGAAGCTATAGTGAGATATATGTAAATTTTGTAACGTAGTGTTTAATGTAGTTGTGATGAATATAAGTGTGATGATACTGATAGTGGTTGTGTAGATTTTTATGTGGAGTGTGTAAGTGGAAGGATTTTTTAATGTATGGAAATATACCATTACAAACAAAGTGATATACCAAATAAAAGAATCGGTCCATACTGGATCATGCCGGCCGTTTACCACTTCGGTCTTCGTGTTTATTGAGTTCCTCGAGTTGTTTATCCTCTTTGATAAGCACTGGAGAAGCTCCTTCTCTCTTGCGTAGGAATACTCTTCCGTGAGAGCACCAGCAAAACCTATAATCGTTTGATTTGGCATAGTCTCTTGCAAGAAAAAATAGCCTTCTAGTTTTGGCCGTCATGTGTTCCGATACGTATATCGGAGTCGCTGGCAGGCCAAGCTTCAGCTGAGCCGTGGTAAGATGGGATGAATGTTGTTTATTATAGGTCTTTGCAGATGATGATGACTGTAGTAAGTTTTACCAGTAATGGAGGTTCTGTCTTCGATTTGATGTTTATCCTGTAGACGTCCTGGATCTCAGACTTGTTAATGTCCAAGTTGATCGCTTTTCCAAGTTCGACGGCAAGCTCGGCGAGACTACTTTTGGACTCGGTAGGTGTTCTCGGTATATTTCTAATTTCGATAGTGGCCGCTCGAGTGGTTTTGTCCACTGCTTCCAACCTATCTTCCAACTCTTTGATGTATCTTTTGTCACTGCACCTTTCTTGTAGCAAAGCATCATACTTTACTAACATGTCCTCATACTTAGACGTCATATGGTCTAAAGTAGTCGTGATATCTGTGTTGTGTTGTTCCATAAGGCCTTTCATATTTTTATCTAGCTTAGAAAATTTGTTATCAATTGACTCCATGATATCTTTTTTCATGAGGCTTAGAGAGTCATTAATATTTTCATCGGCCACTCTGCGGCGTTTGTGTCTTGCGACATTTTTCACCTGGTCGTTCGTCTCACTCATCGCCGATACGTCGGAATCCGACGGGTGTTGCTCGATATACGGAGTCGCTGGAGGGGTGCGGTGCATCTTTTAATCACAGAACGGTTCTTGTCACAGGTGTGAGTTACACGAGAATAAGTCTAAAGCACGATGGACGTACGGTAGAAAGTTGCAAAACTAGTTTTGTGATAAACTTGTTTGAGAAAACACTGTACTTGTAACGCGTCCGATCTTTGTCGCCGCACGGACGGAAGTCATAGAAAGAAATAAAAAGAAGAATTATATTAACCACTAAGTCGATTGATTTTACTTGAAGAGCACTTTACCCATACTCACATCAAATATCCGTGGAATATCTTAAAACATCATGCCTTCTCTTAAATTCTTAGGTAGTAGGTAGGTAGTCGGTATCTATACCTACCTACTAAAAAGTTAAAAATACTGAACTAAATGAACTAAAATGTTAAAAATAAATTCTAGTAAGTATTTGGCGTGTAGGTACTTACCTATATGCTTAAAAGCTTTAAGCACAACCCGTTTTTCAGGCTAGGTAATTACTAAACTTCAGTGCCTCAAGCTTTTAAAAATATAGGTAAGTACCTACACGCCAAATACTTACTAGAATTTATTTTTAACATTATAGTTCATTGTCCCAGATAAAAGCTTGTTTTTAAAAATATTTTTTACTATAATTTATTAATATGTAAAAAGTACTCTGTGGTCCATGTAGACATAAGCTAAATTATCGCCATTTAGGCTACCTTGCGGGGCCAACTGGCGACCGAAAATTCCAATTGGTTACCAGTAGCCATTTAAGCTACCTAGAAATGTAACAATGGGCGTTGATATATTACTGATTTGATCAATCCATCAATCTTCTTCGTATACACTAAATCTGGATAGCAATCAATGATTTTGATCACAGATCGCGATGGAGATTGACTGTGTACACCACCACCTATAACCATCCTACAACAGAGTACTTTTTAATATGTAAAAACTACAGGATCGGTCACAAAAGTATTTTTCCCAAATGTTAAGATGGCAAGGAAAGTACTAAAAGACATGAAATTAACACCGGTTCATGTCCAAGTGATGACTGGTCATGGAGGGATAGCTGCGTATCTGCATCGCTTCAACATCAAAGACAGTCCCTCGTGCGTCTGCGATCCATCTTGTGATGTAACGATTTGGCATGTGCTCTTCGAATGCCCAAGGTTCGGCTTGGAGAGGATTGAACTGGAAATCAAAATTCAGATCAGTCTAAATCAATTAAATCTTCCAACCATTATGGAGAACCAGGAAACCAGAACGCCACTCATGGAATTCGCGAGCAAAGTCTTCTGCACGGCTGCAAAGAGAAACGGCTCAACAGCTGTCTTCACAGCAAACGTCCAAAATCCAACAACAATTCCGTCTGTCTCAGTCCTCACCAGCTCTCGACATGACTTCCCTAATTCCAATTCAATATCTATAGCTTCCTTGTCCCATGGAACCATCCCTACCAATCCCGAGGCGGCAACCCAGCTGCCCCACGATGCGAAAACTGATGCCCGGAACACCCAAGCTCAGATAAATCAGGTAATCATGCAAGATCTTATGGTAAACGCAGAGCACGGTGTTCCAGGTATCAGGATCCGAAGCGTGGCTTTCTTCATGGATGATGATTCCGAACGCCTTGGTATTGGCTTCGCCATTATTGGACCTGAGGCAACTGAAATTTCACCTGGGCTAGCCGCTCTCTGGAAAGGGAGTACAGCCAAAACGAGTATCAGAAGCGCAAATATCAGAATGCTACAAAGAGTAGTAGTGGAAAGCCACTCCTGTCGGATATTGCGATTAAGAAACAAAACAATCGTCGTATTTGAATGGAGTGAAATAACCCCATTTGCGCAAGCATGCGAAGTACTTATAATACTCGCGACGGCGTCAAAAACATCTGCCAGCAGCTTTAGCCGCAAAATAAGTGTTGACGCGATGAAAATCGAATTTGAACAAGGAAAAGTCGCTGATAGATACGGCTGCTTGAAAGCCTCGGAACTTCATGAGGTTATAGTGTACGAGAACAGAGGGGAAGACTTGAGCTTCCTTAAGGTTCCCAAACACAATAAAGCAGTTGTATCGGCAAATCAGTCTGATTATCCCAGTGCGAGTTCAGTCATCCTAAGCGGATCGAAGCGCCTACAAAAGAAAACTTCAGAAGATCAGCAGAAAAAAGGACGCACAGAAGGCATGTAGTTTTAACATCGATATATATAAATACCGTGTCAATACAAAATATGCTTATTTACTACAATGCCATCTAACGAATATTTAACGAACTTCTAACACCAACTATGTGAACGTTAACACAAAGATGTTAGGATAGGTTATAATAAGGTAAACCAGTGTCTCTATACTTTTTAGGGTTCCGTACCCAAAGGGTAAAACGGGACCCTATTACTAAGACTCCGCTGTCCGTCTGTCTGTCTGTCTGTCTGTCTGTATGTCTGTCTGTCTGTCTGTCCGTGTGTCACCAGGCTGTATCTCATGAACCGTGATAGTTAGACAGTTGACATTTTCACAGATGATGTATTTCTGTTACCGCTATAACAACAAATACTAAAAACAGAATAAAGTTAAAAATAATAGAGGGTCCCCATACAAGAAGCGTGTTTTTTTCGGCATTTCACGCCGTCTATGAACGCTTAGTTAGGTAAACGTCCCATAGATGGCGTTATATTGAAATGTCGATCCCTAACACCTTAGTTAGACGTTAGATGGCGTTATAAGAAATAAAATGTTTATTACTTATTATTTTTTGCTGGCGAAAAAAGATAGTGGTATTTTTTGCTCGATCGAAAATAGTGTGGTACGGAACCCTACGAGTGCGAGTCCGACTTGCACTTGGCCAGTTTTTTATATTGCATATATTCTACAACTATAAAGAAATAATATAATACATTTGGGGAATCCTCAAGTAGCCCAAATGGCCTATACTTATATTTCTAGGTAGCCTAAATGGCTACTGGTAACCGATTGGATTTTTTGGTCGCCATTTGACCCCTTAAGGTAGCCTAAATGGCGATAATTCGCCTTATCTGGCACCCATGCACCACAGAGTACTTTTTACATATTAAAAAGTACTAAAGTTATAGGTGTTGTCGCGGCGGTTACGATATACGGACTGAAGAAATCAAGATTGAACGTGTAATGTTGTGGCGTGATCCGTGATCTATGATCCGCGATCAGAACTCTGTGATCGCGATCGAGATTGAGTGTGTACAGCCTTAAGTTTAAAATGGCTTTCGACGAAGATAAATTAATTGTATTAGTCAGTCTGTATAACGTTGTATATACGTTCATTATTTCGTTACGTTCACTATAGTAACGTTCAAATCAGGTTCTTCTATCTTCCTCAGAAATTGCCGAACGACTGGCAGACAAAATTTGCTGCAAACCACGGACAAAGAGAATATAATACTACGTTAACCACGGATAATGATAGATAGAGTCTATTCTCCGTGCTGCAAACTGTCGCGGCTTTGCAGTTCAAGTGCGGTATACCTAAAAGTGTCGCTACGTGTCGCTACGTGTCGCGTCGCGCCGCTGCTGTGAAGTGTCGCTTAGTGCGGTTTAACCTTTATACGGGGAACTGCAGGCCCATAGAGTAGGTACTGTAAGGCGTCCACACCATAGGTTTTGCTTAGAGAGAACATTAGCGTATGCGAATGAAATAGCTATAGAGATATAAATCGACTAAAATCATGAACACGTGATACATATGCTAACTATACGATAAAATGAACAACGTTATTTGGTCAGGTCATACAGGACAGCGGGTGAGAGCCAATGGGTGCACTAGAACTTGGGTCCAGAGCTGGAACCCATTTGTAAAATCGCATACGCAGAGAAGGATAAAAAAACTGTTGTTCATCTCGCTCTCTCATACTAGTGATTGTATAATTTTATCCTTCTCATATTATTATATATATTATCATATTATATTGTTATTTAAATAACACATCCACTTAATACTCCATCCACGGGTGTCACGAAATTAGGCTGAATGAACGAAATGAACTAAAATGACGGGGAAGCAGCTATGTAGGCTGTATAGCTCCATCTCTGTCATGTTCGTTCATTTCAATCCCTATCAAACTTCGTGATAGAGAGGCTGCAACCAAAAGTCATGACTGATGGTTTTGAATGACAGATAACCTAACGTGTAATAGATGCCTAAGAATTGTGCAGGCCTATCACGAAGTTTGATGGGAATTGAAAATAAACGAAATGACAGAAATGGAGTTATACAGTCTACATAGTTGCGTTCCCGTCATTTAGTTCTGACACATATATTAATTTGTGATTTAGTTCATTTCGTTCATTCAATAATCCACTGTCAAAGTTCGTGATAGGCCTGCTGCTCATGAATACTTGAATTAATGTTTCTGCTAAAGCCAAAGAGAATGAATATACATTAATCACTATGTTAAGAAGAGTCGGGAGGGACTCCCATAGAGCAAACAGACCTAGTAGCGAAATGTCAAAACACGGTTCTTTCAAAGTAGCCAACATACTGGTGAAATAATCTTCTTATTATAATTGACCAATATAACAAAAAAATATATAGTGATGTGCTGTGTCGGTAAAAATATCGATAACGATTGAACTACCGCTGCTTGGTAATCACTATGAAGGTTGTATGCTATGTTGTACTTAACTGGAAGTCTGGATTAGTCTGGATGTAAATACTGGGGTATACATGTAACATTTGTATGTTTATATATTTTTGTACGTTACAGAATGGATTTTTAGAATGAAATAATTACGTTTAAGAAGATACAGTTCTGTGACAAACAGACGAATGGACGGACGGATGGTAGTGTCAGTATTAGAACAGTGAAGCCTCAGTATTAGAATCTGGTACCCTTTGGGTACGGTACCCTGAAAATCAGTAGTAGGTATAAATAAATATCAAGATAATAGGTATACTTACGTCATTGGAATGTAAGGGAGCCCACTTTCACCTTAGTGCTCCCAGCCAACCTCAACTGCCCGCGGTGCATCCTGCTGATCAGCGAACGAGGCTCTGGCGATCGACCAATGGCGGTATAACCATTCCAAGCGGCGAAACTAAATACCACAGGCCAGTGGCAGGCAGCAGCGTCACCGGTGCAATAGTTACAGTGCCACAAGTATAACTTGGCGGTGGTGGTTTTTGGAACTAATTCTTTTAATTGAAACTGTGAGTTTGACGTTTGAGAGATTACCGCGACATTATTGTTGATAAATCTGCTACATTAAAATAGTTCAATAATGCCAAAAGTAATTAAAAGTAGTTTAAGAGAAACTGTTATCAAAGTACAAAGTAAAAGCACAGTGGCGCACAGGCACGCCAAGTTATACTTGCCGGACTGTACGTCCTGCGATCACCCAACCAGCCTGCCCAGCGTGGGCGATTATGGGTATTTCCATTCATGGCAGATATGCTCAAACAACGGCCCCCAGTTCTCGGTCGCCCCGCTGTTCCTGGCCAATGCGGCGATCATGGTAACCGCGGGGCATGGGGTGCTAAGAATCCCCGGGCTACGGTAGGCCGCCAACACCCACTGACTGGCTACGTACAACGGACGCACGCTACAGCTTGATGAACATCTGGCACAGCTCGAAGAAGAGCTGAAGAACATAAGATGGCACATTTTAGGATTATCTGAAATCCGAAGAGAGGGGGAGGATACCCTGACCCTGGAATTCAGCCATCTAATGTACTTCAGAGAGGGAGACCAACCATCCCAAGGCGGTGTCGGGTTCTTGGTCCACAAGGCTTCTCTGACAACTTCCTAGAAATCTCCAGTGTATCGACAAGGCTAACGTATCTTGTGATCAAACTCACAGAGAGGTATAGCCTCAAGGTTATCCAAGTTTACGCACCGACTTCGGCACACTCGGATTATGAAGTGGAGTAAATTTACGAGTACATTTTCAAGGCCTTGCACACCACCCCAAAAAGCTCACTTCAACGTTGTTATGGGGGATCTCAACGCTATAGTGGGAGTACAAGCAAGCAGCGAATCGATAGTAGGAATTGGAAGCATGAATCATAGGGGGCGGCATGCTCGGCCACTTCATCTTACTCAACCTAATTCATGGGAAGTAATTAGCACACTGGCAACACTAAATGCAACATTCTTATTGTCCAGTAAATAAAGTTCAATTGTTTATCACACGGCTTCCCGCTGCGCCACGCGGTCTCCCCGTGAGTAATAGTGTTCTGTGCACGCGGTGCAGCACAACGCGGCGCGGCGCATCCGAAGCCGCGCGGTGCAGCCTGAAGCCGCTGAACCAACTCAATGAAATGTGTATCGTTTTGTGTAGCAAATAAAGTCAATTTTTTAGGGTTCCGTAGTCCTGACAAGGAACCCTTATAGTTTCGTCATGTCCGTCTGTCTGTCTGTCCGAGGTTTTGCTAAGAGACCGTTAACGGTCTCTTAGCAAAACCTCACAGTAAAAAACTGTGTAAAAAACAGTATTAATACTAGAAAGCTGTAATTTTGTGGGGGTATGTATATAAATTACGCCGACAAAGTGCTGAAATAAAATTGTGAAAAAATTTTTGTTTAGGGTAGCTCCCCTGTATGAGAAGTGGGGATGATTTTTTTTTCATCGTCTACCTCGTCGTGTGGGGTATCGTTGTATAGGTCTTTTAAAAAGACTTAGAAGGGTTGCTAATACCATTTTTCGAGTGAATGCTCCATGTACGTAATATTAAACTGTGCAAATTTTTGTTCCAGTAGGGCGTCCCCCCCCCCCTCTAAAAGCTAAACTGCTCGCTTGCAAAATCTGGAAAAATTCGTGACATAGCGCATTTCATGAACTTTTAAGGAAAACTATAGCGGTTAAGATAACTTTATTAGTTTAGCAGCAATAGTCGTTGAACTTGGGTGTTGGATAATTTTGTACCAAATAAAAAGACGTAGTACCTAGTTTATTTGTTTATAACGGGTAAAGACGCATTGAATAACAGGCTACTACGGAACCCTACAATGCGCGTGGCCCAACACGCACTTGGCCGGTTATTTTATATATCTCTCTTGTGTTGTGTGTGCGCGCCGCGACACGTCACGGTCTGAGCAGACTCTTAGTCAAACACTGTTTGACGCCTTAGGCGTTCGATGCCGCCACCCTGTGTGTTTGACAAACACACTAGAGGGAGGTGGTGGTCAGCCACAGCTTGCGGGCCATGCCGCGGTCAGTGTTGTGATGTATGGAAAACATACATTTTAAGTTTTATTAAGTTTTCCATACTTCACAACCACGTATAATAATACTGTGTCACTCGGCCCTGTCCTTGAAATCAATACAAGCGTTCTGAGCGGCACCGCTCGCTATGTAAACACGGGATAGGGCTACCCGTATTATTTTAATTTCATCTACCCACTTGACAATCTTTCTAGTTTTTGTGATTGTAAATACGTATTATATTTTTTATTTAATAAAATGAAATTCGTTGTGAATGATATAGGAAGCGTTCAAGAAACATATATGTCGTGTTTTTAGGGTTCCGAACCCAAAGGGTACCAACGGAACCCTATTACTGAGACTCCGCTGTCCGTCTGTCTGTCCGTCTGTCACCAGGCTGTATCTCGTGAACCGTGATAGTTAGGCGGTTGAAATTTTCACAGATGATGTATTTCTGTTGCCGCTATTACAACAAATACTAAAAAACAGAACAAAGTTAAAAATTAAAGGAAAAAACGTGTTACGTTAAAACATTAGTATAGCGCCATCTATGAACAATTGTTTACCAGTGTTTTTCAACCTTTTTCATGAAGCGACGCGACCCCCTTAGTATGAAAAAAAATTTACCTACTTGCACTGTTTATATTGTTATTTTTGTATTGTTTATTGTGTATTTTGTTATTTTGCTAGCTTCTACCCGCGGCTTCGTTCGTGTGGCCTACAGGAAACAAATTACATAGTTTTTTATTAAAACAAATATTATAAGCACTCTCAGTCACAACACCTACAAATGCTCTTTAATTAATATTTTCTTTAAAAGTATATTTTCAAACTTTGTATTTAGGGTTCCGTACCCAAAGGGTACCAACGGAACCCTATTACTGAGACTCCGCTGTCCGTCTGTCACCAGGCTGTACCTCATGAAGCGTGATGATAGTTAGACAGTTAACATTTTCACAGATTATGTATTTCTGTTGCCGCTATAACAACAAATACTAAAAACAGAATAAAGATAAAAATTAAAGGGGGTCCCCATACAAGAAACGTTCTTTTTCGGCATTTTACTATAACGCCATCTATGTACGTTTGACTGTATTAATTACCTGTGTGTTAACTTTCACTTAGTTGGCGTTAGATGTTCGTAAGATGGTGTTGTACTAAATAATCACGCGGCTCCTGTTTTAATAAATGTTTGGAATTGACACGTTAATATAATCTAATATAAAATAATAATATCTGGATGACCGAGCTTTGCTTGCAAATTTTTTTTTTGGTAAATCGTGTTTTATGTAAAGTTTTGGCTCCCGATAATTCTCTCACAAAACAACAAACTTGGAAAAATTAATCATCTCGTCTGGACTCGAACCACGTCCTGATCGCCATCCGATCGATCTTCCACTGAACTATCGTAACAATGTAACTATGTCGAAATTTACCTTCATGTTCTAATTATATTGTAGAAGTTTTTCATTACACACAGGGATAAAACAACATTTTCTGAAAATGAAAACCTAGCTAGATCGATTTATTACGTTATTTCTTTCAGCATGTTTTGCTCGATTTTATAAAATATTGTGTGGTACGGAATCGGAACCCTACGAGTGCAAGTCCTACTTGCACTTAGCCAGTTTATTTTATTTTACTGACGCTTCTCGACCCCCCGCGATCCCCTTATAGAGGCTTAGCTACCTTAGACCCCCTACAATTTGGAATGGAGATAGGTAAAGGAGATAGGAATTCAACATATTTTTATTTATAACACCTTGTCACCTCTTATCTCCAGTCAATATTGCGGGTGAAGCTAGATATTTATATACAAGGATTTAATTTATAAGACTTAAATATACTATAAATAAAACACCGTCACATTTCGTTATACATATATGGAATTGTATGGAAACATTATTAGGTACATACTTTCTCAATCTATGTAGGTTTACATTACAGAATAAAAAAGAAACATTTTCAAAAAGTTCAAAAACTAATTATTGGGTACTAAGTATTAGGTAAAAATTATTAGGTACATTCTTTATCTATGTAGGTTTGTTTACAGAATATAAAATCATCTTCAAAAACCTACAATTATTATTCGTAACATTATTATTAATTTGAAATCAATAAGCCATTTCATATCTTTGTTAATTTAGTGATGCATGATATAAAGAGAAATCTAATAATTATTTAGACTTCTGTGATGACTGAGGTGTCCCAGAAGTCAACGTCAAGTTATATCTGAACTAACTGATGCGGAATTTTATTTTTTCGACGCTCCAGGCGCTCCACTGTAATACCAACCAACAGATTTTACTAGATATTCTTGTCTATTTGTCTGATTAGGTGCCCAACTTTCAATAAGTTTGAACGCACAAAACTCAGCAACGTCTGGCCCAATTTAAATGCGGTACAGAATAAATTATAAATGCGGAAAAAATCGTATTTAAAATAGTTATGATTTTGAAGTGACTAACGGGGAATCTTTATACGAGTAGAGCATTATTTCCACATTTTATTTTGTAATTTTGCCTCAATCTTAATTACGTTAACAAGACATGCGCATAATGCAAAATTAACTACAAGAGATATTTTATCAACCTTCCAAAAATTACAGGGTTATTGGTAATTCGACGTATTCCCGGCAGGAGCAGATAGGAGGACTAAAATGCGACATATTTAGACCCCTCCAATGTATGACCGAAAGTTAATAAATTAAGAGATATTTGGAAATTAGCAATTTTTGGGAAAAATATTAAATTTTGGAGGATTGCTCCATTGTAACAAAATAAAAAAAATAAGCCCCCACGCATAAAGAAGGGGGTGTTATAAGTTGGACGTGTGTGTCTGTCTGTAGCATCGTAGTGGCCAACCGGATGAAACAATTGTGGTTTAGTTGTTTTTGTTTGATAGGTCTCTTAATGAGGGTTGTACTTAGTTTTGATTCATGAAAATTTGTTCAGCGGTTTTAAGACTGAACATTTCAGAGTTTCGTACCTCAACAAAAGGTAAAAAGAAACCCTTATAGGTCTCTACAGTAAATTTTCGGCCATACATTGGAGGGTCGCATTTAGCCCCCCCAACTGCTACTGCCGGGAATACGTCAAATTTCCAATAACCCTGCATGTTTATACACATAGTTACCTAAATTCTTTGTTTATACATATTAATATATATTTAAATTTCACATAGCGCAATTGTCCCAAACCACATTTTATATTGGCTGGTACCGACGATAATGCCGGAACTCGCCGAATTGATTGGTGACATGTTCTTTTCCTCTGGGTGGTTCGAGAAGCCAGTGGTCATTTATCACCACCCTGGGATCACGTGTAGGATCAATTAAGGTCTGAATAGAATGACATAGGATACTTTAAAACGCAGGCACAAGGCGTAGCTAGTCGTAACATAATACGGTATAGGCATAGAGAAACTACAAATAGCATAACTCTCGTCAAGGTCACTCTTAAGCTCTAAGTCTTGGTTACGTCACAGAACAAATAATAGTTGGTACAGCAAAGGTAACGGTGTAACGTGGATCAATCATTAAAATTTAAGTCAATGTTAGCCATGTTGTTGTTATGTTCGGACCAGGCCGGAAACGTAGAGCCGTCCACCTCGCGAGCGTGTTGGTTACCAGCCGCGAGCTGATGTTGACCGCCGCCGATGACAGCACCGCAATCAGGACACTTGCTCCTTTCCATCGCGCCCCCGCACTCCCCGATACAATAGAAATGCCCATTGACACACTTAAACCAGTGTCCCGCTTTCATCTCCATAGCCTTCACGATCATATCTCTCTCCTGCTTGCTGACAACGCCGGATACCCTCATCGCTTCTTGTAACTTTTTGAGCGCTTGTATCGCTTTGTTTTCCTCGAACATGGCGCGGACGAACACGGTTTCACTGGCCGAGTTGTATTCTTTTCGGACTTCAGGCTTCGTCTTTGCCATCACATAGGTCGGATGGATGGTTAGTTTCGCGAGTTGAACGATGGAGTTCAATCTCTTGATCTCGCAGTCCAAGTCCTTTTGCTGCTGCTCGCTTACTTTAAGCATCGCGCCGGCGGCCAGTTTGAAGGTGAACACTTTACACAGCCGCCGCATCTGATCATCTATCTTCTCCTTCAGTTCGGAGGTGCGTACTTCCAAATATTTATTGTAGCACTCCGCAATCATGTCCAAAATGTTTAAGCAGATCACTTCCATGTCGAGGTGCAGCTTTGACACGTTTTTCGTCGTCTCCGCGATGGATTGCAGGTTTAGATATACGGCCTTAATGTGAATGTTGCCTGAAATTATGTTTATTACGATAATTAATCGTGAATTATTATTATATTAACTATGATAATACTGTTACGACAACCGATAATGTACACGAAACTTCGAGAAATTTAGCTATGTGACTAATTGGGATCATAAAAGTTACAAAAAAACAACGTCCACCGCTTTGGTACAGTGGTGCTAGCAGAGCTCCTATCGTTCCGATCGTGAAAGCAAAGTGTTTGTTTATTAAACGAGACAATTTGTATGAAATATATTGATCAGAACCCCTTTTATACCGGGCGAAAATAAAGCAAAAAATCCAACAAATTGCTCACGTTTACTATGCTTATATATATACACACTAGCACATATATATATATATATACACTAGCGAGTAGCGACCCATCCCGGCTTCGCACGGGCAGAATATATGCTACATTTTTTGCATCAGCTTGTTGCGTCGCGTATGAATTAACATCTTAGATAATCATCGTCATATTTCAACTAATTTACACAAAACCTTAATGAATTACACATTTAAACCTTCGCCATTAATTACTCTGTCTATTGATGAAAACCGCATGAAAATACGTTGAGTAGTTTTTTTTTAGTTTTTAGTTTATCTCGAACAGACAGTCAAGCGGCAGGGGAGTTTGTTTTATATTATGTAGTGATAGTATATGTAGATATGATAGATGCAGACAAGGAAGTATGTTCTTATGCAGGGTAATTCGTAGGTGGGTTATGTTGTTAATGGTCGTAACATTATCAACATTCTAATGACAATAACTTAACAAGAAATACAAACCTAATAACACTTTCGTATATTTTGTGCTAAACTGTTGTAGTTTTTCTACGAGCTCTTTCTTTTTCTCTTCAATTTGTTGTTTATTGCCATATATTTTTGATTTAATCGGATTAATTTCTTCTTTGAAGATCTTATTGACATGGTCTTTGTAGCGGCCAGTGTTGATGATGGGCTTGCGGCAGAAGGGACATTTCCGGATGGTGACCATGTCTCGATCGCCCAGCATCATAGTGTCCATGTTCTCGACCTCCATAACGTGTCCACAATCATGTAATAACACGAACCTGGAAACATATTAGGTACTTACATGAATTAATCAATACCAATATTTTAATGCGAAATGTCAGTGGGAAATCTAATATTGCAAATAGGTTATTACACCCAGTTTTGAAAAGTGTTTCAATTAGATTCTATAGTGCTAATCACAGAAATATTATTAACTACCTTATTATTACTATTTCTGTGGAGCTAATGAACCACTAAAAAATTTACAAAAAATGTATTCAATCGTTAAGGTTTTTAAAAATGCATTGAAATTTTTAATTTTAAAATTGCGCGCGTAATTTGACGAAAACGCTGGACGCAGTAAACGCCATATTGCTTTGTCGTCATGACGTAAGTTGGTAGGCTGTTTAAACAAATGGCGTGATATGATAGTTGACAGCTGACACTTTTCAGTTTACATAGCCGTATGACGTAATAACATGGCGACTACTGGAGGCTACTTTTATAATAATAATAAATAATTAGCATGGACTTCGATGTGGATAAGTGCGCGGTCATGCACGTACAGCGAGGGAAAGTTATAAATTCAACGAATTGACAACTTTCAGAGACAATGACTTTCAGATCTCTCTCAGAAACTGACACCTATAAATACCTTGGTATGTCAGAGTCATTGGGTATCGAGAGTGGGGGGATAAAACAGGTCAGTAAAGGAGCGCTTTTTCGGTCGCCTGACAAAGGTACTTAATAGTCTTTTGTCAGACGGTAACAAGGTACGCGCCTTCGACAGTTTGCCCTTACTTATATACACCTTTGGCATACTAAGGTGGACTCAGACCGAACTAGACGCCCTGGACAGAAAAGTTCGACAGCAATTGACATCACATCGCATGCTTCACCCACGCTCGTCTGTTATGAGACTGTATATCCCACGGAAATGGGGTGGTCGAGGCCTTTAAATGCCAAGACACTCCACAACCGTGAGGTGTGCAGTCTCCGGGAATATTTCTTAAACAACGAGTGTGGGATGCATCGCGGTGTGGTTGCAGTTGACAAGACTTTCACGCCTCTCTCCTTAGGCAAAAAAAACTGGCGCAAGCTTCAGGTGCTGAGCACCGAGGACCGCAAGGACGGATGGAAGAGCAAAGAGCTGCACGGCAAGTTCTATCGAGTCCCGATGTGGACCTGCTCGCGTCGGTGAACTGACTACGATTCGGAGACCTCTTTGGGGAACCGTAGGTTTTGTTTGTGCAATTGCGGACAAAGTTATCAAGACGAACAACTACCGGAAAGATATAATGAACGACGGTACCGGTCGACATTTGTCGGGCATGCCGCCGTCCCGGAGAGACACTCAGACACATCATTTCCGGTTTGAGTACTTGCACAGGCACAATCTCGTAGCCAGGATCATACACCAGCAACTTGCTCTTCAATACGGTCTTGTAGAGACTAAGTTGCCGAGTTGCCGTACTATACGCACCTGCGCCAGTTCTTGATAATGGTCGTGCTGTGCTCTATTGGAACCGATCGGTTATCACGAACAGGATTATTGTCGCCAATAAGCCTGATATCGTGATAGTCGACCGGACCCAGCGACGGGCAGTGTTGGTCGACATCACCATCCCGCATGACGAGAAAGTGGGCCGCCAAGTGGGTTATTGACTCGACTAGCATTGTCCCGATAGTAGTTTCGGTAAACGGCCTAATAGCGAAGAGTCTCGACCAATATCTCAAGAGACTCTCGCTAGACGGCTGGATCAAGGGCCAGATACAGAAGGCGGTACTTCTTGACACGGCACGCATCGTCAGGAGGTTCCTTTCTCTGCAGCCCTGACCCCCGGTAGCTTGGGCCATGCCCCGCTGCCGGCGGCACCCTAGGTTTAGGTTTTTTATAATATTTTATGTTTTTATAATAACTTTGTTTATTATTTTTTATATTTTATTGTAAAAAACCTGATCCTAAGAGAAAAAAAAAATGTGTATAATAATAAAAGCTAAAAGCTAGATAATACTAATAAAACTTTGTTTCAGGTAACTTATGTAAACATGAAATGTTACACTACGAGTAAGACACATATTATTCATAAATACCTAAGGGTCTAAACAGACGGACTGCGATCCAACCGCAAAAATTAATCCATCAAAAACACAAGTTATTATAGTAGGTAGTCCCCGATACACCAGCCTAGTAGAATGGGATAAATTACCTCGTGTCGAATTCGAATGTGTAACCATACTTTTTAGTGATACGGTGAAAAATTTTGAAATTTTTTGAATCGGACTTTATCATGGAGCTTTTCTGGGAGCTTATCATGGGAATTAGCTGAAACTCGTCGAAATTATTTGCTTCTGCAGGCTCCTTGCGTAGGCTGTGTAACTTTTTACCCACTGCCACTAAAATTGCACTTGCCCAGACTCTCTTGTTACCTGTATTAGACTACGCTGACGTCTGCTACCTCGATCTGACCCACGAGCAACTAAATAAACTTGAGCGACTTCAAAATTTTTGCATACTATTTATTTTTGGCTAACGAAAATATGATCATGTTTCCGAATACCGCTCTAAGCTCAAGTGGCTCTCTATTCGCCGTCGCCGGGATGCCCATATACTGTCACTCCTTTACTCTATCCTTTTCAATCCTGCTTCTCCGCGCTACCTTTATGAACGCTTCTAATACCTTTACCTATTCCATCCTCTACGTAGGGGAAGACCGGGCAATGGGAGTCAGCGGGCAATGGGAATCACCCACATATCTACAAAACCGCAAACACTAGTGACTAATATACGGTCGTCCCACCACGCTCTTGACCTCTTGCTGTCGGTGTAAATCGCTCGCGCCAGTATGGCTGCTGCAGCGGGAATGAGAGAAGTGTTTTGTTTTGCGACGCGTCGATGTTATTTTCAACCACTCAAAATAAACGGTAAGTGGCATATTTGTTGATTTATTTGCTTGTAATTAGGGTTCCGTAGCCGAATGGCAAATAAACTGGCCAAGTGCAAGTCGGACTCTTTAGTCAGACTTTTTAGGGTTCCGTAGCCGAATGGCAAAAAACGGAACCCTTATAGATTCGTCATGTCTGTCTGTCTGTCTGTCCGTCCGTATGTCACAGCCATTTTATTCCGAAACTGTTAGGACTACAGAATTGAAACTTGGTAGGTAGATGTATTCTGTGAACTGCTTTCCGATTTTTATACAAAAGTAAAAAAAATAAAAGTTTAAGGGGGGGCATCCCAAACATGGAACTGAAACAAAAAAAAAATTTTTTCTTCAAACCTATACATGTGGGGTGTCTATGGATAGGCCTTCAAAAATGACATTGAGGTTCCTAAAATCATTTTTTCTCAAAGTCAATCATTTGAAAGATAGGCGCGTCTAAAGTGGTAAAATGTGTGTCCCCCCCCCCCTCTAACTTTTAAAGTATGGTAGTGAAAAATCTAAAAAAAATATATGCTGTAGATCTCAATAAAAACTAACAACGAAAATTGGTTTGAACGAGATACGGTCAGCAGTTTTTGAGATATGGCGACCGCAAAGATAACTTTGTTTTTTATACAAACACTATGAAAAACAAAGTTAATTTTGTAGTTGCGAAAAATCATAGTTATAGAATACTCTACTGTGTTACGGAACCCTACGAGTGCGAGTCCGACTTGCACTTGGCCAGTTTTTTTTATACACGTTTAGTCGGACATTAAAATGTATGATGCGAAACCTAAATCACGTGTGTAACCACAGAATAATGAATAGTACAAGTAGTGTAACTAATGTATTTTTAGGGTTCCGTAGCCGAATGGCAAAAAACGGAACCCTTATAGATTCGTCATGTCTGTCCGTCCGTATGTCACAGCCATTTTATTCCGAAACTGTTGGGACTACAGAATTGAAACTTTGTAGGTAGATGTATTCTGTAAACCGCTTTCCGATTTTTATATAAAAATAAAAAATATAAAAGTTTAAGGGGGGGCATCCCATACATAGAACTGAAACAAAAATTTGTTTTTTCTTCAAACCTATACGTGCGAGGTGTCTATGGATAGGTCTTTAAAAATGACGTTGAGGTTCCTAAAATCATTTTTTCTCAAAGTCAATCATTTGTCGAATTGTCAAATCGTCAACCTATCCATAGACACCCCACATGTATAGGTTTATTATAACTTATTATGTTTGATTCTGTTATTTAAGGTGTTTAAATAATAAAGTGTTTCTATCTTTCTATCTATCTATCTATCTAAAACTCGTATCACAAAAAACAACTACTTGGCATCGTCATCGAACTCGTCACCCAGGAAGTCGCGTGGGAAGTTGTCAGGGTCACAGTGGCGACAGACGGGCGGGCACGGCTCGGCGCACAGGCCGCGGCACGGGTGTCCGCACGGCAGCGCACGTTCGCACGGCTCGTCGCACGGCGGACGTGCACACACCTCCCCACATCGCATGCGGCACACACCACCGTGCTTGCACCGCCGCGAGCATGGCTCCTACACAGAAAAACGATCTCTATTTTCTGTTGCTTCTACGATCAATGACATGAATAGGCTTATAGTTAAAACTTTTATTTTTGATTTTCATTCATAGACATAATTTTATGTACTGGGCAGTGGTCACTGATTACACTGGTAACACTAATATTTTTCAATCATTGTCAGAGCTGCAGTTAAAATCTGCATCTGCGCATGTTTATCCTTTATGTCAGCTTACATACCTACATTTTTGTCAGTTACATACATTTAATATCGTATATTCGCATATGAATCAGAATGAAGGAGTAGCGCAGCAAAGGCTCCCATTTCGTGGGAGGTTCAAACAGTAATTATTAAAAAAAATCGTATATGTCTTTGTACATTGTTACACTGAATCCAATATTTCATTGTACCGACGGGACTCGAACCCGCGCTTCCTGGTAAACATGCCCAGGCCACAGCCCAGGCGCCGTAACCAACTCAGCTACAGTACGACGACTCAGCTACGACAGATCAATATTCAAAACATGGTGCAGAAACTCTGCGAACTGTAGGGCTATTCTGTAAGCTAGTTTACGCATTTCGCAAGCGGTGAGATTTGAATTTCGTACTACGAAATTCAAATCTCACGGATTCCGCTTGCGAGATGCGTAGACTAGCTTACAGAATAGTCCTACTGATAGGCGACTTTTTTCGATAGTACTTACCCGGCAAGGAGTACACGGCGCACCGCATATATTTCTGCATCGGGAATGTTGACATCGCACTTCACATTGCTTCTTGCACGGCGGACAGATTTGATTACACGGCTCTTCGCATCTGTCACAAAAGAATGAACACGATGAATCACAATGGTTATTATTTGCAAAGGTCAAACAAGTGGAATGAGTAAATTAAAAAAAAAAACAAAAATCCGCCTGCATGAAAAGTCGAACAAATTGTAATAAAACAAGTGAATTATTTTAGGAACACTAAACCCGACTGCGTGATAAAAATAAGGTGAATAAACTATTCCAAACTCCAATAAAACGTATAAGTATAATATACATATACACTCAAAAAACATATTACTCCTTCTTTCGCAGTTGGGTAAAAAGACCGAAAATGTCTCAGTGAAAAATTCACATTTTTAGCGGGTGGCTCGCGTATTTCGTATTTAAGGTGTTACCTATATTTTTCATTGTATTTTTTAGTGTCATGGTCATGATAAACCTTGTTAAAATCCTTTTAGTAAGCACATTCATTTAATTTTGTTTACACTGCAAGATGGGTATTATGCAATAAAATATAAAGTTTCTTGTAATTTCTAGTACAGCTCATTTAGTCCCGTGTTGTGATCTTCATAAGTAACTATTTTAGATCAATATGTAAATTAGAAAAATATGATAGCGACAAATACAAATGTTCTATAGACACAATGTATGGAAAAGTATTACTATTTGTGACTTTTTTTGTATTACCAGTTTCCAGTTTACAGTTGTTTCGAAGTAGATTTTTGATCCTTATAAGGAAGCAGATCAAATGGCATAAAAAAAAATTGGTTGTCAGTAAAGTTGGTTTACGGAAGATGGTTTAACGTGACAACGTCATAACAAAACATTGATGTTCATATATTCATGCTCGTGTTTATATTAATATGCATATGGTCCATATAATTCACATTCATCGGTTTTTTTTCGGTAGTGGTAGGACTTCTGCTAGTCCGCCTGGGGCGGTACCACCACTTTGCCAAATTAATTTTTTGCCGTGAAATAGGAATGTTTTTCGGTTTTTTAAGGAGATCCTATATCGCCAAAATTATTCGCCATCCTTGAGAGTATGTTCAGAAATGTTGAATGGAAATATCACGGAATCACTATCAACGGAGAACGACTTACTCATCTTCGATTCGCGGACGACAATGTATTGCTCACAGAAAACCACGACAGCCATGATCAGACAACCATCATACAGTACATGATCTCTACACTGGACAGGGAGAGTCGCAAAGTCGGGCTACATATGAACTTCTCCGAAACAAAAGCTAGTATGACAGCTAGTACGCAGAAAGATCTATGCTAGGACTGAAACAGTTAAAAACAAAGACATCAGAAAAAAGATAAAAATTATTGACGCTGTGAAAATGCTTTGCCGTCTGAAATGTAAGTGGGCTAGACATGTAGTGAGAACCAAAGACGGACGATGGAGCGAACGAATACACTCTTACACTGGAATCCGCGAGAAGACAGCAGGTCGAGAGGACTTCCGAGAAGAAGGTGGTGCGACGACATTGTCAGTGTCGCCGGCAACACTCGGACGATACAAGCACAAGATGGAAAACAAGGAAGACACATGGAAAAGTGTGGAGGAGGCCTGGCCTTACACACTCTTCTGGGTGCCCGAGAAAAAATAATTATTTTAATTTTATTAATTCTATTTTGTAAATACGATGTAACTCGGATATTAAGGCTGCTTTATTATTATTATTAATAAAGATGTACTAACTGGTGTTCGCAGATGTTGATCTGGTTGCAGGTCTGCGAGCAAGGCGCATGCAGCGCCCCCCCGCGGCACCGCCAGCACGAGCCGCCGCACAGATGCTTGCACGCCAGCTCCGCGCCGCACGGCACGTGGCACAGCTGCCATAGTGTGTGTGAGTCTATGTCACCTACAAACATGTTTGAAAACTTTCAGAAAAAGATAGAACCGAAGAAGTGATAGTCAATTTAAGTAATAAATTGGTACGTCAATGGATTATCTCCATATTATATTTGAAGAATATCAGATCTTGATAAAATGGTAAAATTGAGCAACCAAATTGGCGGATAATTTAATTTACTCGTGTACAAAAAAATAAACAGGCGAATTGAGAACCTTCTTCCCATTTGGAATTTAGGTCTTTGACTTAGGGCTATCGAGTCAGTATCTAGCTGGGTCTGTTTGAAATAAATATACTTCAATTCACATGTGTATTAAAATAATAATGTAATACCTACAGTTATAGAGACCGTTAACTTGATGGATTTAACAGTACGTAGTTAATTCAAGTTACAGTTGTGATAGACAGAGCGCAAGGTGGCAAGAGTAATCTCATCATCATCATTAACAGCCAGTATTCGTCCACAGCTGGACATAGGCCTCTACTATGGCACCCATTGAGCTCGATCTTCAGCTTTTTGTTTCCAAGCGCTGCCAGCCAGCTTGTGTATATCATCGCTTCACCAAGCTGGAGGGCGTCTTTCGATTCGTTAATCGAGCCGTGGTCTCCACTATAGAACACGTCTACCCCAACGGTTATCGGTTCTGCGACAGATGTGACCAGCCTACTGCCACTTCAGCTTGCTAATTCTTTGAGCTATGCTGATAACTTTGGTTCTCTGTCGGATGACTTCATTTCGAATTCGATCTTTCAGATATACTCCGAGCATAGCCCTTTCCATAGCTCGCTGAGCGACTTTGTATTGGTGGATCAGTCGCACCGTCAGTGTCAACGTCTATGCTCCGTATGTCATAACAGGTAGGACGCACTCATTAAAGACTTTTGTTTTTAGGCTGTGGTATCGGCGATAAAAAGACTCGACGCAGTTTTCTAAATGCTGCCCATCTGCTGTATTCTTCTGCGGGCTCCCTTCTCGTAATTGTTTCTACCCAATTGCAACGTTTGCCCAAGGTAGACATATCCTTGAACAGCTTCGAGAGGTACTCCGTTTAAGGCAATCTGTTCCGGAATAACATGTTCGTTGAACATGATCTTGGTCTTATCCAAGTTCACCCGGAGACCGATGCGTGCAGAAGAATCAGCAAGGGTGGTCAGCAGCAGGTTTCAGCCATGATGACGATATCCGTCATCACGGCTGAAACCGTACGTTATGACGTCCGCAAATCGAGGAGGATATGTCACCATAGACCACATACACACAGTGTGGTAGGTTATGCAGAAGACCGAAGAGTATAACCAGCCCGTGTCTAGCGTCTGTGGACGATGAGAAAGCCTTTGACTCCATTGAAACCTGGTCTGTTCTGGAGTCCCTACAACGGTGCCAAGTTGATTGGCGATACGTCCAAGTGTTGAGAGGCAAGAGTATCTACGAAAACAAAAATATCTGACACATTAAATAATATTTTATTTACTTAGGACAAATTACCTGCTGTCTTTGTGGACATGTTGCAGGGAAGTGTAACTTGGTGGCCGCAAGGCGACAACACTTTCGTGCTCGAAGGTTCGGTACAAAGTGTCCGGTCGCACTTTTGGCCACACACTCCTTTACACCGGTGTCCGCAACTCATCGTCCGCTCGCACTTCGCTGTGCATAACTCTCTAACAGGCACTTGTTTGCACTTCATTTTCACTTCGTGCTTGCAGTCTGGGATTACTTTCTTTACCTGAAACAAAATACTCATATAATGTACAACGTTCCGAGAAATACCGAAATCAAAGAAATGGAATGATTACGTGCCGACTGTTGAGCCTCGCTGTTGACTTTGTAGATAAGTATGGCTCACAGAAAACCTTAAAAAAGTCCAAAACGCCTTCATGACAGAATAATACCGCTCGATGATAGAACAGCAATTGTCGAATGTGATATCGTGGTAAAGTGCTTATTTGCACGAAGGAAACAAGTAGGTACTTATATATTTAATCTATTTTACCTGATGTCTAGTGACGATGTAGTTAGTCCAAGTTAGTACCACGAATAGTACCATGCTTAGACTGATAGTGGAAGACAGCAGATGGGGCAGGCGACGGAACTACACAATATTTGTCAGTGTGGATTATGTGTGGCTTACAGGCTGTGGGCATGTGGATAGCGCAACTGTCTCAACGGAGAACCTAAGCAGAAACCTATAAATAAATAGTACCTTTAAGTATACTTACAATTTCTTGACAATCTCCACATGGTTCAGAGCATTTCTTTTTGCAGAAGTGGTCACAGGTTTTCAGTTTCTTAGAGCATTTCTTCATGCAAGGAATTAGATCAATGTTTGTGATACATGTGGTAGGTTCCAAATGTGCACAAGTAGATCTTCGCTTTTTAACCTGAAAATAGTGGGTAATTGAAAAACTCTCATTGAGTTGACGCGATAAATTGACGCGAAAGAAAGAACGCAAGCTAGAGGCAAGCCATGTGACCACAGTGACATTTCTGTATAAGCTCACTTCTCTGGTGAATAAATTCCATCTACCCACAATTGATACAATTTGGTGTTGTGACCTTAGAGAACTCTATTTTTGACATTGCGCGGCCCGTGACGTGGCGGTCATACGTTGCAGTTTGTAATAACAGTTGAACTTATAACACTGTACTAACGTGATGAACGTGTCTTACCCAGGTTAGACATAGGGAGCTCACCGAATATTTAGACTTATTGCATCTACTTCGTGATGGTTTTTTACAGCGTCAAGTGGTGTTTTAATCTCGATTTACGTCGAATGCTGTAATACTATAAGTATTAATAGATGGTATACGCTTGCCACCTACACTATCTTTTTTTATGAAATAAGATAACAGTAGGGCTATTCTGTAAGCTAGTTTACGCATCTCGCAAGCGGAATCCGTGGTAAGGTTTACGAAATTCAAATCGTAATGCGATTGTAAAACGGCTGAATTTCGTAATACGAAATTCAAATCTCACCGCTTGCGAGATGCGTAAACTAGCTTACAGAATAGCCCTACAGGACAAGTACGACGCTCACTTGATGGCAAGCGATGACGTCTACCTATTACTGACACAGCAGCATGCAGAATTATAGATTAGAATCATGCATGTCATCTTGTTACCTCGAGATATAAAGCTTTTAAGTCTCACATGCCCTGCAATTTCACTGGAAACATTGCTATTCTCAAACCAAAAAACATTTTCATTTTACGGCTGAAATAATTTGCGTATTAGTAGTGCGGTAAAGTAGTGGTACCGCCCCAGGCGGACTAGCAGAAGCCACTCTGCTAGCTGGCAGGCAGCCAAGTTGACTACTCCATGATTTACTTCACCATAGAAAATTGGTGAGACCAGGGTTAGAGCCCAAGACTTCCGATTTAGAAGACGAAGGCTCCCTAACCATTGATTGCGGCTCGTGGATGACCCCACTGATAAATCTGTAGAATTCAGGACGTCACTGAAAATTCGGAACCATTATTTCAATCATTTCTTCCCTGCACGTGCTGAGTGTGGAATGATCCTTCTGTAGTGTTTTATGATTAATATATGGAGTATATTTTGTACCTAATTCAAAAGAATACTTAACCACTTCCTATGAGGTGGGCCGTCTGCTGTTATACACCCCGGCACGGATCTAGAGGTGAAATAATAAAAACGCAAAGGACTTCTTGTGCCAGCGGCTACAGAAAGCTGGCAAAAGCTGGAAGTAGTCAACAAGTCACGCACTAGTATAGGCTGACAGCTGACTGCGCAAAGACGTTACCTTAATGTGACAATCGTCGCATTTCTCGTGGCATTGCTTCAAACACTGGTGATCGCCGCGGTTTCCTTCCAATCCCGCCGTGCAACCCGCGTTTGCTTTCGCACACGGTTTTCTGCAGAGGTACTGGAAAAGTATTTTAATATAATTTAAGTACCTACTTACTTAAATGCTAGCTTACATACTTATGCCAGTTTTACAATCATACAGAATACATAATAGTACAGGTTAATGTGCCACTGCACATTACAGAGTAAGCCATATCATGGTAATAGTATAAATCAGTACCTATTATATCTTCATTCAAAGGGTCGGAGCGCGAGTCATATCTACGCGCCTCTAGTTATTATAACATTACCGTAGCCATATAAAGTGAGAATGGGCCGAGTATCTTCTTCTTTTTTTATATTTTATATATAAAATCAATTGCTGTTCGTTAGTCTCGCTAAAACTCGAGAACAGCTGGGCCGATTTAGCTGATTTTGGTTTTGAAATGTTTGTCATAGTCCAGGGAATGTTTAAAAGGGCGACAAAATTTGGAAAAATTGCGAGGAAGATAGTAAAACCAACATTTTTTTTTCCATATAAACTGTTCTACCTACTTTCCTGTAAAACATTTGACGTTCGTAAATTCGGTACGGTAGGGAACTCTGTTCCACTCTCGAATTGAAATTTGAAGCACGTATTAAATTAAGAGCTCTGAATCGACAGCATAATATATCCACATTACTCGAATTATCGCATAGGTATTTTGAATTTTGATGGTTGTTCCAGGCTTAGATAATTTCGACAAGTACATTATCTAAGGTTCCAGGTTGTCATTGTTGGTTCGTTCAGACATTTTTGTAATTGTATTGACATATTTTGATGGATGTCATTATGGCGCTTCCATACATGGGCATTCGCTATTTTGTGTATAAAAACCGATAAAAACAAAATAAAATAATAAAGGAACATACAAGAAACGAGTTATTCAGGCTTATTATGCTCGATCTTACAAACCTTAATAGATGAAGACTTGAAATTTACTCATGGTGTGTATTGTAATGGCTGCAAGATCAAATAATAAAAACGAAATTAAATTAAAAATAAAAGGGGGTCCCCATACAAGAAACGTATTTTTCCGGCAAATATTGTTCAATGGTTCAGGGTTTGCAAAATGTCACAGGGTTCCGCGTGTGCGGGTCCGACTCGCACTTGGACAGTTTATTTGTATTCGAGGAACGAAGTTCGCCGGGTCAGCTAGCGTGTGATATTAATTATATTATTGTCTTTGTGATCGCAAAAAATACAGAGCCCCAAATCTGTCAGCTCGCTGACCGCGCGCTGTAGGTACAGGTTGTACTATTCATTATTCTGTGGTACAGGTAAGAAACTTAATACTTATACGTAATTTTAAAATACAATGTTTGAAATGTTATCTTTATCAACATTATCGATACGTACTTAACTATAATATATACATTTTTTATGATATAAGGTAACAGGACAAGCACGACGCTCGCCTGAGGGTAAGCGATGAAGTCTTCCTATTACAGATATGTAGCGGCGTGCTAAATTAAGCACAGCCAGAATTTTGCATGTCACTGCACTGTGCCTGATACCTCGAGACATAAAGATGTTAAGAAGTAAGTCCTGTAAATTCACTGGACACTGCCAGTTTAACCGAAAAACATTTCTATTTCACGGCCGAATTAAGAGAAGTCGCAGTTTCCACTTTTCCTCCCTGGAAAATGCTTTTAGAGCAAAATTGGTTTCTACAAAAAATCAAGGTCTGTTGTAGCTGCGCCCTTATCATTTGCTTTTTTTGAGCAACCAATTGCAAAAAGAAATATAAGCCTTCTAATCTCTCTTTAAGATTTTTAAAGGTTTTTTTTTTCTAGAAGCATTTTCCAGGGAGGAAACGGGGGAATACATTTGTGTGGAAAAGTGCATCTCGCGTTCCGTCTTAATTGGCAAGGTGATGGTACCACCCCAGGCCATTACGTACGTACACAACATTACGTAGTAACTATTATATAATCTGTGCCCAGGCGAACTAGCAAAAGTACTACCACTACAAAAAAATAGTGACATAATTTTTTTGCTTTTTAGTGGTTTCGATTACCGGCTCAAATAAGAAATCTTTGCATGCGATTAATATTTCTTATTAATTTAAATAAAAGTACCTATGTTTACCTAAAGGTTGTCTGGCAGATATAGCTCTTAGCGATAAGACCGGCCATTGTAATACCATAGACTTCAAGTGGTTTATACATGTATGCTAAGTTTACTTTGCTGGTTATGAAATTCTCACGAGTGATATTCATATTTTCAGTCGCGCTGGGAAGCTCGTGCAGCACGCCGCGAGTCACAGCTTTCTTAGCCGCTCCCGGAACGAAGACTCTCAAATCGAGTCGAAACCGGTCGGAGCATAATCCGTAAAATAAACGCAAGTGAATGCCGGTTAGTGAAAAACAAAATACTTTGCTGGTATTCAATTTAGAGTATTTCTATTTTATTTCATTCTATGTTTCCTTTCAGTTTTTCATTTGGACGCTACAATGCCACAGCGATATGACTATGACCACAGACAGAAAGATTCATACGTAAGATAGTAAAACCGCTTCTCTTCGTCGGAGGTTAAAAATAATATGAAGTAACTTAAATGTACCTTTTCGTGGTCGGGATCGTTATTCACGTGACATTTCCGCTCGCAACAGTGGCCGCACTCGTCCACGCGATATTCACAGTTCGTAGGACACTGCACAGTGTCGATTTTGACGTGGCACATTTTTTGGGCCTGTAGGAAATATGAGTAGTCAATGGCAAGCCTGAATTTTTTTATAAAATGACTAGTTTTTAGGGTTCCGTACCTCAAAAGAAAAAAAGGAAC